>JADWQD010000006.1:1675615-2076987 GCA_016110215.1 Capronia americana | reverse complement strand
TATATCTTTTATTTTATAAAATTATTTATATTTAAATTTTAGTTTTTTAATTTTAAAGAATATTTTTATTTAATTTATCTTTTTACTTTTTTTAATATATTTTTCTTTACTTAATTTATTTTCTCTATATATTAATAGGTTCTTCTAAAGAATATAGTATAAAAATTAAATTATAGTAAGATTTTAAAGTATACTAAATATAAATTAGCTAATATTTCTATAATTAAGTCTTTTTTAACTTTATATTATATTACTAAAGAAGAGTCCTTAACCCTCTATAGTAATAAAGTTATATATAATTATTAAGATATCTCTATACTTAAGATAAAAGAACTATATAGTACTTTATTATTTCTTATAATAGTTAGACTAAATATCTATTTTATTCTTTAAAATAAACTATTTATATTAAATCTAAAGATAATTTCTATATAATATAAAGAAAAAATAGTTATTTATCTCTACTATTAGTAAATATCTCTCTATATCCCTCGCTAATTACTAATATACTTATATAATTATTAATAGTTATTCTACTTACTTATTTATCGCTACTATTAAAACACCCTTATTTATCAGAGGCTATATTATTTATTAAATTATTAATATCTACTATTAGCGGAGGGCCTATACCTATCGCCTTCTTATATAGTATTTAGGATATAAACTACTTACTATTAGGACTTAACGCTCTATTATTAATATTTAACCCCGGTAAAGGGACTATATTCACCGCTTTCTTATATAGTATTTAGAATATAAACTACTCACTATTAGGACTAGACGCTCTATTATCACCCGCCCCCGCCTAGCTATTAACGGGCCTCTTAACCGCCGGAGGGCTACTTAATATACCCACTAGCCCACCCGCCTCACGCGTATAATTATTTATAAGGATCACTCTTATTAGGGCGTCGCTATAATCTAGTATCACTACCGCGCCCGCCGATTAAAGTAGGCGTATATTAGGGTCGGCCTATAATACACTCCGACGCCCGGGTCCCGTCTCTAGACGTGAGTTGATTAGCGTTAGCGCCGCGCGCCCCGTCTTCTTATATAGCCGGTCCGGCGATAAGGTTAGGTCTACTATCGGTGCCGCCGCCCCTTAAGGGCTTTCGGCACACCCCGGTGTTAATACGGCCACTTTTTTATACACTTACTAGACTTAATAGGGTGGCACCCGGTTACTATAAGGGGAAGGGTTACTTATATTCTAAAGCTAGAGAATAAAAGATATATTATAAAGACTACGAGATAAGGTAGAGGTCTAAGTATAGAGGGGAAAAGAAGTAAATAAAACGGCGATATAGATATAGGTATCCGCTTAGACTAAGGGGTAGTTATAGGGCGATAAGACTAGTAAGCCCCTTAATAGTTAACGGGTATATCCGGTGCGGTAGTATAAATTACCTATCTAATATAGATAGATATATTATAAATAATTATTTATAGCTACTAATAGGATAATATTATAATAAAAGAGTAATTACTTTATAGAATATAATAAGTAATTACTTTACCGGATATAATAAATAATTATTTATAGCTACTAATAAAGTAATATTATAATAGAAGAGTAATTACTTTATAGGGCGTATAGCGGCTCTAAAACCCGTAGAATTTTATTTCCGATAAGAGACGAGACCTAAATTTACTCTAGAATAGAACTATAACGAGGACTATATAACAGCTTAACTTTACCTTATAAGCTAGTTACACTATTACTTAACGTCCTAATTAATCTCGCGGGAGAGTATAGGCGGCTAGCCTTTTAATATATTTTTCTTAGCCTAGACCTATTCCTCCTATAGGAGGTGAGGTCCGATAATAGCGTTATAATAAGTAGGTCGGATTATATACTATATCTATTTATAACTATCTTTACTACACTAGAGAAGACCGGCGAGATAAAGAATAGAAAGCAACTAGTAATAAGTAAATAATACACGCTAGAAGAGCTACTAAAAATACCGGATAATAGCGTAGTCGGCACTAAAGTAGGTATAAAGGCTATTAACGGCACGCTAGTATAGAATATAAAAGTCCTTAGCGTCCTAGTGCTTTTATTTCTACCCGTCGCCTTAATTAAAGAGGCGTTACCGCAGCTTAACGGGCGGGTTATATAAGGAGCGGTTACTAGAGATAGTATATACCGGCTCTACTATAATTATACTAAAGTACTAAACGGAGAATAGTTTAAGCCCTTCTATCGCTTCTTTATAATAGTTAAAGTAGATCTCGCCCTTATCTAGTAAGGATAATATATTAATCCGAAATTAGTAAAGAATAATATATACTATCTATTTAAGAAGCTAATTATAAATAATAATATTATTAATCTAGCTAAAATTATAGACCTAACTAAGGGTATAGTTAATAAGCTAAGTATAGGCGATGAAGTTTTAAGCGAGCCCGCTACGGCGTAAATACCGTCTCCGGAGAATTAAGTTACCGAAAAGTATATAGTCGGTGACCGTAGGATGAAAAATAAGCTTAGCCTAGTTAATATATAGTTTAAATTAGGTATACTTATACCGGGGTAATATATTATAGAACCCTAGTCTAAACTAGTAATAACGTCCGGCACCGATATTATAATTATAACGGGCCTTCCACCGACTCCACTAAAGGGCGGACTCCTATAAGAGTTAATAGCCGCCGAGGATATAGCGGAGATATTATAAGAATATAGCTATTATCTTTATTTACTTCTATATTATAAGCTCTTAATTAGACTATATATAGAGGTACTTAAACCCGGTTATAAATTTATTAATACTACACTAAAGGAAGTTAAGGTAGATATAGGTCTAGACGAGCTATATATATAATAGACTATCGGCGAGAATAATCTTAAGATAATTATATAGCTCTAGGGAGAGTCGGTTAAGGAGGGCGAGAAAGAGGGGCTATATAATCTAATATTCTTTATAAATCTCGAATAACTTTTATTATAAGTCGCGAAGGGAATAGTATACCCGCCGCTTACTTATATAGTAGGTATTATATACTATATTAAGCGAATAATAACGGCCACTAAGAGAGTTCTAAATACCGCGAAGAATAAGTAGATTAAGGGCTAATTCTTCTAGGGCGTTATTCTTAAAAGGTATTAGTTTTATAGCGTTCTAGACCTCTTTCACTAAGCTATAGAATTATAAATAAATTAGTCCCTCGACGCGGAGACGAGACCGTTAAGGAGTAATACTAGTTAAGGTATACGCGTCGTATAGTATATTTTAGGTGTAGTATTACTAGCTAAGTCCGTTAACGGGCGGAGGTCGCTAATTATATATCTCGCGGATATAGTATTTAAGATAATACCGGCGCTAAAGGTAGACCTAAGGCTCTTAGTTAAGCCCGACCGCTTAATAGTAAAGGAGGGCCGCTAGAGGATAAATCTCTTTACTAATATTAATATAAAGGCGCTTATAGTAAATAAAATCTTAGTTAAATATCCGGTTAAGGTATAGCTAAAAGTCCTCTATAGCGTAGCGGAGAGTCGGGCGGGTCGGAGAAGTCTTAAATTAAAGCTTAGTGCCTTTAGTCGAGAAGAAGAGTTAAGGTTCTTAAAAGTCCTAAAGACCGGGCGTACTAATATAGTTAAGAATAGCGGCCTAAATATTAGCTAAATACTTAGGCTAAAGATAATAGCTAATACTTTATTAACTCGCGTAACTACCGGTCTTAACCTTCCGACCCTCTACTTAATATACTTATAAAATAGCGAGGGCCTAATAATAGCTTATCGTTAAGTACTAGGATATATATACCGATATATTTTAATAAATAGCGGGATAGAATACCTAGTTAAGCTATCAAGTAAGTTACTCTCAGGTAAGCGCGTTAAACTTACCGTTATCTCGCGGAGTAGGGAGATAAGGAAAGAGGATATATATAGTCACTTTAGAGGTACCCACTAGCCGGCCGAGGAGGAAATAGGGGATATCGCGGAGAAGAGCTGCCGTATAGCGGGAAGTATTATTAAGATCCTCGCCGTTATAAAAGATATTAGATTTAATATATATATTAGTAATAATATTCTACTTAATCTATATAGCCGGTTAGTACTAAATACCTTACCGGGCGATATATAGTAAACTAGCGAATCTAAGGAAATTATTAATATTAAAGGCGACGTTAGGGATAGCCTTTTATATCTCCTTAGCGTAGAGGTATATATATAAAGGATAACGTCGACGACGCTAGCCGCGCCGGGTACTATAGAATTTCGCTCGCCACTAGTTAGGTTAAGGCATCTCTTAATAGTGTAGTTACTCAGGTTTTAGAATCTCCTTTAACCCGAGGACCGATGGGAAGTTATCGTTTATAAAGAGGTCGGCTAAGGGTATATAGTTAATATTAGGGTTATTTATATAATAGCTATACTACTCGGCGTAAGTAGCGACCGAGCAGCCGTTAAAACCGCCCTAAAGCTGCTAATATAGCCGGGTTATAGTATAGTTAAGATTACGGGCGGCCTATACCTCGGGATCATTAGGTATAGGAGACTAGTATAATTATTCCGACTTAAATTCCCCCCCGGATATTTCTACTCCATCGCTAGGGTAAGGAGACCTAAGGAGGGGGGCACCGTCTAAAGGAGATATCTCTAGGAGTAGAGCTGGAGTAGGAGGATTAAGCGTAGCTATATATCTAGGTGAAGAGGACGGTTGATAAGGGGGGACGGATAGACTTTAATTATTATAAGACGGTGGTATATTAGCTGGACGGCTTAAGCGACTAGCGGCGGGGGCGGTGCGTAAAGGCGAATGTAAAGGGCCTAATCGGAAGTAACTAGGCCCCGGGCGAGCGCGAACCTAACTATAAATATTACTATAGCGGGAGGGTACGGAAGAAGGTTGAGGAGTAGAGGGGAGGATAGGTAATAAAGTAGCCCTTAAGACTAAAGGCGCGGGCGATAGCCGAGGGGACGGCGCGGGATTATTAATTAGCTACTTAACGGTAGGTAAGGGCACGAGGATAGGATTATTATCGGCTAAATTATTATTATATAGGGTATAGTGCTTATTAACCTTAATAGATTATTATTATCCTTATATATTAAGTATATTAATAAGAAGAGTTATACCTTAGATATATAGTCTAATAGCGGGTTATATAGGCGGAGACTACTCGGTCTTAAGACTAAACTTAATAATCGCCTCGCCTTACTATAATTATATATAGATAAATAGTATAGTACTTAACTACTAGTTATATTACCGCTTATTAAAGGCCCTCCGGCGGAGACGGACCTACTCTTAGCGATAATTAGTAGTATTATCTTAACTTATAAGCTAAGGACGACTATACTTATTAAATACTATTAGGGAGATAGTCTAAAGACCGGGCGGTCTTAAAATATATAGTTGGTTATATAGTAGTGCGGTGTTCCTAGTTACTAGTTATATATAACTAAATAAAAGGTATATATAAGATTATACTTAATATAAAATTAACCTTACCGAAAACCGACCTAATAAGCGATTAGTAAAAAGAAGGTAAGTAGTATATAAGGGTTTTAGGGGTTAATAAATAATTATTTATAGAGCTAAAGCTATAGAATAATATAATTTTTCCTAAAGAAATAGAATTTATTTACTTAAACTACTATTAGCTTAATATAAGAAGTAATAGCCGGCGTACCTTTACCTACACCGCCCGTTACCCGACGCGATAGCGAAAGCTTACTACTTTATAACGCCTATATATATATTAAGAGGCTTAATAAAAGAGAAAATAACTCGCCTACTTTACTTAGTAGGGTCGTAGCCTAATATATATTAAGAGACTTAACTAAAGAGAAAATAACTCGCCTACTATACTTAGTAGGGTTATAGCCTAATATATATCGAGAGGCTTAATAAAAAAGAAAATAACTCGCCTACTTACCTTAGTAGGGTTATAGCTGAATATAACGGTAATACCCACTATATCGTGACGCCTATATATATTTAATAAACTACTACTAACCTTCTTCTTATATTACCTCTACTTCTTAACGCGCTTATTCCCCTTTAATACACTACCTATAGCCTTTTATTTCTTTTTACTCTTTAGTGTTAACTATAAGGCGGCCTTAGGGGCCTTATAGTCGGAGTCGCCCTTAAAGGAAAATATCGATAGGTAATTTAGTATAGGGGGAGGGGGGAGTTAAGTAAGGAGTTATTTAGGGGCCGCGTTAGGGGAAAGATTAATATTTAATTCTTATAGTCCCGTAATACTATAGTTAATAATAGTCCGCGCCTCGTCCTTAGTAGTATTTATATCCTACACCGGGTCGCGATAGTTAGATTTAATAATAAATAAATATTTATACTTAGTGGGGATACTTACTAAGGTTATAGTTTTAAGGCCGGTGCCTTTTAAAAGGGCGTTATTATTATTTAAGTTATTAAGTTTCTAGAGTTAGTCGTCTTTCTTTATCTTCTCTCTTAAGCGGTCTAAGATAATTCAATAGTCTTAAAGGATATATAGGCCTATATACACTTCTTTAGTATAGATAGCTTATCTAATCGTATTTACTATTCTCTCCCTATAATAATAGGGGGCTTAGTTAATATAGATACTATATATCCGCGTAAGACTAAACTTTAATATAAAGCGGCTTATAGCTAAATCTAGGTCTATAAGCTTCAATACGCGCTTCTATAGTATACTAGTTAGTAGTAATATATAAGTAGGGTAAAAGGGACTTAATAATAATATATAAATACTTCTAGCTTATTCTTAAATAGTACTATAACGCCCGTAAAGTACTTATAGCTAAGGATACTTATCGTTAACTATAATAGTTACTTAAGCGGCGCGTAAAAAAAGTAGTCGCGGTATACCTATTAATTAGGTTATATAAGAGCCTAATAAAAGCGCTTTTTATTAAAGTTAACTTTTATCTAGATAATAACTATTAGGGCGAAAAGTATAATATAAATAAATATTTATACCTTAGCCTCTTTAAAGTCCTATATATTATCCTTTAATAAGTAATATAGGCTCTAGAAGAATCGGATAATAATATATTTATCTTTCTTTTCCTTAGCGTCTTTCTTATCGCCGGTCTTATTATCGTTAAATTAGTCGGCTATAAGGTCGGAGAGTCTATTATTATTAACTATAGCTAGGGACGGAAAATACCCCTATTAAATTAAGACGATAAGGTCTTTATTTCTCTATAATTTATCGGCGTTAACTAGCTTAGTCTAGGTAGGATTTATAAAGTAGAGGATATAATATACTAGTTAATAAAGGATCTTTCTATTCTTACTATAGTATATAAGTATATTACGGTATTAAGGGATTTAGTAGCGCGACTTATATAAAATAGTATATAATTCCACGAGTTTCTTATAGTTTAAATTATAATAAAATTCCGGTCGCCGATATTTAAAGGATATAGTCCCGTTATTAGAAGTATTAACCGGCCGAAACACCCCTCGGTACTATAAGTTTTCCGCTTTATCAATAAACTAGTCGGACTTTATAGGAAATTACTTATCGCGGTCGTTAATAGGGTAAGGGAAGAAGAGAATATATAGAGAATCAATATTATCTTTAGGAACTCTAACTTAGGCTAATAGGTCTAGATCTTTAGTGAGTATAATACTAGTATATAGGCCGAGGGCTCTTATAATAGTTTTTAATATCGACTTAATAACGGCTAACTAAAACTAATATAGATATAGTTAATACTTAGTCTATACACTACTATAGAGTTAAATAATTATTTATTAGAGGAGAATAGCCCTACCTTATCTATATAGAAACTGGCCGCCTATATAAACTAATATACATAAAATATTACGCGCCTAAAATTAAACTTATACTAGCGGTTCACTAGTTCCCGCTAGGCGGAATTAGCGAGAAGTATATAGTATCGCTTAGAGTTTATAGGTACTTAGGCGAGGTGCTTAGTATAAAAGGATTAGAATTACTTATTAACATTAGGGATACTATCTTTATTTATATTCTCTTCCTCTTCCCGCTCCTATTATAGGCGGAGGTTATAAAGGCGTAAATAGTAGTTACCCTTAGAGTCTACCCGGGTAATATCGCGCTTATTCGCGCGCACTACAGTATAGAACTCTAGGGGGACCTTCTTATAGTTAACTAAGTCGACGACTCACGTCGCTATCTATTAAAAGTTAATATAAATAATTATTTATTACCTAAGTGCGGCGCGCTACTTACCTTAATAGTCTTTAAGGTTAAACTTAATATATCACTTAAGGTATATATTTCTATATACACCTATCGATAATAGGAACTATAGTTAAGCTGCGGTCTATATTTTAGAGTAGGGTCCTATAGTAAAATAGAGACTTCTTTTAGTATATTAACTAGGGTGGACTTATACTTTTAATATAAAGCCTATAGTTAGTTAATAGTAAAGGCTTATAGAATTATTTTAGCGCTAGCCTATTCACTTATTACTTTAGCGGTATATTTAACACTAGCCTAGAGGTTAGACTAGTATACGGACGCCGTTATATAATACACGCCATTAAGACGGAAGACCTACTTCTTTATAGATCTCTTAAGTTCCTAGATATAGAAAGAGATAAGGGGCCGCTACTCTTCCGGACCATTAATCTATATAAAAGTTAGGTATAAATAATTATTTATAGACTAAAGGCCGACTTATAGTCTATACGGTATTAAAATATAGCACCTATATTAAGGTAATAGCTATAGTATTTTCTCGGATTATTATTAGTATTAAGTCTTTATTAACTACATTATTAATTAGATTAAGGTTAATAATATCTATCGGCCCAGGATTAGCGACGCTATTTATTTAGTGTATTTAAATAGCGGCCTTAAGAATATTATATTCTATATCCGGAGGCTTACTCTAATCCTCTTTAATAACCGCGTTAATTAATTAGTACTATCTCACTAACCCGGCACCGGTTTATTAAATTACCTTCTTTATTACCGAGGTAACGGACTCAGATATAGAAACGGTGGTTATATCCCTATTATCTTTTAAGTAAAGATCAACTAATATATATTAGTATAAATAATTATTTATATAGCGCCGGCGCCGGATCGCTTACTATAAATAGAAGGCATCTCGGCGTAATTAATCGGTTTAAGGAGGGCCGGAATATCTCTCGCCAACACCGAACTTAGATATAGACGCTTATATATATCGGAGTAGGCTTACCAGCTGACTTCTTCACCCTTAAGTACCAGCTCTAGGTATTCTTTATATAGGTCGGGTGTAAGATAAGCGAGGGCCCTATATTACACTAGGTCGTCATTAGCGTCGGGTTCTACAATATATTAATATAAATATTTATTTATTTACTGCTAGAAGGTTTATAAGTCCCTACTATAGGCTACCTTAATAGCCTATATATATTAAAGCGCTTCTTTAACGGTGTCACTAAGTATACTATATACTCTTATCTAAATACGAGCGAATACTATATTTATAGCAGTCTTAAGGTGTAATAAGCCCAGCTTATATTAGCGAGTAGAGATAAAAGCGATTAGGTCTTTCTTAGTCTAGATATCCGCGTCTTTTTCTAGTATATCTTTAATTATATATATAAGATCTTTAGCCTCTATAGTGGCGGCGAGGCTATTACCGCACTAGTACCGGAGGTCTAAGGCGAATTTCGGGGGTAGCCCGCGCACCACCTTTAGGTGATATCCTATAGGAGTATTATCGTCTAAGGCGATATATATAGCGCGTAATACCTTAAGGTCTTTAGGGTCGGTGAGTTTTATTTTTTTTTAAAGTTTCTATAGATTAAAGTACACCCGGAGAATATCGGACTTATTATTAAATATATACCTAGCCTTAAAGACGATTTTATTAAAGAAATAATATAGGACGATAGAATATACTACTTATAGCGTATAGTATATAGTGAATTATAGAAGTTTTAACTTAATCTTACCTTTATTAAGTATACTATATATAAAGGCGATAATTTCTACTTTATATATTAATATAAATATTTATTTATTTTTTATAATATAAAAGATTTATATCTATACCTAGTTTATATACCTATATAGGTAAATATAACTTTACTATTTTTTACCGGATAGCTTTAACCTTTTCGGGGGAGGTTTTATCGGCTCCGGAATTAGGTGATCTAGGCTTAATTACCGGTAGAGGAGGTGTCTTCTCTATACGCTATACTATAGCTTTATTTAAGGTCGTAGCTATAATACTATAAGGGACGTCCTAGCCGCGGCTAAGTAACTCGTTCTCTTACTTAATAAGGCGTATTACTTATAATTCTATATTACGCAACTTAAGAAAGGAGAAGAGCTTATTTTAATAGTCTTACTTTATTCTAGTTTTAGTAACTTATTTAGCTAGGTTATATACTTTAATAAGGGCTAAATTCACTATTAAGCACTAAGTATAGAGATTATTAATCAGCTTTATTAATAGCTTTAGTACCTTAAAGAATATATAATAGTATTTAAGTTTTAGATCTAGCTATATAATTAGGAAGCTTTATTCTATCACTTATAAACCGCGGACCTTTTCTAGAAGCGTTATCTAGCGCTATTAAATATAAGAAAAGAACCTTAGTATAGCCTCTAGTGTATTTTCTATAAGTCTTACTTTAAAGATAACTTTATCTATAAAGTATAGAGCTATAATTATCTCTTTAGCTTACTATATATAGTAGGCTATATATAATAAGAGTTTAATTCTATACTTAATATTATTATATTTAAAGGGGTAAGTTTAGATATCTATATAAAATATTAATATAAATAATTATTTATACTCTAGAATAAAATAAATACTCACTAAGTAATAGGGCGTAATAGTATATAGTATTAAATAATAAGTTAATATCTATTTTAAGGGCTTTTACGACTTTCTTAAGTTCTCTATTACTAGTAGTGTCGGCTTCTCTACCTTTATTATTTTCTACTACTATACTTTTATTATCTTCTATTACTACACTTAGAGAGGAATTCTTATACGTCAACCCTTAGTCGTCGTTATCTACGGGAGGAGAGGATAACGGCGATGACTTATCGTTATCTATAATTCACTTTCATCACGGCGCTATATTACTAGGTACTTATATTTCGCTAGGTTAGTTAGTGGGTCAGTTATATAGAGGGAAGGTATAATACTTTACTACCCTCTCTAAGGTGAGTTATAAATTTCGCTAGGGTTAGCTATAGCGAGGTTACTACTAGTCCCTACTAATTTAACTCCTTAAGTATAATAAAACCGGGGTCCTTAATATCGTGGCTATTACTATATATAATACTATAAGACGAGTTAGGCTATTTAGTGATTATTATTTATTATAGGATTTTTTAATAGATACCGGGTTAGGCGGTTATTATAGACGGATTATACCGTAATTATACTTAGGGTTCGGCGAAGATAAATAATTATTTATACTTAGTTTTAATAGTAGGAAAAGTAATATAAGAGTAGTGCGCCGCACGCTATAGATTAGTATTAGAGACCTTATATAGTTATATTATAGGGAAGTGTATAACTATACTAGATAGGGGTCTAAGGCTAGGATACCTATAGTTACACTCACCTTAAAGCTCTTTTAATATATAGAGAAGAGTAGAATCTCTCTTAATAGGAAAAATATAGGACGAATAATTATTTATCTATAGTAAGAGCTCTAACTTACCTAAAGAGTTAGTAGTATTATTTAGCGGCGATTATAAATAATTATTTAATCTCAGCTTACCGATTATCTAGGTAAAGCAGAATAAATAATTTTAGATCTTATTTATAGAACGGCGGAGGATAGAATAGAAGTTTATATTTAATTAAGTAGAGATAAAATATTTAAGGACGGGCCGCCGCTAAGACTTTCGAGTATAGCGAATTTTATAGTAGTATAGTATATTATTAATATTACCGCTAAGAGTATAGTGAATTTTATAGTAGTATAGTATATTATTAATATCACCACTAAGAGTATAGTAAATTTTATAGTAGTATAGTATATTATCTATATCACCGCTAAAACTTACTAAGGGGGGGAGGGGGTATAAATAGGATTTAGAATTATTTATATCTAGTACTATCTATAGAGTAGTGGTAACTTTAACCGATATATAGAAATAGCCTAGTACTAAAATAAATATTTATTTATCTCTTCCTAACCTACTTATATACTACCTAAAGTACCTCTTATCGCCGCTATTTATTTAACTAAGAGATAAATATCTAATCCCTTAATCCCTATACCGGTTTCTCTAGACCGCTTAGTCTACTTATATATCTTTATAGCCGAGACGCTACTCAGATTAATTATTATAATCTTTAAATATATTCTTAAAGATGAACTAGTATAACGGATATCCGTCAATCGGAAGGACGGGCTTCACTAGTTAAATTTTATTAAGGTGAACTAGTAGGTGGCCAACCTCCTATTCATTATATCCGAGTATCTAGATCACTTTAAGGATTTTAAGCTTTAGGGCTTTAGGGAATAGTATATCTACTAGGCACTCTATAAATAAAAAAATATATTCTAGTATTTTTAGGGTAGTGGTACGGTTATTATATATTAATATATATAGTTCTAAATTATCTCTTAAGTAAAGTCTATCTATTAAGAACTATATATAATTTAACTTTAAAAAGTTAAGTAAAAAAGGAGATAGATAAAGATAGAATAGTTATATAATAATATAGTAAGCGCTTACGCCCTTAGGTAGATTATTACTATTATCGTCGGCTATATTAGCTAAATAAGAGTATATTAGAATAAATAATTATTTATAGGTAATATTACACTATATATAAGATTTAGGTTAAACGCTCGCCTAACTAGTAGGTAAAGTTATAACCTCCGTCGGAAAACCTTCTACACCTTAGGTCGGGTTCTTTTCACCTTCCTTTACTATTGTCTATTTAGTTAGATATAGTTAATAGTAAGGAGGGGGTAAAAAGGCTCTTACTTTAATAGCGGTTACTAATATTAAAAGAGTTAATTACTATTAAAATAAATAAGATATTAGATTATTTATAGGTAGGTAGAGAATATAATAAAGGGGAATATTTATATTAATTAATAAATAGTAATTTATACCTAGTAATATAAATAATTTAAGAGTTTATTTATCTAATAGTAACTTTAACTAGTATATAAAATAGTTTAGTACTATAATAAATATTTATTTATAACCTTTTATTAAGTACTATATAAAGTACCTCTACTTTAGCGGTTATTATAGTTTATTACCTTATAGAGGTATATATTATTTCTTTATACTTACCCTAGTTTTTAACGGCTACCTCTACCTATATATATTCACCTATAGCCGAACCACTATTTAAAATTATAGTCAAACTCTTTATAGATATAGCTATACGGGTTTAGAGACGTAAACTCGCGTAGGGGCACTCCGTCAGTTGTAAGAATAGGGTTTATTAGTTACAGCTTATTTAAGTGAACTTATAAATAGCCGATAATAAATTTATTATACCCGCGTTCCTATACTTCCTATAGGATCTATAGCTTAACGACTTTCAGGACGGTATATTTAGATATATATATAATAAAGAGGCGAATATTTAATTTAATATTAATAGTAGTAGTTCTATCGCCCACTATAAATATATATCTTTTTCTCCGGGTTAGTGTCGTAACTAGATTAGCTAGTGCCTAAGTATATAAGTATTCCGGGTCTAGGAAAATATAGAGTTCCCGGAGAATATAGAAAGATTATATAGTACCGCCGAGAGTAGTGTTTTATTCAGCAGGACTCTCGCGGTTATCGTTACTTATATTAGCTAGATAAGAGTATATTAGAATAAACATTTATTTATATATAACATATCGGATACTCACTAGGGTTATATTTAGCGCTCTCCTAGCTAGTATATAAGTCTACTACTTCCGCGGCTATATATTTATCGCTGTAGCTAGGAGTCTCTACTCTATTCTCTACTATCTACTACCGGTTAGATAGAGCGGCTGCGAAGGGGGGCAAGACTAGTACTTTAAACGTGTAGTTATATAAGTGGAAAGAGCGTCACTACAGGTTAAAGTAAATAAAATTTTATATTATTTATATATACCGAACGGGGAAGAGTAAGATATAATAAAGGGGAAGATTAAAATTAAGCGACGAATAGGTATATATAACTTAAAAGATAAATAATTTAAAAGATTATTTATCTCTATATTATATATATTAGAGGTATAAATAAGTGTTTATATTAAACTTAGTTATAAGATTACTATCGGCGAAGCGTTATAAAAGTAGGCTATAAATACTAAGTTATAGTAAGGTATAGGCCTATATTATAGTACACTTTATAAGAAGCTGCGGCGTAGTAGATACAAGAGGCTACGGCGTAGTAGGTGTAAGAGGCTACAGCGTAATGGGTGTAAGGCTGCGTTATAGTGGGTCAGGGTGCAAGGCTATAGGTGGAATTATCACGCTCTTAGCGCGCGATACCGGATCGGTTAGGAATTATCACGCTCTTGGCGCGCGATGCCGAATCGGGTTCTAAATTATCACGCTCTTAGCGGCCCTCGGCTAACTTACTATATACTACTATAACAACTATATCTTTAGCGACGACTACTACACTTATTATAAGGTATTATTAAATAAAAGTTATATTATTCGAACCGTCTAGACGAGCTCTATCTAATAGTACTAATCTTATTATATTATCTCTATTATTTTACTCTAAACCTAAGCTTAGTTTATAGTATAGACGGCCTTATATAAACGGTCCGGGGAGAGGACCGAGTAGATCTTTATTAAGTCTAGTAGGTCTAACTTAAAAGAGTTATCAACCTTCTCTAGTATCCGGAAAGGGCTAGTCATCTAGTGCGCCAGTTTTTAGCTTAGTTAATCTATTTTCTAGTTCTTAGTGGACACCTATACTAGGTCTCCTTCCGTAAAATCAACTTTCCGATAATACTTATTAGCTTATCATTATTACTACGCTTATACGCCCAATATAGTAGTATAGGCGGATTATTAAGCGTCTTATATCCTCTCTATATACTTTTAGGCTTCTTCTTAGCTAAGTCTTTCTTATACTATAGTCGGCTCACCTAGCTAGTTCTAATTAAAAGACATATAAGGCTTATACTCGTTTTTAAAATAGAAAGGGCTTATCTTAATTAAATTATACGGTAGTAGTACTTATATAAAGTCTATAATTAAGAGAAAATTAGATTAGTTATCTTAATAGTAGTTAATAAATAAATAAAGTTATTAATCTAGATACTAGTTTATAATCTCTATTTAGCCGTTTATCTAGAGGTGAAAAGCGGTAAATAGCTTTAACTTTATATCTAAAATATAATAGAACTTTATCTAGAATATTAAAATAAATTATAGTTCTTAATTAGATATAATAGTATCTAGAGGTTTATAGTTATAGTATATATATATAATAAATAGTTATACTATATTCTTTATAGTTATAGTTTTTAAATATAATAGAGAGTATATTTATTTATTTAGTCGGTCTATAATTACTAAGATATTATTAAAATCCTTTATATTCTTTAGGAACGACTTAAAGTCTATAGAGATATACTACTAAGGGCGGTTAGGGATAAGTAGTGACTTTAATATATCCGGAGGTAAATCTCGCGGGACGATTATATAATAATAGATATAGTAATTTTAGATAAATTAGGTGATATCTTAAGAGAGGTTTAGTTAGTAGTATTAAGTTTATAATAGTTTTATAGTTTTATTATAGCCTAAGTAAGCTATTAATATCTAGTTATAAACCTCTTTAATTAACTTTATATATAAGTGGTCTATATTAGGGACTATTAGTCGATCTTAATATAGTAATAGTCCCTATAATAGTTCTTATAAGGCCTACTAATCTTACGCCTTCTAGTGTTCTTTCTTTAGGGTCTCGCTCTACTTATTAACTTATAAGACTTAATCTACTAGAAGTAACGGCTCTATATCTAATAGGGCTAGCTATAACTTCTAATAGATTCGAGGATCTAGTATTTTAGGGCCTAGTATAACTTATATTCTCTTATTCTATATAACTTCTTTCTAATCTTCTTATTCTTACTTACGTCGAGTTAGAGTATCCGCTTTCTTATTCTAGCGACCCGGTCGAAATATAATCTAGAAGTAATACTAGGAGAGTGATATTACTTATTAGGCTTAACGAGCTGTTAATTACCGCTTAGTTATAAAGTATTATAAGGCCTAATAATTAGTAAAGATTTAGAACTAGTTTATAACGCTCTATAGTTCTAGTCGCTAATACTTTAAGGCACTTATAATAGTAAGTATCTCCTTATTATAAATATTATAGTTATATTTTATAGAGGCTATAGTCTTTAAGTAGTAGGTGATGGGGTATTAGCGGCCGTTAATAGAATCTAGCTGTAATAGAACCGCTACTAATACTTCATTAAAGGCGTTAGTCTTTAGTATAGTTTATCGCTTTAGGTGAAAGTAGCTAAGGACGGGGGCTATTAATAGTCGTAACTTTAGTTCTTTAAACGCCTTCTAGTAGTCTTTATTAAATAGGAAGGGGTGGTCTTTCTTAGTTAGTTATATTAGGGGTTTCGCTATTCGGCTATACTAATAGATAAATATATAATAGTAGTTATAGAAATCTAGAAATAACTAGACGCCCTTTACTATAGTAGAAATCTACTAATTCTTAATAACTTAAATCTTTACTAAGTCTACCTTAATATCTTCTATAGAGATTATAAATCCTAAGTATTAAGTCTCCTTAACGCTAAACTCACTTTTCTTAATATCGACTTATAGTCCGGCTTTCTATAGACGCTTTAGGATCTTCTTAACTTATTTAGCGTGCTCTAGTTTATTCTTAGAATAGATTAGAATATCGTTAAGGTAGACCGCGATAAAATCATTTAAGAAATTAAATAGAATATTATTTATATAACGCTAATAGGTCGCGGGCTTATTAGTTAGTCTAAATAGTAGTACTTTATACTTATAGGCGTTATAGTGAGTCCGGAATATTATTAATTTCTCGGAATCTAGATATATTTAAATATAGTGAAAGGCTTACTATATATTAAACTTTATAAATATATAAGCTTTCTAAAGTTATACTAGAGTCTTATTAATTAGAGGTAATAAGTAATAATCCTTTTTTATTATAGTATTTAGCTTTTAATAATTAATATAAAAATATAGCCCCTTATTTAGCTTCTTTATAAATAGTATAGGGGATATATATAGTGCCTAACTTAGCTTAATAAATCCCTTTAAGAGATTCTCTTTAAGGTATTTCTTAATAAGGAGTAGTTTTAATATACTTTTTTAATAAAGGGGGCTATACCCTAAGGAGCTTTCACCTTCTAGCTAGATCTTATAGTTATATAGTCGGGGCGAGGAAAGAGTATTAGACTTCGCCTTTAAGAAGACGTCTTTAAAGTTAATATATTCTTTCGAGAGTAATTATTCTACTAGCTAATTATTAGTCTCTTCTTTAAGTTATTTATCTTTAAGTATTTATTTAATCTTATAGAGGCTAGTACTATAAATAGTATTATTAGCTTTCTTAATATTTTAGTAGAAACCTACAGCTCTAATTATAGTAATATTAACTTCTACGCTAAAGGTATTAATTAAGGGTAAAGTAATCTTTCTTTTAGTTATTAGTTCCGGTAAAGTTTAGTCGACTTTTACTAGTTTCTACCTTATAATCTATAGCTATTAATAAAGGTTCTATTTATATATTTAAGAGGTTATAGTATATAGACTAGTTCTAGTAGCCTTTATTAATAGTACTTAGACTAGGCCTTATCTAAAGTTTATTTCCTATTATAGTATATTACGAGATTAAGCTTATCGCCCGTTAGCTTATTATTTATCCTCTATTATAAATATCCGGTCGTGTTTTTCTATATCTTCTTAGTATCGGAAAAGGATAGCCGTAACCTAGAGGTTTTTTCGGGGCGTATATATCTTTTTTATAAAGGTCGGTTTATACTAGTAGTCTTAAGGCTAGAGTAGACGCTAATTCCGTATATCTAGCTAAATATTAAAATAGGTGAACTATTTACAGCTAAGGATAACCTTATAACTCCCTAAGTCTAAAATAAGTATAGAGAGGTCCTTCTATCGCCTTCCGTCGACTTTTAGATATAGAGTTAATATTTTAGAGACGAGCTTTTTAGGTCTTCTATTATAGCCTTTTATAGTATAGAGGTACTCTAATTATATAGTAGTAATATTTAGAAATCGGGATAGGTCTTATATAAGTTTTATATTAATAAAGATAAATCTATTTACTCTAGAATTAGCTAAGATAAAGGTTTAAACTATATATCTATTAAATAATAATTTATATAGTATAGTAAAGTACTTTCCGCCTAATAGCTGACTTAAATTAATAGAAGTTATATTAATATTATACTTCCCTAAGAAGGAGACTTCCCCTAAAGTTATTCTTTTCTCTATTTATTCTTTATATCCTTACCTACTTTAATAGCCTTATTCTCCGCCTTTAAAGGGTAGTCACGAGAGATATATCTAGATTATCGGTAAGTAAAGTAAGCGCCGGCTCGGCTTAAGGCCTATTTTATTATATTATTATAAGTAGGTTAAGTGCGTAAAGTTTAGCTATCTTCTCGCTTAGGTATTAAGAATAGGGCCGGTATTACTTAAGGGTTTAGTGCGGGGGGAGAAGTAACTTAAATAGCCGCTATAGGGGTACACTTAGTCACTAGTCTAGCTTTAATCCGGTCGATATATTTCTAGAGGCGGTGGAGACTCTAGTTAAGCACTTAGTAACGGTTAGTGACGTCTTAATATATTATAAGTGTTTTAAATATAGGTAAGACTATAGTCTAGAGGTTAATAGTAAGCTTATTATATAGGTTAGGGCGTAGGTCTTTAATAGGGATCTTTATAATATTAACGAGGTAAAGGAATTTTATATAGAATTTAGAAAAGGTCTAATCCTTTTTTATCACTAGTCGTCGATATTCTTATTAAGCGTTTAAGGTTTTATACGGGTTAATATAGATACTATCTAGAAAGTCTAGTATCTCTATAGCGTTTATAAATAGGTCGGTAGCGTCAGCACTATAGCGGGCCTATAGGAAAGTTTATACTTCTCCCTTTATACGGCTAAAGATATATACTATCTTAGTACGCTCGCCTTAGTTAGTATTTATATCGAGTTTATCGAGGATCTAGGTCTTTCAGCTCTTATAGCTAGGTTCGGCCTTACCATCGGAAAGCTGGTCGGGGTCCGAAAGGTTAAAGGGCTTATATTATACTAGGTCTAGTCCTAGGGTCGAGTTTTAGTTTCGTTTAATATAGTTAATAATAGCTTATTTCTATATAATCTAGGTATTAAGGTCGGTAATCTATTCCTTTTAGTCGATAATCTAGATTTAGTAGTTATAAATAGTGCCTTCTTAATCCGTAATAATATTTTATCCTTAAGCTATTACTTCTAGGAGAGTCTATTTAAGTATCGCCTTAATATCTATAATAGTCTTATATCTTAGTAATTACTATAGTTATAGGGCTAAGTTAATATCGCCGGCTATATATAAGTCGCGTCGGTTTATATTAGTTAGTTCGGCTTCTACGTTCTATTCAGTGGTTGGTAAGACAGTATAGTTATCGGCCTCAGGTTTATTCGATTCAGTCGGTCGTGTTATAATTAGCGTGTTCAGTCCGTGACAGTGTAGTTATCGGCTTCGGTTAGTTCGGATCGGTTCGGTCGTGGTGGGATATTATAGTTCCTTCCTAGGATGGTTGAGGGGTGAGTTTAGTCTAATGTGACGGTACGTTATACCAATAGGATGAAGGTAGGGTAAACGCTGCGTAAAGGTATGGATTGCTTAATACAAAGAGACTAAACTAGAGAGAGAAGGAAAATATCTAAAAGGGACGGTCGCGCCTGGCCTCAGATGAAGGCATGCCTCTACTAAGGGTTCTGGTATACGCGCGCACCGCCAAGAATCCCAGTCACGTGCAGCCAATCACATATAGCCGTGCAACTTGCACGGGCATATTACCCAATCAGGATAAGGCTTGGCAAAGCCCGATTCCCAATCTGGCAGCTGTCGCTATAACAACCTTCCTCCATGTCTGTGCCAGTCCAGCTACTCCATATGCCAGGCACGTCTCGTTCCGTGACACTAGATAAGCTCTATCTAATAGTACTAGTCTTATTATATTATCTCTATTATTTTACTCTAAACCTAAGCTTAGTTTATAGTATAGAGTAGGGCTATAGAGGGTGATTCGATCACTATTATAGGAACTCTATCTTCGGCGGCCGGTGATTCTGTTCGTCAACTTACCACACGTTGAATATTCTTATTGGCGGCTCCTCCGAGCGAATAAGATCTGATAGTGTTTCTGCTGAGTGTCGAATACTCGTCGTTGCCACTTTGGCAGCTTATTTGCCGTAAGGCCTTCTCGCCAATAGCTCTGTTGCCACGCCGAGGCTGCGCAAGGCTGAATTTTGAGTATAGAGGCATTACTGAGGTGCCTTCAGCCAGTTCCTGGTGCAACACAATGAATCAATGAAGCACGTTGATGGATTGATGGTGAGCGGGGCGTGGGGGCCACCGCGCGCGACCGCTGATTGGCAGAAGCGCGAAACACATTATTGTTTCGGGCGCAACTAACACGTGCAGAGAAGCCTACGCAATGTTACCTAGTATATGGAGGAAGCCGTCCAGCTATGATTCATCTAAAAGAAAGATGGTGGTTCAGCTCATGCTTAGACACACTTCAAACACGAACAGCTGACCGTAACCTTCGGCAGAGCGCAGCTTTTGTCCTTCACACTGGACGCGAGCTGAAAGTCAGCCAGCCACCGCAGCCTGATCTTGCTGCGTACAAGATGGAGCTACCTCCCTCCTTCCAGCCTCTCTCTCTCTCCAACATACCCTAAGATGTCCTTCGACCTGCTGAAGCGCCGCAAAGACCGTTTTGTCCTCTGGGTCCCGGGGGGCACCTCTACGCCGCGCCTGATCCTTGGAAGCTTCAGCAATGGCAAAGTCACTCCTTTCGTCAACGAAGAGCTGTCGCAAACACTGCAAGATCTATGGGAGCTTTCTCCGGCAGAGGTACTGCCGAAGGATGGCGTCTACCACTATTGGTTCGAAGTGGACAACACGTACCCCGGCACGTCTGGCAAGATTCGAGTGACTGATCCTCTCGCGTACACTGTGGATTACAGGATGTTCAAGCAGAGGAGCGATGACATACAACCACCGGCGGTGATCAAGTATCGCGGTGGAAAGCTTTGGCCTTGCGACGTCGATGGAAAGGAGCCGGAACAGATTCCTGACAAAGCTCTGCCACCCAACAACCACATGGTCATTTACGAATTGCCAACGTCATGGGTGAAATCCGGTCCAGGTGGAAAGCAAGTTGATCGAGGCACATTCGCCGACGTGCTAGCTCTCTTTGACCAAGACACCCAAGGTACCAGGTTCTCGAGTATCGACGCCGTTAAGAGTGGGGCGATCCTGGCCGACCTCAAAATCAATGCGTTGGAACTCCTGCCCATTGCCGACTCGAAATATCTCGATGAGTGGGGATATTCGACTGCTCACTACTTCGCACCCGATGCTGATCTCGGTACGACTGCGAGCCTAGTTCAGCTGGTCAAAAAGATTCCTGGCAGGCTCATCCTCGATACTGTCATGGCTTTCGGCCACGATCCTTATGCATATATTGCATTTAAACAGTTTCACCTCGTCGCATACGATCCAGGCAACCCCAGCCCGTTCGCCGAGCCGTCAAATCCTGACAGCTTTGCATCGAACAATCAAGGCCCCAGAAATGGATACGGAGGCAGTCTTTGGCGGTACATCCAAACCACGCAAACGTATGATCCGCAGACCGGTAATGTCAAGCCAGTGCACCCGTCGTGGTCATTTCACAAAGCCCACCTTCACCGATGGATGTCGGATTTTGGTGTTTCTGGTCTCAGACTAGACAGCATCAACAATGTTGCCAGCTACGACTTCATCAAGAGTTACAAGGATTACGCATGGCAGCTGCACAGCGGAGCCGCCGATAAGTTCATCGTCATTGGAGAAGAACTGAGCGTGCCAAAGGACTTGCTGACGAGCGGGACCTTGAACGCATTGTGGAACGAACCCTTCCAGGGTCGACTGCGGTCGGCGTTGCTTGGTGAGAGCAGTGGCGACAATTTCGAGTGGACAGTCAGGAAGATGATCGACTGTACTCAGGACGGATTCACGGATGGTGCACAAGCCGTCAACTACGTTACCTCGCACGATGTGGAAGGGTTTCGAAAGGAACGGCTGTACAACTTCCTCAACAACAACAAAGTGACAGACATTGAGCGGCGAGCGAAGCTGGCGTTTGTTTGTTTGCTCACGGCTGTTGGGATACCGATGATCTTTGCTGGCGAAGAGTTCTGCGATGAAATGGATCTCGATATTGCTCACAAGCAGACCGATCCTGTCAACTATGAACGCAAGAGTCAGGACTGGCGGAGTCGGGTGTTCAACTACGTGGCCAACCTTGTTGACTTGCGGCAAAAATGTCCTGCCCTTGGAGTGGATGATACGTCGTTCATTCATGTCGACAACAGCCGGGGTGGAAAGATCCTTGCCTGGACGAGAGGAACGACTCAACCGGTGGTTGTTGTTGCCAACTTCACAGACCAAGATACGCAGGGCGAACAATATTACGTCCCGAATTGGCCAGACAGGAATCGGAATGATTGGAGGGAGATTACGCAGAACCGGTCCGTGCCAGCGGAATGGGTTGGAAGGGAGCCGTTGATGCATTGGGAGGCGAAGGTGTACACCTGTTGGAAGTGAATATCGAGGGGGTTGTCAGCGGTGAAGTGATATTTTCGTTGCAATGGTTGCAATCAAATTGTCTGCTAATGTTCTTTGGTGGACCGAACAGCCTTTACCCCCAGTCGAGGCTCTAATGGATATGCACATGGAACGAGTTAGGCTATTCAAGCTGTCAGTGTTACACATCCTTGCCGTGCGTGGATAGATTCCGCATGAGTCTTGCTTCCATTGTCTTCGCTGTCATTGAGGCCAACTCGACCTTTAACCAGGTGCCGACGGGTACGAACGAAGCAGCCCACGAGTTGTAAGTCAAACTAATTAATCTCGCACGGGAGACATGTTTTTTTCCGCCAATCACAATTCGTCAAATGCGGCGAGATGAATGCCTCGGCAGACATTAGCAGACATTAGCAGACATATCTTATCATTATGGTGTCATCTATTGCCGCGATCACGCCATCCTCACTCGAAGAACTGATTCTTTGGCCGTGGCAGACCAAGATGCTCCCGCAGCGTGGTTCCTTCATAATCCTTCCGAAAGATCCCACGCCGCTGCAATTCTGGCACAAGCCGCTGAGTGACATCGTCCAGGCCTTGCGGCAGGAACGGAAGGGCGACCGTAAAGCCATCACATGCCTCCTCGTGCAACCACTGCTGCATGCCGTCTGCAATGCTTTCGGGCGTGCCTACAAATGCAAGGCCGGAATACCCGCCTTGCCGCTGCGCGAGCTGTCGGACGGTCAAGCCCTCCTCCGCCGCAACTTTCAAAACACCTGCACGACTGGTCTTGCTCGCGTTGGTCTCGGGGATGTCAGGCAGTGGACCATCGGGATCGAAACCGGATACATCTGTTCCGAGCGCGATCGATAATGAAGCAATCGCGCTATCATAGTGGACCAAGGTGTCGAGCTTGAGTCGCTTCTCTCTCGCATCTTGCACGGTGTCGCCAACAACGATAAATGCAGCAGGCAAGATCTTGATGTGGTTTCGATCACGACCTGCAGCAACGGCCCGATCTTTAATGTCGGCATAAAGTGCCTTTGCGGACTCGATATCTTTTGGTGAACAGAAAACAACTTCTGCTGTTTCGCCGGCGAGCTGCTTCCCAGGTTCGGATTGACCGGCTTGAACAATGACGGGCCAGCCTTGAACAGGTCGTGCGATGTTGAGCGGCCCACGGACTTTGAGTTCATCTCCTACGTGATTCAAGACATGAATCTTGTTCGGATCGACGTACGTGCCTGATTCGACATCGCGAACGAATGCATCATCTGCAAAGCTGTCCCACAACCCGGTGACGACATCGTAGAACTCTCGTGCACGCTTGTAGCGATCTGAATGATCCATGTGCTCGTCCCGACCAAAGTTCTTGGCAGATTCGGGATTGCCTGTGGTGACAATGTTCCATGCTGCGCGTCCATTGCTGATATGGTCGAGTGATGCGAAGCGACGGGCGATGTGGTAAGGTTCGTCGTAGGTTGTTGATGCTGTTGCCGCAAGGCCAATCTTGTCGGTGACCTGTGAAAGAGCGGAGAGCAATGTGAACGGCTCGAAAGAAGTGACGGTGTGACTTCGCTTAAGTGCCTCGATCGGCATGTTCAGCACGGCCAGGTGGTCTGCCATGAAGAATGCATCGAATTTAGCATCTTCAAGTTTCTTGATAAACGATTTGAGATGGGTCAGGTTGAAGTTGGCGTCCGGATATGCTCCAGGGTAGCGCCACGCTCCCGTGTGAAGCGAAACTGGGCGCATGAATGCTGTGAGATGTAATTGACGAGGTTCATTCTTGCTGCGATCGACGAGGTCGTCGGAGTCACCCATACTGTTCTGCGCGTGCCACTGGCTTCAGACTTGTCCAAATGCTTTCTGGTCAAGTGCTTGCAACACCAGCAGCCTTGCTGGGGAGGGTCAAACCTTCATATCAGCAGCGGAAGGGCATTCAAATCATGAAGCGCTGACAAATGCGGAAACGGTCGCAATCACGACATCGCGGGGCCACTGTTCGATCTGGGCACAGTGAGCTTATTCGAACATCTTACACTGGCAGCGCGTACACTGTGCCCTTGTGGAGTAATGAATCGCCAATCCAGCCTCGGATGCGTCAAGGAAGGTATGATCAAGAAGCAATGTTTTCGAATCTCGGCTGAAGATGCTTGCATTCAGCGCTCTTTATTCCTGCGTTGTTGTTCTCCGAGGAGCCAACGTCTACGGTGTACTCGCTTTGCCTCACCTTCCGAACCCCCCGTCTCCTTCGTCCCCGTGCAGTGTAACCGTCTTGTCATACAAATACTCCCTCAGCCCATACCTACTGTTCTGATTTCCCCATCCACTTCCCTTCACGCCCGACACCGGCAGCGTCGCCTCATCATACACTGTCGGCGTGTTGACATGAACCTGCCCGTAATCCAAGTCTCTTGCCATCTTCAATGCTTTCAACATATCCTTGGTGTGAATCGTCGCACTCAGGCCATAGGCACTGTCATTCGCCAACTTGACAGCCTCATCCGCGTTCTCCACAACATATAGTGTCGCCGATGGACCAAACGTTTCTTCATCTCGTATCTTGGCTCCGGCATCGATGCCGGTAATAATCGTCGGCGTCAAAGATGCGTCACCAAGCCAAGAATTGTCTCCCACGATAAAGGTGCCATGGGCCTCCTCAACCAATGCATGAGCATGCTGTGAGATGCTCTTGGAAACAGCAAAGCCAGCTTCAAACTTCTGCTTCTTCAACTCCTGGACGAACTCTTCGGCCACATCCTTCAGGACGATGATTCGCTCTGTCGAGAAACAGATCTGACCTTGATGCACAAACGCACCAAAGGCAACCTTCTTTGCGGCCTCGGCTAGATTCGCATCCTCGAGCACAATGGCTGGACTTTTGCCTCCCAACTCCATCAGGATCGGCTTCAAATGCTTATTCGCCAGCTGACCGATTGCTCGACCAACCGAAGCACTGCCGATGAATTCCACTTTGCGTATCGCAGGATGAGCAATCAACGCCTCCGTGACAGCTGGTGCATCCTTTCGAGCAGCCTGGATTTGGTTGAGGCATCCAGCTGGAAGCCCAGCCTGTTGCCAAATCTCAACGATCATCGAATGGGTTCTTGGGCAAAGCTCGGATGCCTTCATAACGACCGTACATCCTGCGGCGAGTGCAGCTGTAACACCTCGTGAAGACAGTATGATGCTGCTGTTCCAGGGTGGAATCAGCAAGACTGGACCGATGGCCTCTTTGAAAACGAACCCGTATCCGTCTTGAATAGGTGGGATTTCGCCGACCAGGACCGTCGCGAGCGATGCTGCGAACTCGCGGATGAGACTAACAGCGAGCTTGAGGTTGAAATGGGCAAACTCTTCCGAGCAGGACGTCTCTTCGACCTGCCAGTGCACAATCTCGGCCGCTCGCGATTCGTAGAGATCGGCGACCTTCAAGAGGAGGTCTCGACGGTATTCAGGTTTGGTGCGTCTCCATTCGAGGAATGCAGTCCAGGCGACATCGGCGGCTCGACGGGCGTCGGATTCGGTCGCTCCCTGGGCGACGTGTACAACCTTGCCTTGCACTGAAGAGAAGACATCAATGTAGTTTGAAGGATTCAACGGCTCTGGCCTGCCGTCAATCCAAAGCGGAACGACGTTCCTGCCCTCTGCGTCCTGAATCATTGGCATGTTGATGGTTGTGGACAAGAAACTACACCATGTCGTCCGCCCTTTTGTAGACCATGAGAAAATCGTTTCAACGGTCCAAGCAGGAGTTGGCCCCGGTGTACGACAGTCCGCGTATCCGACCATGCCCGGGGTAGCTCTGGCGGGACATGATGGATGTTGTGGGTGGGACGTGGAGTCATGCCGTACATAGACGGGAATCTCCTGGTACTCACTGTTGCCAATGTGCGCCACAGAATGCTAGGAATGGCATCGTTGTACGAAACTCGATCTTTGGGGCCCGCGAGTTTGCTTCCGCCGTCCGTACTCTTCACAGGGGAAGCTCAAACATCTCGGCTTTACACTATTTCAAGCTCCGGCCAAGACCGCTTAACGACTTGGCGCCGGCTTTAACGGGCAGATTTCGAGGAAATGCGGGGTTGAGACCTGGCGTTAGGGCCAGCCAAGGGGCGTGCAATTCAATGTCAACGGCTACATCCGAGAATCCCGTACAAAGCTGTTCACGATCAGCAGCTCAATGGATATTCATTTCCTACTCACTCACAATAACTTCATTTCCCGCGTCGTCACCTCCATCACTTGTCCTACGAATTCCGGATGGATGTAGCTTCGGCACCGGACACTTGCGGACGATAGCAGGGTTAAAGCCAGCCAACAACCAACGGAGGAGGCATTCCGAGTGGTAAGATCTTTTGCAGCAGGTGTATGTCACCACCCGACGCTCATCCTCATCCTCATTTACTTCGTCTTGACAGACGCAGCACAGAGATAGCTTGTCCATGGGATCTCGAGGCCCCACAACTCCGAATTTGTGGTTCAGCGGTGGTCTTGAAATAGCAACCTGGTTCGACCATTCTCTTGCCTGCGTATCCTCGGCACTCATGAGGCCGAGACATACTCCATCCAAGCTCTGGAAGTGAAAGGAATTCTAGGTTCATCACGAGGCCTCGTCAGCCGTGCGGCGAGGCCTGAGCTGGCAGTGTGACGCCGAGTGTGAGAAGGCAGAATGACAGGTCTGTCGGATTGATTCTCCTCTGCGTCGGCAAAGACACCGCGGGTCGAAGGTCGAGGATGGCGGGGGACGATAGAAGGGAGGGGTACGGATTCCTGCCATGAGCTCTGATCAACACAAGCACTCCGCATTATCGTCTCTAGTCCGGGGGTCTCTTCACCGGAGCTCAAATTTCACTGTGATGGGGATAATGGGCCCTCCAAGATTCACCTAAACCTAGAATAGCCATTGTATAAGAGTGGTCTGCATGCCGCAACGATGGTCGATTGTGGTCGGCGGAGGTAATCCTTGAGGACTGGAAGTGTTGAGGCATTCGGCGCACACCAGCAAAATGAATGAGTTGGTTGTGCTAAACAAGCCTCGCTGATGTCGCGACGCGTGTCCCCGCATTTTGAACGCCTAGCGCCCCGCAAAGACGTGTTTGTCGCCTGAAAGAGAAGCTGTCCTCTCGAAGCATTCCTTGCTCTCCTCTGACAGCGAATCCTTCTGCGCTCCTTTCCCGCCGGGTTGCGGTTGAGGTCGGCGTACCGTTGCTGACCGACCTTCCTTCAGTGCATGTGAGATTCGATGTCCACCCTCAATAAATATGTCGCCCTAAACGCGACGTCAATTGTAATTTTCTGATAGCCTTCTAGCGCTGCCAAGATGGCAAGAGCTACATTCGTCGTCGAGTCTTTGTTATTCGTCAAAGGCAACATTCTGTCAGTGCTTGTACTATTTTTCGTTGCTCGTGCCATCTTCAGGCGGTACTTCCACCCACTCGCAAACTATCCGGGCCCTTTTATCTGCTCCGTCACCCGCCTCTGGAAGGTATGGAGTGTTTACAAGGGCCACACTGAATTCGACTTCATTGATCTACATCGCCGGTATGGGAGCATCGTCCGAGTGGCACCCAACGAGCTCTCCTTTTCCTCGCCCAACGCTGCCCATGACATCCTAGCACCAGGTAATGGCTTCACCAAGACTGAATTCTATCGAGTCTTCCCCCCAAAGCATGCACCCGATATTTTCACGGAAATTCGGGAATGGAAGCATTCCGCCATGAAACGGGTCGCCGTGGTGCCGTACAGTTTAGCTAGCGTCCAAAAGATGAGTCCATGGATCGAAGATGTGCAACAGGAACTGATCAACAAGGCCAGCGGCTACGCAGACTCGGCGAGAGTTTGTGACCTTGGAGAACTGCTGCATTACTTCGCCTTTGACGTCATTGGCGAGTTTGCCTTCTCGCAACGATATGGGTTCGTCGCCCAGGAAAAGGATGTTGGAGGCACGATCAAGTTGATAGACGATGTGCAATGGTACGATGGGATCGTGGGCCAGATCCCCGAGTTCCGTCACATCCTCCGAGAGTCGCCGGCTTTTCAGTACCTAATCACTCTCCTGAATCCGCCCCGGATCACGCAGATGGCGTTGGGGGAGATTGCGAAGCGAAAGAGCACCGGCCGGTTCTTTCTCGAGCCTGATCGCAAAGATCTCCTTGGACAACTCATGGAAGGGAGTGCAAAAGACCCAAGCAAATTCTCCGACACAGATGTCTTCTCCGTGGCTCACGGTGCAATGTAGGAGGCAGTGCCATGAGTCTTGGATTTGGCTAACATCTTTATAGTGGTGCCGGCGCCGACTCGACCGCATCGACAATGCAATCCTTTTTTCATTTTGTGCTTTCAGACCTGGAAGTATACCGCAATCTCTGTAGGGAGATTCGCCAGGCCAGCCTCTCACCAAACGTAACGTGGGCGGAAGCACAAGACTTACCGTACTTCCAAGCGTGCTTACTGGAGACCATGCGGATGAGGCCAGCTGTTGGGTTAAGCATTCCTCGGTATGTACCCAAAGGCGGCGCGAAGATTGACGGCAGGTTGTATCCGGGAGGAATTGTGGCCTCCGTCAACGGCTGGGTCGTTCACCGTGATGCGTTGTTCGGAGAGCACGTCCATATATTCCGTCCGGCACGATGGCTGTCTGGGGATGTCAAGGAAATGAAGAAGCATATGTATCAGGCAAGTTCACAACACCAATGAAAAGAAACTACTAACGGCAATCAGTTTGGAGGTGGTGGTCATGTCTGCATTGGACGAAATGTTGCACTATTTGAGATTAACAAGATCATACCTCAACTGCTTACGCATTTCGACTTCGAACTTGTCCATCCTGGCAGGCCATTGAAGTCACATTCGACGTTCTTCGTGGTCCAAAGAGGACTGGAGGTATTTGTCAGGAGAAGGAAATAGTCACATCAGGGCAGAACACATACCGTGATTGTCCTTCGGGTTCGCTTCACTTTTCAATCTGCTCGACTTGAATATCCTTTTCTAAACTTTCGCGTATTGGCTTCACTGAACCAAGTTGGCCACGTTCCAGTGCGGCCTCATCATGAGGCACAACGCCGAACAAGGCATCCATTGACTCAAGCGACTTTCCTTTAGTCTGGGATAATCTGTTAGCATGTATTAATCCCGACCGAACGGGAGCCTTTACTTCAGGGATGAAGAACCAGGTGAAGACAAACATGGCGAAAGCGAACGAGCAAAAGATGAGGTAGGTGCCGTAACCATTCGCACTACTACTGTCAGCCAGGAACCTTCTTGGGCAGATCAACACGTACCCGACGGTGACAAGCATGACCGGTACTGAGCGTGCGACGACAAAGTTGAAAAGCCACTGAGTCGCGGCAGCCAAAGCGACAGTCAAAGCTCGCAATCGAGCAGTGGGGATTTCGGAAGCGTAGATCCAGCTGCAAACAGTCAGCCAGGAAGACGGTCTGAGGCGTAAACATACCACACTGGTCCCCATCCAAACTGGAAGAAAGCTGCAAACAAGAAGATGCAAACCAGGGCAACGTATCCCACAGCAGGGACAGGCTCGCCTTTAATGGGTGGAGAGATTCTGATGTATAGCCCAATGAAGAGCATACAACAACCTTGACCGATGGCCGTCCAGAGGAGCGACTTGCGACGTCCCAGTGTGTCTGCCAAGAACAGGAGGAAGATGGCACAACTGATGCATTTGACGATGCCGTAGATGCCCGTAGCGAAAAGCCCTGTGTTGTGACCTTGGACGCCGATATTCTGGAATATGAGCGGCGCATAGTTGTTGATGGCGTTCGTTCCAGTCATTTGTTGACAGATCATCAGCACGACGACCAAGATAGCTCTCCGCCGGTTTCCAGGTATCAACCACATTTCCCTCATGAGGTCTTTGAACCCCGCCCCACGCATCAGGGCCCGTTCGTTCTCGAGCTGGGTTACCATCTCGCCAAATTCGGCCTCGACGTATTCGTGAGTAGCTGGCAGCATGCGGACTCTGGCTAGAACGGCCTTTGCTTCTTCCCAGCGGTCCTGCTTCGCCAACCATCGAGGGGACTCGTTGCACATGAACATACAAACCAGGAGGAGGACAGCAGGAATACCCTGGACAGCCAGCGGTACAACCCACGAGCTGTCCCCGGGCAAATGCAAACTTGCACCGTAGTTGATCCAATACGCCAACATGCCCCCAAGGACAATGAAGAACTGATAGGTGCCGGTGAGCAGACCGCGAATGGCTCGCGGGACGTTCTCAGAGGTGTACAGTGGCGTGACAACAGAGCAGACTCCAACACCGAGGCCAGCGATGAACCTGCCGACGTACAGAGCTGCCAAGTGTCCCCACGCATTGAACTGGAGCAGTACGCCCACCAGAACGACGGTGCCCGCAACGAGGAGTGACCTTCTGCGTCCGATCCTGTCGGCCATGAAACCGGCGATGATGGCACCGGCGAAACAACCAGCTTGGAGCGTCGAGACAATATTGGCTTGCAGGTTGGCGAGCGCGGCCTTGCTCTCAGCACCAGCAAGGCCGAATCGAGAGAGGAAGGTGGGTAAGACGACAACTCCGGAGATGATGGAGCTATCCATCCCGAACAACATGGCACCAAAGCCGGACTGCAGCCCAGTTAGATTCTGCCGGCGTCAGACACAGTAGGTGGCCGTACACTCATCGCAAGGAAAAGCGCCCTCCAGCCATAGATCTCAGGAGGATCCTGTGCCATGGCATCATTGTGAACGATCCGCTTGAAGAAGCGATAGCCAGCTTGTCCTGTCGCCATGATACTGTTGATACGAGTAGATCGGTAGCAGGTAATCTGTGAGGAGGACCAGCATATCGGCAGAGGACGAGAGAGATGCAACCTCCGTTTTATGTTGCTCCCTCAGGTGTAATGTCACCTTGCTGGAGTTCAGGCTAAAGACGATGGCGAGGGGATCTGGAATCAATCTCGATTGGCGTGGAGAATTTCGCGGCAACATGGCTCCCAAGGTATGGGTTCCATCCGTTGATCTGCGGAGAGCCATGTATAAGCTAGGAAAGATTGGGTTCGGCATAATGCATTGGCCGTGAGGTAAGGCTAGGAAGTCCGGCAAACCCAGCCAAGATGCGGTCCTGGGGTAGCATACCCCGGGGGATGGAGGAGTCGACCGGGGAACTCTGACTCCATCCACCGGGGTTCATCTGGATATGGGAAATGATCAGAGGGGAAAGGTGGTCTTGCAGGATGGGGAGCGAGTCTTGGATTTGCCAGAGCTGCCCTGATCCCTCGGCGATAGGTGGCAGGTCATTCGGGAGGCGGGCTCGGTGGAAGGCTTCGCTGCTTTCATGCTTTGCCAGGTCGTCGGTATTGCAGTGCTTGAGGTGAACACAGTTCGTCTTCAGCATTTGTCCGGTGGAAGCACTTGCTAGTCCATCTGTTCCATCAGCTCTCTTCAGTCACAGCGAGAGAGTGGTCGTATTCACCCCCCAATACCAAGCCGGTTAAACTCGAGCCGCTCCTAGCCAGGACAAGCCTGCCAATGTTGCCAATACAATCCGTCTGCTCTCCCGGCCAATCAGAGTCCCAACAGACGATCGCTCCCGCCTTGACAAGAATTGGCCAGACGCCTCTTCGTGACCAGATGGACGGGAACCCAGTAGTCCAAGAAAATCCAAGAATTTCAGGAGGCTTCTGGAACAGAATCCAGCCAACGATCTGGAGGTTCGTATGAACGAAAAGCTGGGCGCGTTTTACTGTGGGTATCGGCTGACTGTCCGCGTCGCGAAGGGGATTTGCTTTCAAGATGAGGGGATTCCCATGTTCCAAGATGTCGTACAATGCAATTCCGGTGGCTTGGCGTCGGTGAGATCTCCCGCGGGGGAGATGAATCTCCTCCAGGGCGGAGAGTGAGTTCTGTTAAGCGGCGGTTGTCAAGGAGCACTTCGTCCTCCTTCCTCCTTCCAAGGTTACTTGGTATGCCAAAAGGTGAGAGATTGTGGAGATTGCGCAAATATCATGCTTCGTTGGTTCTTCTTGGCGAGATGGTATGAAGCAGTTGCAGTGCCAGAAGATCAGACAATCTCAACCTCTACATAGGAGCCATTCAAGAGGCTTGAGACTGCGTGACTGATATAATCCGCGTGCCCAGGTCGGGAATAGGAATCAGTTCTTCAGCGAGACATGACAGCGCTGCACGTATCTTGTTGATGCGGGTTCGTGGGCGAGGCACACAAAGGCGCAGATGCCGCAAAGTCAGTACCCAGCCAGAGACGAAGAGTGGAGATCCCGTGAAGAGCCAACACGACATACCTAGTTAATGACTGGCTCGTCCAGAAATGCTTTGCGAGTGGACCAAAATGTCGACCGAACATGATCACGGCTGGCATCTTCCTCTTGACAACGTCCCAATCTCTGTGGCTAGCTCCAATGCAGAACGCTGCAACCTCAAGTTTCAACCTGGGGTTGTGCGATCCAGGCAAGTGTCTGGAGCCGTTGCGAGGACAGGTAATTAACGCCCTACCGACGGCAACCTTAATGCTGTTGACATGGAGATAGGACGATGACTTGGAACTCACCGAGTAACAAAGCGAACGAGCGCGGTCAGACAGACAGTGGTGTTCTTCCCTTGGCTTGACAGGCGTGTGGTGGCGCACGAGGCATCACGCGGCGTGCAGTGGCGTGTTCGAAAAGTCGCGGGTCTGACAAAACCAGGTTTAGAGACTGTTCTGCTTCAAGTCGCTGCGGTCCTATTCTTCAAATTGCTGAACTACATTTGGTCCAACTATGGTCGCATTCAGCTGTGACTGGTTCCTCTCTTCGCCGAACTTTGAGAGGTGTGGGCTACAAATACCCTCTCGCCTAGCCTCGAATTACGCTGTTCGGCTTCACTCTCCATGACAACGACCTCACGGCCTTGACCCAGTGCCACACTTACGACTACCCTACGCTTGAACCTCCGGATCAGCACTCGGGATCCTAGCATTTCTCGCATCTCCTCCCAAAAGCTCCAACCTTCTGACAGCAATCTTCTTGGTACTTGCTTTCCTTGGATTCTTTGCTTCAAACACCTCGTCCAGTTCTTCAAGCGTACGCCCTTTCGTCTCGACGAAGAAGAAGTAGATGAAGAAGAACTCAAAGCAGTCCCAGAAGATGAAGAATACATAAAACCAATACTTGATGTTCTTCAATGCGACCGGGGCGGCAAAGGTGTTGACAAACGATGCGAGGCCAGCAGTGAACTGAAACAGCCACATTCCTTTGGCCCTCATCTCATTGGACATTACTTCGGCGGGATAGATTGGCTGCATGCTGGTATACGCAAATGCAAACACGACGCCAAAGACGTAGATGAACGCAATGCTTGCATCCGACGAACTTTTCGATCCCGTGTTGACGTACCCTGCCGCAGTCCCGGCGGTGATCAATAAGCAGATGATCATTCCAAACGTGGAACCGAGCATCATTTTGCGTCGACCGACGATGTCGTGGAAGCGAGCCCCGGCAGTGGCTGAGATCCAACCGGTCAAAGCATATGCCGCGTTTAGCAGGAGAACCGTGTTGGTGTCAGTGATGCCAACATTAGTCAGAAGGAGAGGCAGATAGTAGGAAATAACGCTACAGATGTCAGCACAAGTGCAAAGCATGCAGGACGGTCTTACTTGTTTCCTGAAAACTGACCGAACCAGCTCCACGCGAAGTTGAGCATAGTTCTGTACCGTCTTGAACGAGACTTGACCAGTATCCGCAGGTCAAAGAAGTTCCTCCAAGATGCAAGTGGAACGTCACGCAGATTGTGTTGGATCTCGTTCAGTTCCAGATTGACGATCGGGTGAGAGGCGTCGCCGTTGGCATGGTACTTGACGATGAAGTCCCGAGCCTCGTCGATGCGATCGGTGGCAATCAGGAAGCGAGGAGATTCTGGCACAAGCCATATAGTGGCGCAGACAATTCCCGGACAAAGCAGTTGGAGCCACAGGGGCAGACGCCAGTCAAGATTCGAGTCGGGGAAGTGAAGATGGGTTCCATACACGGCTGCCACGGTCAGTCCCGCTAGCGGCCTCGATTATAGACATACCAAATGTCGCGATGATTGAGCCCATATACCACAGGGTATTGTAAAGTCCAGACACGGTACCACGGTACTGTAAAAGTCAGCCGCATGCTCCATACGTCCTCTGAGGCCCTCGCGCACCAAAGGCGGCGCTATCTCCACGATGTACATTGGCGCAGCTGTTGTCGCCCACGTACAGAAGAAGGACAACAGAAATCGACCGCCAATGAACGTCGCCACTGCCTTCGTAAGCATGGGCCCTGATGCCATTTGAGGAGCACTCACATGTCTTCGCCGTTGCAGTAACGATGGTGCCAACGATCACTCCGGCGCAGCCGAGAAACACAGGCAGTTTCCTCCCTTTCCAGTCTGCGAGCCACACGAACAACGCCCCAGTCATTTGCCCGACTTGAAATATTGCAAAGACGATGCCTGTACCGGATTGATCATTCTCTGGAACATCGTAGTACTTGAGGTAGTTTGGCAGAGCATTGATACTGCCCATGAGGGAGCCATCGTAGCCTGATCGAGTCAACTCAGGCCAAGAGCCTCCTTGGTCAACCAACCATTCGTTGTCGAACAAAGGTAGATCGAAACACAACATGCATACAGGGCGAGATGTCCTCGTCCCCAAGGATTAGGAGCATTTACTCCCAGTGCAGCGGCGAATTCGGCGTTGGCAGCATTGATCTCTTTGTCAGTAACGACAGTTTTGGAATCTTCAACGTCGTGGGCGGCGTCCTTCTCCTACCAGTTGTCAGTGGACGACGAACTTCAACCAAGACGACTCACTTTGAGGGTAGCCATGCTTGCACGGAATGATCGTTTGATGCCATTTCTCCAGCTTGCGGAACATCATCCGACTTATAATCCTCTTACTGCAACATCACACCTAGAACAGCACAAAGTGTTCATGATCAACGAAGATCAATCTCCGTATCGAGCGCGGAGAGTCTGTAAGTCCGTGACAGGAGCGGCAAAGCGTAGCCTGATCTCCGCAAGCTTTCTTGAGGGGAAAGAAGCTTTACCCCACGGGCAGTTGATGATCTTTTGTCGCAGGGGCGCACGATGACAGGGGGTTGAGCTGTGGTCTACTCCGTGTCGGCCTGAGGTTGCATGGGTTGTGGATAGCGTACTACTCGTTCGCTTCCTGATTTGCAGAAGAAGCGCGTGTCGCTGTACGAGTAAGAGCTTGAGGGGACCTGTTCAGCATACAGCTTCATCACCGCGCAAGGTCAGACGGACCATGACGGCGATGGACCCAAACGGTTCTTTAGGGATATGTGTGTGCGGACAGTGGGCGGTTCATTGCGGCAATTCCACTAGCTTTAACCGAGCAGCCATATCTCGAGGTTCCATCACAACCAGTCAGCATCCTATATGCATCAAATCCCACGTGCCCACGTCTCCCGTCTCTCACAAGGCCAGGTATGCCGAGAAATCATACGCTGATTTGGCTGTCAAGGTACGATTGGCGATCGATTGGAATCCAGCGTAGTCCGGTCCGTCTAGCTGCACCTACACGAGATCAGTCAGAATGGTCAGGTCAGCACAGGTCAGTGGGGTGCTCTACCTCGAAAACGGCATTGCTACGGTCTGAACCACAACTGCAGCTCTTGATCGCCCCAGGAACAAGTTCCCAGTACACCCAGCTCAAACCGAGCTCCACAAACTTCTCAAAGTTCCACGCAAGATTGTTTGCTCGTGCAGAGGCGACAACGCCCCATTCCTCAACGAAGACCTTTTTGTTGTAGTGGGTGGCTAGGGCTGTCGCATTCGGAACCCACTGAGTCCAATCACCATCGTAGCCATGCAGAGCGATCCAATCGATTTCTGGGCATTGAAACAACCATGGTCTCCAGTTCCAGTCTTGATAGATGTTTCCACTACCGCCAGCACCACCCGTGGAGACGGCGATGGGAGCGGAGCCAATGTACTTCTTCAACTGCTTGGCTCGATCGCAGAACCATCCAGGTCCGGCACTGTCAAACTCCGTGATTGCTTGTATCATAGGCTCGTTCTCGATGTCGAAGGCAGCGATTACTTCGGTCAAATTGGACCAAACCTTCCCAAAATTGGGCGACTGGTAGTTCATGATGTGGGCAATCCTGTCGTCGAAAGCAGCCACGGCTGCCGGGTTTGTGTAGAATGAGCTCCCGAGAGTAATTGGCGTCCCAGAAGCGGGACCAAATCCGCCGAACTTGTCGCAGTAGGCATCACAGGAGTTCTGGCCAAATGCGTTGCCGTCGTGGACAGAGACAATGAACTTGATGCCGCGTGAGTGACCTTCGGCCATAAGATCGTCAATGGCATTGAGAACGGTGTCGTTGAAGACGCCGACAGTCTCCTCGAGGTTGGGAATCGTGACGGTGACGTTGGTGCCTTTGTACGTTCCGGGAGAAACGCCGTTGACCCAGATGGGAATGATACGCGCGCCGTCTCGTTGCAAGCCGTCGAGCCATGAGGTACGAGTAGCCGCGTCGAGTCCTGGCAATGTAAGCAACGCTCATCAAATACCTTGGCTGACTGACCGTGAGCGTAGTAGCTCGAGGTGCCCCAGAACATATCCTAGCTAGCATTAGAGGCGACCGATAGAGCCATACAATGCCTAGCGAGGTAAGTGATCGCCATAATGCCCGCGAGGGTGAAGTGTGCCATATTCAACGTTTCGGAGTTCGGTCGTCACAACGCAAAATGCCAGGGAGAACGAGGTTGGAGAGAAATTCTCGACTCATATGTCTGTTCCGGAGCCCATCGCGACTGTGATCTTCGCGCTCTAATCCATGTACTCCCCTCGACAACTAGGAAGTTAGCCAATCTTGACCCGCACACAATGAAGCCCCCAGGCACGAACAGACGGGAATTGTAACAATTCATCTCGCTCGTACTAGAGATGATCGGATCGACAATAACTTGTGTCATGCGTGCGGACTTGGTCTGCTGTAACCGCCATCATGCTGGTACTGTGGAATTGATGGAAGTTGAGGCAAAGCTGCGGTAGTCAATATCCATCACTGACCATCCGGAAATGAAGCGGAGCCCGCCAGGGCCGCTCCCAGATTGGAATTTGTACTGCAGCATTTGAGACCCAACGAGTTCAAATTTGCAGATGAGAAAAGGTAATCGGCCGGTCTCCGCGATAGCAGCTGGACGCAACGGAAGTGAGCGGACTTGACGCGAGCTTCAGTCTTCCAGTCAAATGCTTCGGCTACTCCAGGAAGTCCCCAAGAACTTCTGCTTGCGAATTGCCAAGACGTAACCACTCAGCGGAGTTAACGATCCTGGGCCGGCGAGGAACAATTAATACCAAGACTTGGTTGGCGTCAGCATTTGTCTCGACTGCGGCAGTGCCTGAACCGCTGGTGACACCGCAAGCATGCATCGAAAAGGGCGGGCAATTGGGGACAACATTGCTCCGGATGCTCTAGGCATCGTTTGGCAGCAAGCCACGGGCCTGCAAATGATGTCACCGCCGGCGGATCGCTCCTCCCGACTGCAGGGACAATTGCCGCTTACGCACCGCCCCGGCATGCCCCCCAGTTAAAGATAACCATAAGGACTTTCTCAAACCTCCAGGATCTTCTACCCGTGTCGCTCGCTACTGTCGCAGAGATGGGATCATTGATATGGGAGCGCTTGCGCCAGAGGCTATGGGGAATAATATATCAGCCTCGCCCGACATGGAGGTATTTTCTTTGCTGCGGTATCGCCACTTTCTTGGTCATTCGTACTCTGTTTTCGTCGTCACCGTTGCTTTCGTCAAATCTGCCCGCATACACGGGGCCGTATGAAGTTGGCACGATTGACGTGGAGGTCCCCGTAGAGAATCGATCGATCAACAACGCGACATTCAAGGACAGCGGCCATCCAGCTTTCCAGGTAAGTGAAGAAGTGACGGCGAGGGAAGTCTCTGACGATCGCAGCTCGAGACTGTTCTGTTTACCCTGTACTACCCTGCGACAAAGGGTACTGTCTCGTCAAAACCGCATCATCACTGGGTGCCAAAGCCGCGGGCAATAGTCGGCGAAGGTTATGCTCGATTTGCTCGCATCAGCAATTTCGTCACCAACTCGCTCATCACTTTCGGTTTGTGGGGACTGGTGGGCAGCACAAAAATTCCAGCACATGTCGATGTTCCGCTGCATGGATCCTCAATCGTTTTGCAGTCGCCCGAGTTCGGGAATGATGCCGTGGCGTTCGAAGATGGATTACCGGTCATGGTGTTCTCCCATGGCATGGCCAGCTCTCGGACTCAGTACACTCAGTACGTCGGAGAGCTTGCGAGTCGAGGTTTTGTTGTCGCCGCAATCGAACATCGAGATGGTAGTGGACCAGGCACCCAGGTCATCAAACACGGCAAGCCGCATCGGACGCTACTGCATTTTGACGTCCGACATTTGACGGCTGATTCCGGCCTCGACGGTGATGCGTTCAAGCAGGCTCAGCTTGATTTCCGACAGGCAGAAGTCGAAGAGACTGTTGGCGTGCTGAACCAGATCAACTATGGCGCAGGTGCTGAGATCTTCGAATCCAACTCTCGCCGGGAAGGTCAGCATCTACACCATTGGGAAGGGCGACTTGCCATCCAGAATGCCACAATTGGCGGGCACTCGTTTGGAGCAACACTGGCAGTGAGTTCGGTCTCTTTGCCATTTGACGCCGCTAACACCCATCAGTTACAAACGCTGAAAAATGGACCGTCAAAGTATCTCCCGTTCCAGGGCGCGGTGGTGCTTGATCCGTAAGCCGGGAGCTTGACGAACTCAAGAACTGCTGCTAACGGTCACCAGAGGCAAACAAAGCGGTCCTCTCAATCACGATGTCCATGTCCCGACTTTGGTTCTTCACTCGAATTCCTGGTCGAGCCGACATTCGGTCTTCTTCGGGCGGCCGCACTTCGACGTCGTCAAGGATGTCGTCCGAGGCGTTTTGAAACGTGGAAGAGACGCATGGTTCATGACTTCTCGTATGCCCCTCTTCCTTTCGTCGGCCGGTACTGACTCTCTGCAGTGGGCACATCTCACCCATCCGTCACCGACGCGCCGTTGATCGAGCCATGGCTGTTAAGCTTCACAACTGGCGCCACGATTGATGTACACGAAGGCGTCAATCAATATGTCAAGGTCACGCAGAAGTTCTTGCAGTACCAAAACACCGGTGTGAAGGAAGGCATCCTAGCTGAATGCGTTACTCATCCTGAGTACCGGGTCGAGGATGAGAGCAGACCAGACAGCGGTAACCTCCCAGATTTGTTCCAGAAGTACTGGCAGATCCATGTCGCGCCCTGCGGTCCAGAGGTTGGAGAAGAATGACGGGAATACACGGTAGGTAGACACCGAATGCATATCTCGGCCTTGATAGTCACGCTTTGGGGTAACCATATGGATTGTCTCATTATTCTGCCCGTCGAACGTGGTGTTATGCGTGCAATCCAGACACGACAGGTCGTAGCTTGCAATATCCGGCCATTTTTACGGCATACTGTGTAGAACCACTGGTCACAGATCATGGCACGACACGAACGCGATCGATCTTCGGAAGGGGAAGCCGAAGTAGCGAGATAACTGTGGAGAGTGTCGGCACGCCTTACGCAGCCAAGACACGGCAGACCCGTTGACCTTGATGGCCTGAAGCATGAAATTGCATCTCAGCCCCTGATTTCCATGTTGTTGCCGTCCCAGTTTCATGATTTGCGTGGCGTCCCAACCAGACAAGGCGCGCTTGCCTGCAATAGTGGATCGAAGCATGAACAACCACAGTTTACTCCGTACGGAGTATGTTGTGGAACGCGTGCTTCCTGGGTCTAGATGGCTCCGCTGTTGTCGGTGAGGTTACTTGATCCTCCTACTGTACCTTGCACGGCATTTTGGGATTTCCATCTGCTCTCGGCCACCGTGTCGTCGAATTGTCAAAATGTTGACCGTCCTGCTCTTCCTCGCTTCCTGGATCTCGTGGTCTCAATGCCTCGAAGTGACAAACACGTCATTGTGTGTCGATACGTGCGATGGGCCTTCGTTGACCTACAGCTCGGACCTGTCCTGCAGCGACGATGAGTATTGGAACACGGCAAATGGCGTGCTGTTTCGCAGCTGTCTTGACTGCGAGAGTACGAGTTCTGCGGAAAGTGGTGATACCAGCACACCACAAAACAATGACATTTACTGGTTTCTATGTGAGGGAGCCACCCCCAGATACCGGCAGGAGCTGACCAACAGTCAACGTGAAATATACACTGCAGTTCTGTATGTTCCAGGGCAACGGAAGCACACCAAATCTGCCTCAATGCGAAGCCGACTGTGCTGGATTGTATCCAGTGCTTCAGACATCGTGGTTTTCACCCGAACCTGCCCAACAGTATGACTATTGCTCGATCAACGATACGGCCTTCCCAACGTATGCAAGTACTTGCGCGTCGTGTCTGCAGTCATATGAAGGATCAGTTGTACTGGGAAATTGTAAGAACTCCTCACCATGCAGGAATTGGAGCTGACGGAATAGTCCTCAACACGATGCAAGATGCGTGCGATCACCAACCTGATGCAAGCTTGGGACAAACCGTGGCCCTTCAACGAGAGCTGTTCAATACTGCCACAGTGGGCACCGCAACAACCACGTCGATGACGACCTCTGCAACAACGTCAGGTACAGGTCCTGCAACGGCGACAACTCGCTCTGCATCGGCTCCATCCAGCGCCGACGCAACCCCGCCACCTGCAGCGTCCTCCGATCTCGTCAGCACCACGCCTTCTGCCCAACAAACCTCACAAAGCAGCTCGCCAGGTCTGGCACCCGGGGCGGCGGCGGGCATCGGAATCGGCTGTGGATTGGGCGCCATCGCACTCGCTGCTGGTCTCGGCTGGTTCATCCGGGACCGAAGACGGCGGAAACAACACGCACTGTCCCACGACAGCGCATTCCAGTACCAGGACTCAAAATCAGCGCTGCTCAATGTGTCGGCCCACCAGCCAGCGCCACTGTACGCACAACAACTGGCAAGTCGAGAACTGCATGAAATGGACAGCAGACAGAGCAAGAATTGGAGGAGCGAGTTGGATGGACGGCCTGTACATTGATCTCTCACAATTTGATACTCTTGACCACATTTGTCTTGATGCCTGTCGCCTCACCACCGTACCCTCCTTTGCCCTCGCCGCCTTTGTAGACGGGCCTCATGGAACCCAGTTTCTTCATCTTCTCGTCAAACTTCTTCCTCTTCTTGACACGAGGGTTGCGGACGTCCTTCTTCCTCTTCGGTTGCAGACCTTTGTTCTTCTCGATCGCGTACGTGATTTTCCTCTTGCCGTCCGGTCCGACTTGTTCCTGTTCGTAGACTTGAGCGCCTTGTCTAGCGGCCTCGGCGAATGCTTCTGCTTTGGCTCGCTTGCCTGCTTTCTTTTGCTTGGAATTCGAAACCAGCATATCGTAGTACTCGTTGGCTTCGTCGTTGATTTTCTGGCCCTCAACCGAGCCTTCATCATCAGCGCCAAGAGCTTCGTCTTTTGTTGCGTCGGATCGTGCCCTCTGTTCAGCTTCCCGCATCAACCGCTCCTGCTTGTCTCGTATGCGTTCTTTGTAGGGCACATCATCGTCACCGCCCGCCTGCCGCGATGCTTCACCTCGCTTGTTCGCCTTCTGCGCAATTTGAGAGGTGTAGAATCGTAGACTCCTTTTCCGCCGAGCCTTCTCTTCCGCTTCTTCGTGGGTCAGAGGTGCTTCGTCGCCAAAATCTGATTCTACTTCAACTGGAATCTTCAGTGACGCATCCAACAGTTCCTGCAGGTCATTCCGCTTCGGTTTCTTTTCTCTCTTTCGCTTGGTACTTGCAGTTTCAGGTACTGGTGATGCAAGTTCCGGTGACGGTGATGGTGAACTCCGCTTCTTTTCCTTCTTTGCCTTCTTCGCCTTCTTCGCCGGCGTTGGCACTGGCACAATTTCTTCGAGCGACGCGGGTAGCTTGTCCCTGGTGTGCTTTTCCTCCGACTGGATCTCGATCGACGGCAAGGATTCTACTTCCTGCCACAGCTGCCGACAACTCATAAGGTTCGCCATGACTGGGTGCTCGCGTAGCTCCCCCGGGGGCATTGACAGGCCGTTCTTGGAAGACGTGAGGAGGGAAAGATACATCGCGACTGACCCAAGGTATGCTGACAAGGCTCGAAATTTGAGGGTAGGACCATCATTTGGCTGTTCCAATTCCGCCTCCTTCTTGAGTATCTGGTATGTAGACTGCAATGCCAAAAAGTCTTTCGTCAAGGGTTCGAACTCAGGGTATCTCGACTTGAGGATCTTCAATCGTTCATCGTTCGTCGCGTCCTCTGGGATTTGCAGTTCAGGTAGTCTCTCGACAGTCGGCCTCTTTTCTGCCTGGCTATCATCCGCCCACACGCTTTCGTCGAACCCGAAATCGGCTTCAGTCATGGACTGGAGCTGTTTCTGCTGTAACCGCCGCGCCTCTTGTTCCTCCTCCAGCGCGTCCGCTTCAGTCTCTATGACATCGGCATTGTAATAGTCTGCCTTGGATGTTCCCCAGTGAGTCTCATCTTCTTCCTCTTCTTCGACAGCATTGCGCTCTTCATCCTCATCTTCAGATTCTTCGTCGCGATCCTGGTACACTTCCTCATCGGACGCCTGTAGATTGCGCTCTTGCTCTTCTAGTTTTCTCCTCCTCTTTGCAGCAGGCTCCTCATCCAGCAAGATTTTGTCTCGCCCCGCAAAGAACTCATCTTCGGAGTCGTTGAAGGTTTCTTCAGGATTGAATCGGTCAGCATCCTGCGGTCGCGTAGCCACTCCTGTCGCCCGGGGGGCTTTTCTTTTCTTCGCCATTGCAGGGCACTTAATTTGCGATACCGGGTGCTGACAGTGAGAGAACTCTTCACTCGAACGGCAGTGGCGGTCCGCAGTTGAACTTCGAAACTTTTTTTGGGCGGGACTTGGCGTACGCAACAACTTCGGCAAAACACACACCGAGCAGGACGCATGCATTCGGCCTCCCATGGCAGAGACGGCTCAAACTGATATGAAAATGTCCTGATATTCTTTAGACAGCTCGAGCTCGGCCTAGTGATTAGATATTCTCTACATCATGCTTCCATCCAGCTAGGAGTCCGTGGTGAAGGACAGATACCGCATCTCCCCGCCTCAAGCTCCTGTCGGTGTTCCACTCGAACTCACAGCATTCTCGTCGCTTCACCCGCTTAGTGAACCCAACGATGGCCCTCATGTCCTCTCGCAGTCTGGACGCAAGTACATCTCGATCTCTGACGCTCGTAATCCCCACCTGGAAAGAACCACATAGTCTCCATTCCGTTCGCGGCGTCTTCAGCACTGTACTATTCGCCTTGTCAGCGTTGGGAGCAGAAGGGTAGTCATACTGCATGCATGCGCACCTGGCCTGGGACCAACCATATGTTGGCTTTCCCTTCAGTTCGTTCTAGCCCACCACGGAAATCTTCGCCAGGCCACACTCTCAGTCCAACGACCTGCTCGAGACCAGCCTCACGAATCGCCGCAGAATATTCGGCAAGAAATGCCTGGAACTTAGCGTCATTGAGATCGACGGAGGCCATTGGAGCGGCTGTATCACTGTCGGTCTGCAAATATGCCGGGTCGTAGGCGAACTCATATGGCATCCATGCAAATTCCTTGCCATCCGGCCCTTCCTTCGCAACCAGCTTCCATGCTGTGGTAGAAAGGCCTTTGTACTTGTCGTAGGACTGCCACGAACCGACCCAGGGCAGAGTAATGTTATTGAATTCAACAAGAATCTGGCTGTTGTCGATGTCAAAATGGCGATGGAGCATTCCTATGCCGAATGTTTTACTGCTTCACTGTTAGCAATCAAGGAGAAGTCCGGTGCTGCTCATACGACGTTTCCGGAAGATGTACTTCATTTCATGCTTCTCGAGGAGAGCCTTTCCAACTTCCTGGACCCATTTGGGGCCCCCAAGATCTTCGAACTTGGTCCCGGCTGGATAGAGATCATCGATGGTGTGAAAGACTTCGGATGAGTACGGGGCGGTGACTATCTCAGTCATGGTAGACATGGTGTTTCAGATGTTATATGATTGGGGGAGTTGACCAGATGATAGATGTTAGTATTTGCTTGTTAGTACGTGCTTTTGTTCGGGTTAATTTCTGTAGGATATATTCTGGCGAATGTGAGGGTCGTTTGGACAGCAGGAAGGTGCAGCTCAATTATATAGCAGCGGACGAGACTCCTCGTTTGTTCGTGCAAACAGAAAGCCGTTGAGAAGGCTGGTGCTGTGACGGAGAAGCTTAGTTTGGCCCAAGACTGGTGACAGCATTCGAGTTTGACCACAATTTACCACAGCCGCGAAACCATCAGCTGGACATTCATAGTCCATGCCAACAACACAACACTTAGACACTTTCGGTGACAAGAAACTGTTGCTCAATGCTGATAAGGCAATGGCTTGCCTTAGGCCGAGTGACACGAGTCGGATCAGGACTCTCTTCAAGATTGCCAAAGGCTGGGTGGAGAAAAGGACAGTTGCTTAAGCATCGGTCGCACTTTGTGACATCTCTATCGTGAGATCTCCATCCGGACGATGTTGAGCTCGTTCCCGTGTTGATGCCAACCAATCGAGCTTCATTACTCCGAGGAGGATGTGTGATAGGTATCGTCCGGCATACCTACCTCTCCTGAACTCGCTTCTTCAACTCGGCAAGAGTTCGTCCGGCGAGGCCCGGCAAGGCCTACTCCCAACTTCAGGAATTATTTTGTCTTCACCCCTGGCACGTCATCTTTTAGGCCGCCAAAGACCTGCAGATACGATTGGAGGACCAAATAGGGGAATACAATATCAACACCAGGCAATAATTGGCGGCCTAACTCGTGTTGTTAGACATGCCTTGGTCCTCAGAGTACATCCTCGCTGCCACAGTGCTCGTCATCTCCCTCCCAATCGTGTACAACATGGTCTTCTCCTCGCGCAACAAATTCCCCGTCGAGGGTCTCACCGCGGTCGTGACCGGAGGCTCGCAAGGTCTCGGGCTTGCGCTTGCGCGAGAATTATCGTCGCGAGGCGCGAACGTGGTCGTCGTCGCACGAGACACAGTGAAGCTCGAGAGCGCAGTCAAGACACTTCAAGCACAGGCTAAAACCCCGCAACAACGCTTTTCACATCTATCCTACGATCTCCGCCTTCCCGAGTCCGCCCCGAAGATACTACAAGAGGTGAAAGCATGGAACAACAGCGAGGCCCCGGACCTGATATTCTGCTGCGCGGGACACTGTTATCCATCATTCTTTGCGGATGCGCCGGTCGACCAACTCAAGGACCAGATGGATACGGTCTACTGGAGTTGCGCGTGGATGGCACACGCGGCGATTAATATGTGGAAGACTCCATCAAGCTCTGAGCGGAAGACCTCACGACCGAGGCCAACGAGACATATCGTGTTCACTTGCTCTGTGCTTGCCTTCTTTCCCGTGGCGGGCTACTCGCCTTACTCGCCCTGCAAGGCCGCCATGCGAGCACTGGCAGACGCATTGAATCAGGAGGTCGAAGTCTACAATGGCTCGCGACAGAATCCTTCTGCTGGACCTGTACCCGATGCAGACATGAAAGTGCATATCCTGTTCCCCGTGGGCATTATCTCACCTGGTCTAGAAAATGAGAACAAAATCAAACCCTCGTTGACACTTCAACTCGAGAAGGACGATAAACCACAGCAACCCGAAGAGATCGCAAAGATTGCCCTTAGCCGGCTCGGTGCCGGAGATTTCATGATTAGCACCCTGTTCTTGGGCCATCTGATGCGAGGGACAGGAATGAGTGGAAGCGTGAGGATGAATTTCATGGATGTCTTCTGGAACTGGCTCGGATCAATCGTCATCCTCTTTGTCGCGCCAGATTTCGTCTCGAAATGCAGACAATGGGGCAAAGAAAAGGGGATGAATTCAACCACTCATAGCAGCTGAAATCAACCCGACAATCTCATCTTCGCAATTGGCGCAACCTGTAGCATGGCATCCAAGGCAAGTGCCAACTCATCCTTGGTCCAGTCTCGATCAAAATCCTGATCGACGAACATTTGAGCGGAGTTTTGCGCGTGCTCCAGTTCTTCCTTCGCATCCTCCGTCAGGGCCGAACAGATTGCGACCAAATCCTCACCCTCCTGGGCCAATCGAGCCAACTCAACAGCTCGGTCAACAACTCCGATGGGCACTCCATTCATAACCGCACATTGTGTACCATAGGACAAATCACTTCTGCCGGGACGAAGATTGTACAAGTATGTTATCTCGCTGTTGTGCTCATCGGCTGTTGGTTCATCCCGCGCCTCGACTTGCACCTCCATGTGCGCCAGGGAAAGATTCTGGGCGTCCTCGAAAAGGCCCAAGTCGAAAATCTCATGGAAATGGGTGGCGACCAGGGTCTTCGGAGAGTTGGCACCCAATGATAGCAAGTAATGGAATACTCCTGCAGCAAGACCGGCGCCATCACATGTGTCAGTCCCCTTGCCGAACTCGTCAACCACCACCAAACTTCTTCTTGTGCACGAGTTCAGGGCCATGGCAATCTGCTGCATATCGATCATGAAAGCAGACTGAACCTTTGACACGGTTTCACGGGTTGTAATGCGAGTGAGAATTTTATCGGTGATTCCGATGGTTGCGGCGTCGGCTGGCAGGAAAGATCCGATTTGGGCCATGTAGACAGCCAAAGCAACCTGCTTCTGATAGACAGACTTGCCCGAGTAGTTGGGCCCGGTCAATAATAGCATGCTTGGTCCATCTCTTTCCTCCTGTCCATTGCCACCGACAAGGTAGGTGTCATTCGCGACAAAGGACGGTACCGCCATCTCCTGCAGGAGGTGTCTTCCTCCTTTGATCTGGATTATATTCTCCTCTGTGATTGTCGGCCGAGTCAACTTGCAATGGTAGGCGACTTGAGCAAAAGCCAACAAGCAGTCCAACTCACCGCATAGGTCAGACGCGGCGATGAGAAACTCTTCCTCTTGAAGAACACGTTGTGCCAGATCGTAGGCAATCTCCACCTCAATCTCACAAATGGCGGAATACAGGTCTCCCAGCTCATTATCCAGTCCACTCGTGGTTTCATCCTTGAAGTACGCTTGAGATGGGGTGGTGAACATGAGCTGCCACCCTAGATCTTGCCCATCGAAGACAGCCTGACCAGTGGCTCCATCTGTCGGTATCGTAATATGGAAGCCCATATGGGGAATGTAGGTAACATTGATCTCCAAGCTGAGTTCAGGTGGAGTTTGGGTTTGGATTTCTCGAGCCTTGTCTCTTAGTAACTGTACCATGCTGTCGTACACTGCCTTGATTTCATCAAGTTCCTGATTTATGCCCTTGTTGATCACAGTGCGGTGCTGTTCCACGGACGATTGGCGGTCCACAGTTAAATTCACCATCCATCCGATCCTCTTTAAGCTGTTCCGGTTGAGCACAACAGCAGCACGAAGACACAGCGGAAGGCGTTCTGCGCGGAGTTCACCTAGGGTGTCGGCAATGCCGATGGCATGATAGCAGAACTCGAGCAGTGATTCCTAGACACCGCTTTTGAACGCACTGTGCTTTGCCTTGCCACTGTCAATGCCCTTGTGGAGGAGCGTGATGGTGTTGCGCATGTTCTTGATTCGACCGAGACTCGCGCTGAGCTTGGTACGCACCGTTTGCTTTTCCGGACGGACGAGTACTGAGATGAAGTCGAGGCGAGTGTTAATATGGTCGATATCCAGAGACGGTCTCAAGAACGCTTGTCGCAGATGAAATCTGCCTTGCGGGCTTTTCGTGTGTTGGTGAAATAAGGCATAGACCGAATGAGATCCCTTTGCTCCCGGAGTACTTGGTCCTTGGTTGAACCCATTCGGATGTGATTCTGGTTGAATGATCTGCAATGAGACCAAAGTATCAGTATTGACAAGCATGGTCGATTTAAGACTGAACATTTCAAGCTGCGCAACACAGAATGCCTGTTTGACGTCGGGATCACCAGGCAGATAAACGGTGGATTGTCTTCGTTGCAAGTAAGATATGATGGCACCAGCACAGCCAATGCTGACCTTGTTGTTCACGTCTAGCCATGCCGAAATCTGCATGAGCTTGCCTCTTCTCTTCGTTAGACCAAGCTCCTCGGGCTGCTGCAACTCTTCCTCGTACACCGTCGACTCGCCCGGAATGAGAAGCTCGGTGGCGGTGTCCTCGGCAAACGAACAGAGGCCGACCAATTTGTTTAAAGCGGCATCGTAATGGAACTCAGGCGTTGGTCGGATTTCAACCTGGTAAGGCAGAGGAAGTTGGCCTTCATCTGGTTAACATCAGTAAAAGGTGGCTCATGATGGGAAGATGTGCACACCACCGTCGACAAGCGACATATTGCGGCGAAGCCGATCGTTTGGATTGTCGGCAGCAGCATCCGACCGAGAAGAGAGGATGACTGTGCTCGGCTGAAGGTCGAGCTTCACTGAAGATAGGTGAGCAGTAGCCCAACTATGGCACGGCTGGGTACTCACATTTCTCAACAATCTCACTTCCGCCGCCAATGACTTCTTCCATACATAGCAACCGCTCTTCTCCAGCAACATAGTATGCACAACCAACCTTTCCCTTATCTTTGATATCAATAGCCATGATCACTTGCTCCAGAAAGTCGTCGTCTCGTGCTTCATAGCCATTCCGTTCGTTCGGCAAGTAGAGGATGGAAGGTCCAGGCGTTGTATGCCGGACAGAGCTGATTCGAGATGATTTGACAGATGGTGTTTGCAGAGGGGTTGAATGCTGGTACGGCTGATTGCGTTGAGGGCCATAGGCTCGACGCCCACCACGGGATTTGGCTCCTCTCCCACGACCGCGGATGCCACGGATCGCCCAGGAATTTTGTCGAGACGACATGTCTGAAACAATGAGCGAAGCGAGAAGAAGGCAGCAGGAGAGGAGAAACAAAAGACGCAGTCAAAGTGAGAGAAAGTGAGAGACGAGGTCGCGGGACACTCACCCTATCTTGACCTGAACCTGAGACTTGGCAGTCGCGAACCCGATAACACAATACAATCAGTCCGCTGACATTCAGACCGCCAAATTCGTACATTTCTATCTCATCATGTGCATTTCTATGGTCATGACGTCGTGATCAACTTTGCACTTCATCCTCTTGCCATCCTCCCACGATCCTCCCACCTTCTGCTCTCTTGACACGACACCACATGCCAACCTCTTTGTCCGTAATGAATTGCCACAGCACCAAAGGCCAGCTTCTGTGAGATGGCAGCGGCTCGTAGAACTCCCTTGCAATCTCGAAGACCTTAGGTAGCCGAGTCCATGGAATTGCTGGGAAATCGTGATGCTCATTATGGTATCCGACGTTGTAGGTGAGGACGTTCAACGGGCCGTAGTAGGAAAAGGTTTCCGGTATGGGCACATCCTTCAGCGTTTTCCCTTTCTCGACGGTCGACTTCTCAAAGACATAATGCTCGGAGATGAAATGAGCGGCGCACGGATGCAGAGATCCAGCCAGGAAGGAGCTCAGCAGAAGATAGGTCAAAGCCTTCCAGCCGAATAATCGTACGATGAGAAGGTCAAAGATAATCTGAGCCGCAATGTTCGAGTAGTGAACCGGTCCGAATGGTATCTTGTAGACCATCATCGGTCGAATTGCGTAGAATATGAGTTGAAATGTGCAAAAGAATGCCTTTCCTGCGACCGAATCGAGGAATATCGCCTCCAGTGCAGTAGGAAGATCCGTATCGATGCCGTCCACACCTAGGGACTTGTGATGAGTCAAATGATATTGTCGGAAGCCTGCCGAGTACGGTATTCCGATGGGGAGGTTTGCAAATATGGCGAAGAGTCGGTTGTACAAGCCTGTTCGGAAGGCTAGGTTGTGGCTGATTTCATGGATTGCGAGGAAGAGGTTCTGGTTTGCTGTCGCTCCAATAACATATGCTGTAAGAAAGAATGGCCATGAGAAAAAAGGAGTACTTCTGAGCAGATATGCGCAGGTGATCTGTAGTGAGACGACGAACACCACTACGTATTTTGTGAGCGGTTCGGGGCCGCAGAGCTGGAGTATCTCCTTGTGCGCCTTTATAATTGCTTGCCGGCGTGTTCGATGAGGCTCCTCCGTGTATGTCCAGAAGAACTTGTCTTGCAGGCTTTCTCCCAGCTCTTCGCTCGTACCATTGCCCTCTTTGTTCGCGATTATTGCTTTTTCCGTCCGCCGAGTCCTGCGAACAGACTGCGTCTCGGTGACGGTCGACATGATGGCTCGATGTCTCACGAGTGTTGGCAGGTCAAAGGAGTGTGAGAGTTGGTGAAGCGGACATGATTGTCGAACGTGTACCAGTGGGATTGATCGACCTTTGGCAAAGACTTCAGTAGTGGTTCCGGAGAATTGTTATTGCTTCCCTATACCTAAAGAAGTTAGTGGTTGAGCATCAACTGCGGCTTTGTGCTTGGCCAGAAGCTGCTTGTCTAGTTACTGGATACATACCTTAAGGGACGGCTCAGCTCGTGGCTGAACGACTGGATCTCCTACAGGGTACTCATCTCGTGTAAATATACAGCTGGATCCATCATTTGACAGCCTCCTAAGAGAAACGGTCTAGGATATCTGTATGTCCTGCTAGTAACGCGAAACTGAAGACGAAGTATACCCTGCAGATCACAGCGACCGAACTCTGGTGTTCGAGGATATGGGCTCGGCATGAGCGTTCTTCCAGGAGAGTCTGGATTCCTGTCGACAATATTGATCGAATAATTGCCTGTCTATGCATGGCTCACGCTTGACCTTGAATTTATGGGCGGTCTGATATGTTACCTGCCATGGTAAATTGCGAGATGCTGGGCCAAGGCGTGTCGCTGTCTCTCTCTGTAGGGTTGCGGCCAATGCTATGGTTGACTTTCTTCCACGAGCGAGCTCAAGACTCCAGCAAGCTCCGCCCGACGGACGGCAGGTTGAGCAAAGACCTGGAACGATGGTTTGGCGGCTATGTGCTGTTTGGCACGCGCGGAGGAGATCCGTCTATCGTCCGTTGTCTCCTACTCTCGGCTATGGCACAGTCGTGCGTTGAGATGGTACCGGATATTTCGGCCGATTTCACCGGCTTTATGGAATATGCCTTTGAGCCAGCGTTGCTGGATTATGCCTGAAGTGTTTGAAGGATCGAGATTTGTAGCTCTCGGCGACGCTGCAAAGCACGAGCTGTTGTCAAGACCATGAATGGACCATTTGAAAACAGGATCAGCCATGGGACGATCACAGAAAGCTCAAGTCCAAGTCATACTTTGCCATTAATTGTTGGTACATATCCACTGTCTACTCTAAAGAACTTGCTTTTATTCTCGAGCAAACCTTGCCTCAAGACAATCAAGCAAAATGCAAAGTCTATCACATGCGGTGCCTCCGCAGAAGCTCTCTAAAATGTCGTCCGAGTCTGTAGCAGCCAGCATGATTTATTCTGAAACGCCGGATCTAAGCTGTGCCCGTCATGCTGAACCGCCCACGCGAAAACATGTGAGACTGCCTTCGAAGCGTATGCTGCACAGGATTCATGCAAATCCATCACCTTTTCGTGTTTACTTCGAGATCTCGACTCCACCGGTGGCACCAAGAACACGCTACTAGCAGTTAGTATTGATGATTCGGCCGCTGAGATTGTGAATTCTCACCTTGATGTCGCCATAGATGGCGAACTGACCAGCGGTCAAAGTACCAACCATGAAGAGACGAGCACCGATACCAGCGTAGCTGCCACGGATACCAAGTTCCTTGGCAATCTTGAACAGTCTGCTGGTCGTGCTCTCGCCTGGGAGTCCCTTGGTCTTGTTGATCTTGGAAAGCATGGTATCGGCGGGTTGCGAGACGATGGCAGCAGCAAAACCAGCGATCAAACCAGAGCCCAAGTTGACAACTGTCTTGGTGCCGTCCGAAGCAGTGTTCTTGTCCAAAGACTGCCAGACCGTCTCGGCGACTTTCTCGTAGACGACGAACTTGGCCATGGTGTACGGAACCTGCTTGAACAAGATAGGGCCGAAGCCACTGTAGAACGCGCCAACTCCCTCATTTTTCAGGATCTTACTGAAGCCACCAACCAGGCCAGAAGCGAAGGTGGGCTCAGAGACCAATCGAATGCGGGTGGCTTCGAGGGGGCAGAGAGCAATATCGGCGAAGAACTCGGCGAGGGCAGACGATGCCAGGTAGACGGCGGTTCGGTTGTTCGATGCGGTTTCATAGCCAATGAGATTGATTGATTGTTGTTTGAAGAATTCGTATCCTCCGAACTTGAAGGCACCCTGGAGGAAGTAACCTGCAAAGGTTGGACCGACACCGGTCAAGAGAGCGCCGGCACCTTCATTTGCGATCACTTGTCGGAAACCACCGATCAACCCGCGGTTATATGTGACCGGGTCGAGCTGAATTCTCGTCTTGACGCTGACTGGTGTGTCAGCGTACGTTGGCGCGTCGAGGAGCTCGAGACTTACACGTCGACAGGAGTGAGGCCACCGTGAGTGACTGAGCAGCAGACTGCGCCAGCGAAGGCCTGGAAGGGTTAGCGTCTAGCTCCCGGACATTGGCAGACGGACTCACAAATCTGCTGTAGAGGTCGATGCCGGAGAGAGCTTTGGGCGGAGTAGTGGTCGCGGGCAGAGCTGCCCCAACCTGTTGCGACGCAGCAGCCATTGTGAATGAGCGGAGAGGCAAAGTCTAGAATGAACAACAGAAGGCTAGATGGAGGCGATGCAGAGCCAAAGGAACGGTAAAGAGATGGATGATCTGACGACGACGACGCCTGAACCTTTTCTTTGAGAATAAAGGGACACGATGTTTTTCTGGGATTGAAGGTCGGCGAAAATGAACCGGACGGCGACCAAAAAAAATACCGCAGCTTGAACCGATCGTCCGGAAGGCCAATCATATTCTCACGTGGGAGCCACTTTTGCCAGCGCCTCCCAACCACTTCTCGGCTCCAACAGCTGCGAGCTCCTGCAAGGCTACCAGCGTAAGGCTACCTCGTACGGAATACTGTCTATACGAGTATAGCGATGGGCGAGCGTGCTGGGCCCTTTCAGTCGAGACCTATCGCGATCACTCTTCTTTCTGTTGACACACCTGCCATCTCTGACCTACTTCACGACATCCCTCGCTGACGTCCGCTAGATCGACGCAGAAGGACATCCTGCAGGTTGCAGGTTCATTTGCTCCGTGTATTCGAATCTCTTGGACAGTTCCGGGCATGGTGAGAGCTATGGCGGGCCATGCCCGCCCAGAGCTCGTAAAAATTTGGTCCTCAATAAGAATACATTCAGAAAGTAATACTCTTACAATGCTCGACCCCCCTCCCGCACCCCCGGGGGAAACAAATTCCTGCCATCGTACACCCGGATGTCACTTTCACCGGTCATTTTCAGCCAACTCGGATTTACACATCTATCCACCTTGAGCATGGTAGAAGTGTCGTCCATTGTATGCCAATCCACGGCGAATCTTCTTACTGTCAACGGATGCGGCAGACGTTGTTGCCGGGAAAGGAGGCACAGGCGGGCTTGTCGGTGCATCTGCCGCATCATTGGAGTTCGCTGACTCAGGAGCAGGTGTAGGTGTAACTGGGGCGACAACGCCTAGCGGTCCTGGAGGGGGAGAGGTGGTGTATGCTGGCGCCTCGCTCGCAGGGGGCGACGCGAGCCGAGACGGGCTGGTGGCAAGGATTGTAGGGGTAGCAACGATGACGGGCAGATCTTCTGCAGATATGGCTGGCCCCTGTAATGTTAGTGATGGGAGTTGAGGGCTGGCCTCAGTCAAAGCCTCAGTGCAAGTCGTCAAGCTGGCTGTAGGATCCGCCGGTGGACTATCGACGGGTACAAGCTTGGAAGTTGTGCTCGAAATGATTCCGAGGTCTGCGGCTGGCTGGACTGTAGTTGACCGCGGAGCAGGAGCGGCCGCTCCGGGATTCGGCAATCTCGAAGAGGTCGCGCTGGATGAGCTCGTCTCCATGGGATGTGGCGTAGAGTGCCTGCTGGTTGTTGACGAAGTCTCGGTTGTGCTAGAGATGCCGGCATTCGAACCACTACTCGTCGGCACTGGCTCCGACGTGGATGAACGCTCGGAGGCTATTGTGGTCGTTGTGGAGACTGTGAGAGCAGATTTGCTTGTCGAACTCGATCGGTCGCTGCTGCTCGATGTTGTGGGTCGTGAAGATGGGCGTGTTGTTGCACTGCTGCTCATAGGCGATGCCGTGGTCTCACCACCAGATGTCAAGCTGCTCGTCATCCTACCTCCAAGAGCAGCAATGTTGTTGGGGATGCTTGATGCGGACGTCACAGAAAGGCTGCTTGATGTTAGCTGTGAGACATCGCTCAACGATCGTTGTACTTGGGGTAAGGTCAGAGAACTAGAAGAGATTGCCGAGCTGGAAGCACTCATTGCTGTAACCCTGCTGCTGGTTGGTAAGGTCTGAGATGCAGTGATGCGTGTTGCCGAGGTCGAGATAGTGCTGATTGACGAAGTTCTCAGCGCCGAGGCGGACGAGCTAGAAGTGGTACCTGTCTCTAATATTGCGGTGCTAAGGGTTGGAATGGCGTCTGAAACACTACTATGGGATTCGCCCGATGATTTCGACACGCTTACGGATCCCGACAGGGAGATGGCGAGAGTACTGGGCGTCATTTTACCCGAGGATGAGGCCTCAATGACTGTACCGCTCATAGACTTCTCAGGGTTCGAGGAAGGCTCTTCAGCGGAAGTTGTGGTGAGCGCGGTGCTAGACGTAAATGGACTTGAAGTGCTGGGCTTCGATGATGTTGGCGTTGTGGCTGCACTGGACATGGCGCTTCTTGGGGCAGACGGCGAGGAGGTCGTCCCAGGAGTGGTGGCCCGTGACACAGTCGCAAGCGACGGGGAAATCGAGCCGGTACTGTCTCCAATGGGTGATTGCGCCTGAGTAGATGTCGGAGACCCGTCGAGGCTTGCGGTGATCGTACTGCTGACAGCGGTTGGGCTAATGGACTGGAAATTGGACACGGAGGTAGCTGACACAATAGGGAGGTTCGAAGTCGCCAAAGTAGTCGTGGTTGAAGTCCTTTCGTCACTAGGTGTCGACGTACTGATTGTCGTGGATGTTACAGCTTGAGAGATTGAGGTAGTAGTTGTTTCCCTGGTCGACGTGAAGGACAAGCTTGGGGAGAAGTTTGAGGTTGTCGAGGGTAGTAGATTCGTGCTCGTGTTTGTTGCACCTAGACGAGAGTCAGTATTCAAGCCCATGCGCAGTGAGATTCTAATCACCAGAAGAAATGAATACAACATCCAAGGTGATGCTTAGGCAAGTAAATGGTGGCCAACCACCGAAAGTGATGATGACTTGCCCTTGCTGAGTTGTGCAAAAACCGCTACTGTAAAGTTGCAGTGACAGAATACCATTAACGTCGATTTTCCATCTCGCGGAGTTGGCGGGAACAGTGGCAGTCAGCGACAGAGCGACATAGGGTTGGCTGAAGTCGGCGGCAATATAGAACAGGCCAGAACGTAAAAGGCCATCAGCATCGATGGAGAATAGAGCCGCTGACTCGGGATCATTGATAAGGACACTAAGTCCGGCGGAGAATGCTACGTATTGGAGTGATCGTCTGCGGACTCTGTCCGGGGAGTTCGTGCTGATGAGAAACCTCTCTGTTCCAGGAGGAGCAGGAGCGGCTGCGCTTGATGTTGTGCTAACTGCTAGAGTCGGAGGTGTTGAGCTCGATGTTGGCACATTGGTAGGTTGCGTGATCATACTGGGAGCCAAACTTGGTCCGGTGGAAATGGTCGTGGTTGTTGTACTCGATAAGCTTATGGGAAGATTGGTGGGGGACAAAGACGTGGAGGAGGAGCTCGTAGAAGGGCCTGGTGAAGTGGCAATGGCCGTGGAGCTAGGGTAGCTTGATGCGCTTGTAGCTATCGTTGAAGAAATGCTCGATGTTGTCGAGGTCGAGGCGCCGGATGGAGCGGCGCTTGAAGTAAAAGAACTGCTCGCTACTGTAGACCCAAGAAATGTCGAGATTGAACTTGCCCCTGATGTTGTCCTCGATAAGCTGCTTGAAGACACTAGGGGAGTCGAGCTGGTAGAAGTCATAGAACCCACAACAGGCCCACCAGTAAAGGTGCCGCTACTAGTAGAGCTCACGATGCCAGAAAGGCTTGTTGATACGGTCATCGAACCAGAAGTTACATCGCCGCTGGGGCTTGAAGGCAGGGACGATGGAGACGCGGCGTTTGATGTTCCGGACAAAGAGCTTGAAGCACCGATTTGGGTGGTGGTTGAACCGAGTATAGGGCTCACGGTGACGGTCGACATGGCGGAGGTACTAGGTATTAATGCGGTGCTGCCGCTTGTGGTCGAGCCCGGGTTAATACCTCCACTGACGCTTGAGGTTCCCGATACAGTTGTGGACGTACCGGTACTTGCCCGGCTCAAGAGATCCGTTGAACTTGTTGATCCAGCAACAGGGCCACCGTTTACATCCGAAGTACTGGTTGCGCCCAACGTGGACGTGCTTGAGCCACCGGAAACGCCCTGACCGAATGGCGAAGTCGATGTCGAGGCAGTAACAGAACTAGAAGAACTTAGTGTTGAAGATGAAGTTGGTCCAGAACTAAAGGTCGAAGCATTACTTGACGTGCTCAAAGTTGACCCTGGAGATGCACCACCGGTATCGCTCGGCCCGAAAGTTGAGATCGTCGTAGACCTAGCTATGGGGTCTCCGGACTTGCTTGAACTAGATACGGACGTAGTAGACGCTCTTGAGGTCAAGCCAGGATTGTGATCACCTGATACATTCGAATTGGTGGTTGACGAAGTTTCGGTAGGGGAGCCTAGGGAAGAGGTCGCACTTGAGGTTGAAGTCGAGCCTGGATTAGGTCCTGCTGTATTGCTTGAGATCGTCAAGAGGCTGGTTAAGGTGTTGCTGGTGGACGGAAGCTGAGTGCTTGTTGTGGAACTGGTTGAACTTGTTACAGAAGTATCGCCAGTGCCAATCGCGGTTGAGGTGCTCGTCGAGGTCGATTTAGTGCTTGTTGACCCATCGCTCGGACCGTTTGTTGAACTAGAACGAATGTTGGATGTCACAGTGATCTTGCTTGTTGTTTCCCAACCTTGCCAGTAAGCCCAACCATAATCAACGCCGGGGTTATTGGTAGCAGAGCTTGAGCCCACGCCAGGTGGATGAAACCCTGGAAGAGCATGAGAGCCCGTTGGCACTGGGACTGACCTGGACGTCTTCGGAGGTTGTATGCTGCAAGGCGCGGTCCAATAGATGGTCTTGGTAACCGTAACAGTGAAGTCGATCACCTCTCGAGGCCTGTGGCATGCACGGGTGACATGGTGGAAGTAGGGACTTGGTGCAACTGTGATGGTCTGAGCTGCGGCATTTATTACGCGACTGGGGGCGGTCATTGCAAATGTGAAGATGTATGTGCCCGCGGTAGGAGCAGTGAACCTTGTGGAGAGAGCAGCGGCCGTTTCTGATGATGAGGCAGGAGCCGGCTTAGAAACCCAGGTCTCTGGATAGCCCATACATTTCACGCCGGCAGGACTCGACCGGCATTCGAGCACATTGACGACTTGTGACCGACTCCCATCCGAGCGGACGTTGCATTCCTGGCAAAGTCCACTGCCACCGTAGCCCGGAATTGCCATAGGCCCGATCTTGTTGTACGGCACCATGTAATCTTTGGCAATGATGAAATAAGTTGGGCTTGGAGATGCTGAAGACGTCGTCCCATTCGCGACCAGCGTCGTGGTGGGAGTTGTCCATTTTGTGATTGTTGTATGAAATCGAGACACTGTGATTGTCTGCGAAGTAGAGGTGACAGTGGTTGGATGCATCGATGACCCATCCCATGCAGCAGGGATAACGGTGCTAACGAAGGCCCAGGTCTGCATAGGATACTTGGTGATACATGATCCCCGGATGCAGGCTGATGTTGTGGAACATGTCGAGACGGGTTGATGCTGCCTGGTAACGGTGATTGGAGGAGCAGATACGCTTGTTGCATTTAGACAGGGAATGATGGTTGTTAAAGGTTGAGCTGCAGCAACGCCGGCCATCAAGACGCCCGCCGCAAACGGCAGAAGCATGACGAAACGTTGAAGAAAACGAACAATTGGTAAGGACCGTGGTGGCAAAGAGCGGCAGAGGGAAATGTCCTCGAGAGTAACGAAACGGATGCCCTGTATGAAAGCAAGAGAGAGAGGGAGGGAGGGAGTGAGACAGCAAACAGTTCGAAAAGGAACCAGAACAGAATAGGATATATAATGGCGCACTGCGGAGCTGGCCAGGGGGACTGGTGCATCGAATTCTTTGTGTAGTCTGCCATGTGGGCGACAGGTCGGTCAGGAGATGGTGTGGGCATGTCGTCGCGGACGAGCAGAAAGCTGCCTGGAGCTGATGAACTCAAGCATGGTCGACTAGATCCCAAGCCTTGACCGCAGGCCTTCGCACATCAAGAAGCCGCCCATGACAAATGGACCCGGCAATTAAGCCACAGAGCCCTCACATCAATGCTTGTGCTTAACGGCGTTTGAAGAAATCGTAGATACCGTGGTATCGGTCAATATTGATAGCTTTGACATGCTTTTGCAATCTCCGACCAGTAGGTGCGGAGTATGTACGAATGAGGCAGCGGCCAAAGCTGCTCATCAATACTTGCAGTCTAATGGCACCCTGCTATGGGCCATCCGTGCCGTTGGAGTTCATTTCGCCGTTGAGCCAGGCGCAGACCAAGAAAGACGCAGATGGAGTCGGATGTTGAGTGCTTCAACGACGCTCGGAACTGATGGCTGACGTAGGAGAGAACATTCGGCGGATGTGCTTTTTTCGGTACCAGGAAACCGTAAGGGAGCGTTATCAACCTTGAGCGTTGCTGGCAACGGTGCTCGAGACGTGAAACGGCGGCTGTCAGTCCCGGAGAGCCTCCTGTTGTTTAAATTGCTGGACAAGACAGATGAGTAGAGCCAAGATGTCTTCCGTCGAGGGGAGAAACCCGTAGGCTCGACATGACATAAGTCCGAGTAACCACCCAGCCTTGTCATCAATAATCAGTCAAATGATATCGACTCACAAGAGAACCTATCGTGAAAGTAGTGCATATTATCTTCAACCCTGGTTTTCTGGCTGTGGTCGTCTGCCGCCTGTGGGGTGCGGCAACTGGGCCTGATTTGAACCACCGATCGCTTCAACTGCTTCCAGCCGACCGGAGACGGTTTGTTGATTTCCTGGATGCCAGCACAAGATTGGAGCCGGCTTTGACAGCCCATGGTATTTGACAGTGTCCGCGAGCGAATTCTGGAGACGTAGGTTGTTATTACTCCTCAAGGTTGTTCTTTTGAATGCTTCCTCCCGTGTTTTATGTTGAAGTTCGAAGGGTCGGCCGGAAGACGTTCGTGAACATTGGTCCGAGACTCAGCTGACGTGCAATCCCGGTCGACCCTGAAGGTCAGTATCTTCCCGATGGATGGATGCTGTGTAACTCCCGTGTCTCGTCCAGTATTCTGCGTCAAGACCCGTCCCCTTCATTGCATCTTTGCCCATGTGTTGCACTTTCATTTGCCTCAGTAGGCTCAGAGTTGTAGTTTAATGGACCCGTGCACACTCCGCTTCTCCCAAAAATCCTACTTCCGCCCCATGTCTTCTCTTCCGGTCTGCTGATATCGCTGAATCATGATTTGTGGGCTGATGTTCATGACTAGCAGCTGATTTCTTTAGGAGAAATCATTGTCCAGGGGAGGACTTGTGATCCTATAGAGCCAAATAATGTATGGCGAGTGCAACAACGTTTGTGCACTCATGACAAAGCGGAGAAAGGTAGGACCTATATTGTGCGATGCCAGGGCATATGTAGTGTTCCGAAGTGGTGACAGAATATTTGGCCAGCAGTCTCCAGCCAGCACCTGCGATTCCAAGTACTGGGTACGTACTGATGACATCGGGAGTGTTCTTAGAGGCCCACCCCCACTTCTTGTAGAGCAAGGGAGCTCCAACGCGAAACCCCAGACAGCTTCAGTCAGCTTTGGGACGTGATCGAGCTAATCCCTTTGTCTGCTAGCCCAGTCTGCGCTTTAGCTTAACTCGTCGCGTTCTTTTCTGATATCACACTGAGAGTATATCCAGAACTGCCTCGCTCACTCTCTCCATGATGGAGTGATAAGAGGACGCCTACGGTCGTGGGCCTTGCTCTTGCGGACTCGACGGGCCTTTGATACTTCAGTCCCCTCCCTTGCTTCGTCTTTGGGCCTCTTTCTTCTCCACTCCAAGCGCGAAGACGTGCAGAGTCTCAAGTTGTGAAACGTGACCTTTGCAGCTGCGTCTTTTTCACATTTCATTTTGTCCTTTCAGCGTTCTCTCAGACCGTGCTCCACCATGGCTGACGGCGTTGTACAACCCTCGGCTGCTCTCAAGGCCATGGAGAGGGAGTACAAGAGCAAAGCTGATGAGACAACAGCTCTCTTCGAGGTGGCCGTGTCCCTCCTTTCCCATGTTTGACAGCGAGCTGACCTTGGCAGAACCTTTTGAAACTCCTTGCCCAGAAAGAAGCCGAGTGTGAAAACCTCAAGTATGATCTGCAAGACCAAACCGAGTCCAGACGACAATGGCACAAGAGAGCAGCAGATGCGGAAGCTCGCATCGTACGTTGTCCCAACTTCCAGTTCTTGGGTCATGCACTGACTATTCGTCTAGGCAAGCGTTCAGCATCTCCTCGTCCTCGTTGACGGAAACCAGACATTCTTCAAGCCAGATCTCATTCGTGCAGGACCCCAAGGCGTAAGAGGAGCAGTTGATACACTGATTGCGGAGGCCAAAGCGTTCGCCAGAGCACAGCACAAGAATGACCTCTCGGAGCACCTGTCGGCAATAATACACATTTTTGTGGATGTCGGAAAACTCGCAGACGACCTCTCAACTGCCAATATGTTGCCCGAACCAGATCAGCTGTGGACTTTCATCCAAGATGCAAGCAGGTTTGAGCCAGGCATTATAATTTCAGACTGTGGTTCGGATCACGGCGCTGTCGATGTCAAGATGAAGCGTGAGTGTTGACTCGGACATCTATGTAATTCCACTAACTGAGTGCTAGATTTCTACGAGCTGTATCTGGAAAACTGTCACTGCCGCCATCTTTTCCTTGCTCTGGGGCGCGTATCAGACTACTACAAGGTTCTGTCCACATACGCTGACGACGAGTTCACCAAATCAAAGACTTCTTTGATCAAGCCCTTTCATGGATTGCCCGAGGATTACAATCTTCCCTTTGATACCGTCGAATTCTCTGGCTTAGAAAGTGTATCCCGACAGACAGTCTCCTTTGTTGATCATCTGCCTAAGGTCGATAGAATGCCATCCATCGTATCACAGCCCCCTGCTGACCAAGTGCCATTTGCGCCTCAAGTCAATGGAAATGCTCCAGTTGCTCCTCGAGCTTATATGAACGCTGCAGCACCCAACCTCAATACAACCCCTCCAGCTCACCTGGGTCAGTCTGATGGTTTGGGAACACAGGTGCGCGATAACGGCACATTTCCAGTAGCTTCTGGTCGACCGCCATCAGCCAGCATACAACCACCGGCGCCACAGTCAACAAGTCTATCAATCGGACAAGCAGCTCCATGCCCTCCTTCTACATTCAACTCCGGTCCGGCCACGCCGATCGTAAATTCTCGTGAACAAGCTCCTGCAGCCGTTGCTCACAATTCTCCCAACCCGGCTGCGATGCAAACCCTTGCACCAGTCTCACAAAATGCTTCCAGAGACGACGCCAGTGCCAATGGCAATGTTGCTGAAGTGGAAGACTTGAGATCTTCCGCAGTTGTAAAGCTCGACATCTCGTCACATTCTTCAAGCCAGTCCAAGAAATCAGCGGAGCAAAGTTGGGAGAGCGCTACAGTCAACGATTATGCCCCTGCACCCAGCTCGGGTCCATGGATAGCAGGCGAAACTACCGTTGACCCTGCATCGCAGGATTCTGACGAGCTACCAACATACTCGAGGAGAAATAACAATAACTTCCCTCGACGACATCCCAAAGGAGGCAATGGCGGTGGCGGTGGCGGTGGAAAGCAAGACCGTCCCTTCGGAGGTCAGCAGTCTGGTAGACGTCTACCGAGACAATTCAAGGGATCTTGGGATGATATGATGTCTACGCAAGGTTCGTCAACACCGCCGAGACCAGAGATTGCGTCGGTTTCACCATCGGCTACGCCTACGTTGACTGACTTTGCCAACGCTTTTCCGCCCCAGGACGTAATAAAGCATGAGCCAACCCCTCAAGCACGCCCGGTACAGGCCCCGATTGCACTGAACAAACTCAACCAGAGGATTGATCTCAAACTACCCAGACCAGCACCAGCTGATGAGGAGGCTTTCAAACTACGAACGAATAACCGACACTTGTGCAATGAGCACCATCTGCGGGGATACTGCAGCAATATCCAGTGTACCTACGACCACGAAGAAATTACGGACGGTGTGTATTTGGCATTGAGGAACAAAACTCGCCTCTGCCCCTGCAACCAAGGGTCTGGTTGTCGCCAACACAGTTGCTACATGGGCCACCACTGCCCGAATGTCTCGAGGGTTTCGACTTGTGGAAGGCCAAATTGTCCTTTCAAAGCCAAAAATCTACATGATATTCTCGATTTGCAGATCGTTGAAGTGATTGAGCCGTCAAAGAAGGAAGAATTACCGATTGAAGGACTCATTTAATCCCGAAGGATCGAAGTCAGTGATGGCTAGAGATGATGGATCGGAGGTGAGGGACGCCCTTGGCAAACGTGTTGTCACGCCAGGTGTTGTACGCTCAATTGCGACACATCTGTACCGCTGGCGTGAGCTTCATGCATACGAATAACCAGACAGAAGATTGCAGAACAGCTTTCCGAAGAGTTGTCCTTCGTCTTACACCATAGTGCTGCGTGTGGGAGAAGCCAGCTGCTCGAAGCGAGGTTTCCCCAGTTTCAAATAAAAGCATTGCGCTTTCACTTTCAAGGTCGTGTGTCTGAGTGATTGGCCTGTACTTGTGACCGTAGGGAATCACGCAGTGTGCACGTGTCAACCAGCGCCGGAAGCCTCAAATCTGAGCCATCATATTAGCCAAGCCGTACAGTGAAGTCGCAAGTGGGTGACCAACCTTGTCCTTTTGTTGCTATGGTGCCGACAACGCGTCGGCGTGCTCAACAACATCCTCCTGCAAAGGGCGACCTGGCTGCGCCGAGATTGTTTTCACGACATTTCGATGTCGAAGCCCGAGAAGAGTTCGTCGCCGTGGCCGTAGGTCCATACGTATCATTTTGACCAGAAAGAAACAGTCGCAGGCTTCCACAGCTCCCGGCAATAGCAGATGAGCAGGAGCGGTCATGGCACATCGTCCGTCTCATCCATCTCTCTCCATCTTGTCATTGTCACGATCTCTCCTCCTGTCTCTCTCCCGGCTCCGGCTCCGGCTCCTGCTCTTACTCTTGCTTCGGCTCCGACTTCTTCCGCCCCTGCCTCCTGCCCCGCGCCCCTTGATCGCGATACCGCCCCCACGACCGCCCTTGTCCTTGGGTGGTGGACGGACGAAGGCATAGTCCACAGAGATGGTTTGATCGAGCAGTTTCGCGCCGTTCAGGGCCTTGATGGCGGCCTGAGCCTCGACTTGGGTGGGATACTCAATCAAGACGTAGCCCTAGTATAGTAGTCAGTCCTTCAGTCCCCGGTTGCGCCGATATTTCTGGCGGTCGCTTCATACCTTGACGTAGCCCGTCCTCCGATCTAAATTCAAATGCAAGTTCTTGATGTCGCCGTACTCGGCGAACAAATCGTGAATGTCCTCCTCCGTCGCTTCTTCGTGGATATTTGTCGCAATCACAATCCATCCTTCGATACTTCGCACCGCGACCGCGTTTTGAACTGTGCGCGCTTCGGTGCCAGCGTTGGCAGGTGTCTTGGTGTCGGTGGGAGACGAAGTGCCATCCATGAGGTCTGCGGCTGCAGGGGGGGTGGGATCGACTTCCATCTCTGTAGACATGGTGACGGTGATACAGGCAAGGACCGGTGGAAAGATAGAAAGTCAATGAGATATGCGCAGTGTGAGTAACGTCGAGGTTGATATACGAGCAGCCTTGCTTTGAATGTGGTCATTTAGATTTCAGAGACAGAAATGGCCGAAGTTCACCCGGGCGACAGACCATCACGATTCTATTCCAACCTTCGAAAAGTGTTCATTATTATCATGCTATTCATTCTCTTCACCTCAGCCGCAGCATCTTCGGCGACCTTGCGACCTCTACTGCCCAATGTGTCATCTGAAGCATTGCACAGGGGGCATATATCAGGAGAACAGAGCGACAGGCTTCTCTGCATTGCCATGTAACATCTTCAGCTCCAAAGTCTCGTGAAAGTTTAAATTCACATGCATATAACACTTCTCGGGCTGCTTTTTACAGATACCCATCGCCTTTCACGCCCGAGTTTACTTACTCGTAGGTCGACAGATAGGCCTTGTCCAGTCCACGGTAAGTAAGTGTTACGAGAAGCAAAAAATGGCCTTGAGCCATGTGTCCTTGTTTTCGGCCGCTGGCCACCAGCAGAGTCGCCTCCACTGAACACCAGAACCTTCAATTTGCACCATTACTCCATGTTCCGGTCCACCAGAGCTGAGCAGTCATCCGTCCGTCTTGGGAAATAGTGTTCTGGTCCTGATCCGCACCAGACCAGGCTGCGTTGCGACTGGGCAACCGTAAGTAGTTCACTGCAACAGGCGCGCTCGTGACACCTATGTTAGTATTCAGCGCTCGGGTGGATTCGCCGCCTATTAGGATATTTACTACGATTGGGCCGGTGTTCTTGAAGCGACGGTTGGGGCAGTGGGGAAAAGACATTCACATTAGGGGGATTGGCGCCAGCAAAGATTCAAGATGAGTGGTCGTCTCCTTGTAGTGGAAGATTCAGGAGGATGATAACATGAGCATCTCTGGATGGTTTCAGCGAGCCTGGAGTGCAACAGTACTGACTGCCGATATTCTCCTGTAGCAGGTTGAGCTTGAGCTGGAAAATAACGTGTTGGCAACAGCAAAGGGAGACGTTAAAATCAATGTCAGAAACTCCGCCACTGTCCATGTTGTAGCCGTCGACCCTTTCATGTCAAAAAATGGACGTTTGCAGACGTACTCATTTTGAGATCTGACTCGATCTTGCTCTTGCGTGTTCTAGGGGTACATGGGAAAGCTCAGGAACCAAACAGCACCACCTGCCTCCTTTACTCACTTTTCGCCATTAATCGTCACTCTGGTCTACATCTCGCATCTCAACACCCGGTGACAGTGGCATTGGCATACATTCAATGCACAGCCAGGGGTTTTGGCTCGACCAGCCTCATGAAACCACCTCAACTTAACACTCCACTCATTTCGACTCGGAGCTGCACTGGAAGCAACCATACTTGATCGATCCTTTCGCGTCAAAGCTGAACTCAATATCCAAGCAAGATAATTTCTCCTAGAAGAAGAGGTAAGCGATCAGGAAGCTGAGCAGACACAGTCCCGCAACGATCTGAAGTGGCACGCCCGATTGATGACTCTGCTGAACAATGGTTTGCACCTTTTCGTTCGCCTCTTGCACTTTTCTCTGCCGGAACTGAGGATCTTGTAGCTGGTTTGTGAGTTTCTGGATCTGAGCTTTTGCGGCCGCTAATTGGTCCTTCAGTTCATCGCCTGATGTAGGTACTGCACTGGCAACAATGGTAGGGACGCTGGTCACACCAGTAGCTTCGGCAGCGTTGGCCAAGGTTGACTTCGCAGTCTCGGCGGTAGATGCGGCGTTTGAGGGTTGTCGGGCGGGAGTATCGAACTGAGGAGAAGGTGAGGAATATGCAGGTGGCTGCTCCTCGTGAGATGATGACAGTCCATTAGGTGTCGCTGCAGCAGCGGGGAGGAAGTTGACGCGGATCTTGCGCTCTTGAATGGTGTTCTTGGCCGTCTTTTCCACGGTTTGCCAGAGCGTTGTAACGTTGGGGTCTTGGTCGGCAGAGGTGAGGACAGATTGAACAAGGAATTTATCCCGGCATTTGGCGTCCAAGGGTGGCTCTTCTTTCATTGCTTGTAGGAGGACTGCGGATGTTAGTCGTATCGCGGGGGAGGTCTTGATGTCCGGGTCGCACCTTGAACCTCGACAGATTCATTTGGCTGGATCATGCCCGAGTTAGGGCGCACGCAGTATCTAGGCGGTGTTAGAAAGGTTCATGGTCGACTACGATCGTGTGCGCGAGCTCACTGCTTGGGTGCTGTGGTTTTGACCTGGTTGCGACGTTTAGAATGCGTCTTTCCAAAGAAGGAGGGACCATACCTTGAACGCGACAGGTTGACTGTTGCCATTTGTGAGCTTGAGGGTCTCGGTGACCTCGTGGTTGAAGGGGCCTGCTTAGTTGTGAGTGTCTGCCACGGTAGCGATCGCAGTGATACTGACGTCGGAAGCCCAGTTCAGCTGGCTGAAGTTCGACAGACATGTTGAAGTGTCAAAGAGAAGAAGTGCGTGAGTCAGGGCAATCGAGTCGGTAGGTGGTGGGTAGGGAAATAGGCAAGATTGAAATGCTCGCGCAGCAGAGGGCTGGCACTTGATGTTCAAGATGGATAGAAATGCAATTGGATTGTTCAGCAGAGTGACTTGAATCTGGGAAAGTGTATGACGAGCGACTGGACTGGTGCGCAGTGACAGCAGCGGCGTGTGGCTGGTTAAAGTCCCTTGGAGTAGCGATGGATTAGGGGGCCATCACTACCGGCGGCAGGGGCATCATGCTTGGCGGGCCGATGACGCTAATTGAGCCCTTGCGACCATCGACAATCCGTCCCGCACGCACTCCCCGCAGCCTGTTTGTCCAGCTTTGTTCAAAGAGCATCAGACAACCGCTAGTTGGACGTCACTGGATTGCCTCTGACTAGCTCCATCACCACTCTCACCAGAGACCGATATCCTTTGCTTTATCATACTTTCTCTCCCAGCTTTTGCGGCTTGTCTCCTCCTTCTACCCGCCCGGACTATTCACACCCCAATCACGAAACCAACAGCCACACATCTCGAGGTTTGAAAGATAAGATGGCAACTACAGATCTTGATCAGCTGCTCATGATGGGCTTCGACAAAGAGCGGAGCGAAATGGCGCTGAAGAGCAGCGGGAATCGTAAGACGGCCGTCACCTTTCTACATTTCTGAGTCTAATATTCTGTAGTGGCGGACGCGATCGACTGGTTAGACGCAAACTCTTCAAAATCAATCGAAGAAATCAAGGCTGAGAAGGAATCGGCAGCTCAGGCCAAAGCCGCACAAGAGGCCGAAGAAGCAAAGAGCCTAGTCTGCAACGAGTGTGGGAAGAAATTCAGAGGCACCACCCAAGCGGAATTCCACGCATCGAAATCCGGCCACACGGACTTCGCAGAGTCCACCGAAGAGATCGCCCCCTTGACGGAAGAAGAAAAGGCGGCAAAACTGGCCGAGTTGAAAGAAAAGCTGGCGGCAAAACGAGCCGCCCAGTCGGAGCAGGATAAGATCGACCAGAAGCGGAACGAACAGATCAACCGCAAAAAGACCAAGGAGACGGAAGATCTTAAGGAACAACTGAGGGTCAAGGAACAACTGAAGGAGGCAGAAAAGAAGAAACGAGAGAAACAACAGGAGATCGAAGCCAAGAAGCGGATACAGGCAAAGATTGCCGCTGACAAGGAGGAGCGCAGACTGAAAGCTGAACGAGAAAAGGCCCAACGAGCTGGACAGGCCCTCCCCGTCGCAGAAGCACCCGTTGCCGCAGCGGCTCCGACACAATCCAAGCCTGCTTCAGAGTACAAGGAGACGCGGTTGAGACTGCAGACGGCAAGCGGCAACATCATGAAGACGTTCCCGGTCGAGACAACTCTGTTCGAGGTCGCTGCGGCGGTAGGGGAGGAGATCGGAAGGGATGTCGAGAGTTTTACGCAGAATTTCCCCCGCAAGATTTTTGGCCAGGAATTCTTCGGAGAGAGCTTGAAGGACCTGAAGTTGGTGCCCAGTGCCAGCCTGATCGTTACGTAGGTCTGATCTCGTTTGCCTCTCATACTTTTTGGTGACCGAAAAAAATATTTCATTCATGGCGAAGGCGTCGGGGGTTGTGGGCTGCGCACTTGGCTGACGATGATTGAAAGGGAATACCCATTACCCTGGTAGCGTGCCCGAGACATTGACGACTATGAAGGTAGATAGACAGAATAGATCTCGGTCTCGAGGTATCTTGATGCCAGTCGGGGGAGGAGGAGTGGCTTTGACAGACAGAGGAGCCTGAGGCCCACTCCTCCGCTCGGCTTGAAAAGCACGTGCAAGGCTTTTCCCAGGCGAAGGCATCTCTCTCTGTCTCCCTCTCTCCCTTCCTATTCCCGAGCCGTTTCGTTCTTCACCCTCACCCGTTGCTCTCCCCCACCTTCTCCCTCCTGAACACGAACAGCGCGTCGTCCTTTCCCGCAAAGCTCGGCAGCGGCACCTGCGCGACCTTGCGCCACCCTAGCTTCTCCCTGCTCATGTACTCGTCGACCATCATGTCCTTGAAGCCCGTGTATCCGTTCCCGTTCTGCGTGCCCGCCACGCAAATCACGTCGCCCGCGTACGCGTCGAGGACGCGCCGGGTAAAGTCGCCACCGACTATCGGGTAGACCAGCAACAAGACCATGTCGGGACACCCGAAGCGTTTGCGCAGGTATTGCACGCCGTCCGTGACGGCCGTGTCGGCGATCCAGGTCGTGCGCCAGCGAGACTGCCCGCTGTCCACGGCCACGGCCGGGACGCCGAGCCGACGGAGCATCAGGGTCCAGTATCCGTTGCCGCTGCCCATGTCCAGCACGCCGCGGCCGTGCGCGCATTTCGAGATGATCTGCAGGGATTCCCACGACGGCACGACGCAGCCAAAGTGGTGCATATACACGGGCAGGATGTGGTGCGAGGTCTTGACGAGGGCAGTGGCCGCGTTGGGGCCGGCGTATTCAAGGGCCATGCAGGAATAGGCCCAAAAGTCGAGTGATGGGTTTTCGTGGCCTTTGGCCGTGGCTGACGGTTTGAATCTCGGGACAGGTATGGAGGGGTCGAGATGGCGTTTGGTCTGGAGATACTCTGCCACTGTGGCCCGGAGTGATCCCTTCTTTGCATTCGCCGAGAGTGATTTCAAACTGTTGGCAGCGGCTTTTGTCGGGTCGAACAGTGCAATGTATGCTTGGATGTCCGTTACGGGCGGGTAACCCGCTGTCTGTAGTCGTGGCTGAGCTGCGATTGCTGCCTCTGTGTTCGCTTCTTCACTATGCGCCTCAGCTCGCTCGACGTACCAATCGTGTAAACCATTTGCTCGTCCGGCACGAATGGCTGCCTCCGCCTGGGCAAGATTGACGCTCGCTGTCGCGTGATAGGTGAAGCTGTCGCCTTGAGGCAACTCAAAAGCGGAGGCAATTGCGGCTCGAAATTCATTTGCTTTCAGGTGTGCATGGACTCTATCCCAGGCTTCGGGATTTGCGTTGTCGAAGAGATGGGACGGTGCCCAAGTCTTTGAACCGTCTGTGATAGCCGGCGGAGACGGTGCCATCTGCTACTCTTCTATGCCACGGGTCACCAATATGGCAACGTTTCTCACATGGGCTACGAGTAAACTGTCGGACTGTAGATGTTAAGAATTGTGGATAGCAGTGGAGAGGCAGGATGTTGCGGAGTAGCAATCCACCATGAATGACGACAGTCGCCTGTCATACAAGGCTACAAGGCTGCAGGCCACGGGGGGTTCCATCCACGACAATCTCCCCCCTTCGGCTCGTCAACCAATAGTGATCCGCCTCCTGACTTTCCTTCTCCAGATTGTCCAGTCACTCATAGATTCTGTCGTTGAACTTCCCGAACCTCTCTCTCCCGGGTGCGTCCTTCTTCACAAAGATACTGACGCTGCACGACCCGACAGAAAACGTTCCGAAGCCATCGTCTCCAATACGCACCTCCACAGACTCCCAGCCCAAGATGTCGGTCCAGATCTCTCCTTTGTGTTCAGTTCCGACATACATCCGAATCTCACCCATCTCTGCATTGGACAGCACTACGGCACAGCCATTTGGCCTGTCCCAAGTTCCGCGTCTGACCCAACCGATCAGATTGGGTCTGTCCATGTAGTCGTTGAGTTCTCCGTAAGCGTAGAGCTTTCGAGCCAGAACCATATCTGGGATCTTTCCGCCAGCCGACGGACCTCGCCAGCCGTTAGGCACGCCACCTTTGATGCCATAGATGTTGCCGTAGAAGACGCATGGGTAGCCGTCGATCCGAAGAAGGATAAAGGCGTGGGCAAGAGGAATGAACCAATCTGCAACCTCGATCTGAAGGGCCTGGCTCGGTTGTGTGTCATGATTCATGACCAATGTGACGCTGTTCCACGGTTCCACTTGAGTGAGAGTACCGTCCCAGACGGTGCGGAGATCTGCTCGTTCGGTCATGGAGACTCGGCGGAAGGCCTCGACCAATGGAGCGTCAAACAGGGTGAACTTATGGTGCATTTTGTCTAGATAGGCCGTGAGTGAGTCTCGAGAGGTCTTCCAGAACTCGCCAACGCAGAAAGTGTCCGGTCCGAGCTGCGTGTCTAGATTTTCGATGAATTCGAGAAGGAACCCCTCCGAATAGTGCTGCGCTTGTCAGCAAGCAGATGACTCCGAGACAGAGGGTGACTTGCCTTGATGGCATCAAAGCGAAACCCATTGAGACCCAACTCCTTCGACACCCATGGGCCCCAATTCTTAACATCAGTCCGCACTTCGGGATGCGCATAGTCCACTACGGGATCGGGGTGTCAGCGTTCGCTACAGGTTACGCTTGGTTGACATGGGCGGTGAGGAAAGCAAGCCAACAGCATCAGGATGGAGCACGAGAACATACAATCAGCGTACATGAGAAAATCTGAACCGGTTAGCAGGGATTCTACGCCAGAGCTGCTGTTGACGAACCGTAATTCCCTCGTTCATTGTCGACGTCAGTTGCAAAGTGTTTGTTCTCTCCCAGGATCCTGTAGACAGCAGTCTCCTTGGTTCTTTGATCGTAGTCGGTTGCTGAGAAATGGTACCAATGGTATTTCTGGTTGCTGTACCTGTCTCCTCTTCCCGGGAAATCGAAACCTAACCATGCGTCAATGTCGTAGGGCCCGGAGATATCGTGGGTGCGGTCTGTCCTCGTCAGTGCCGCACCGAGTACTTGTTCTGCGCTTCATACCGTTCGGGTCGACCTTGACTACTTTGGTCGTCTCCCAATTGTCTGCGCCAGCCTTGTGATTCAAGACAGCGTCCAAATATAGGCCAATCCCGAGCTCGTCCGTCTTCTTGCACACCTGCAGCAGCTCTTCCTTTGTACCCCACTTTGTTCCCACAGAGCCCTTTGCATTGAACTCTCCCAGATCGTACAGGTCATAGATATCGTAGCCGTTCCCCTCTGGCGACGAAGCCTTACACGCTGGAGGTATCCAGATGTTGTCGATACCAATCTTCTTCAGCTCCGGCAGAGCATGAAGCAGGCGCTGCCAGTGTTTGTGGTCGGCGGGGACATACCACTCGAAGAACTGGAGCATCGTGTAGTTCTCGGGAGTAGGTTCACGTTCATCGTCGGCTCTGGCTTCAACGAGTCCTAAATGTGTTGGTCAGCAGCAGACAGGGCGTCACGCGAAGAATAGGCTTCGTCTGAGAGCCTGTCGGGGCCATCGAGTACCTGGGAACTTCTTGCTAACACCAAACTTCCCCGCTACACGTTTGAGGAAGGCTTTACGCTTGTCAGAGCCGTGAGAGGCCATGGCTGCGACGTGGTGGGATGGTGAGTGGTGCGCCAGAAGTTCCTAGGTGGCAGGAGGAGCAGTTTTCACAGCTTATCAGCTCAACTGGAGGGAAAGAGCCATGGTAGCAAGGCAAGGGCTGAGCTGAAAGTCAATGCATGGCTAAGCATCAACGAGCCATAGATAACCACACCATGGCGAGTGCGAGCCAGGGGAGTGATACGGTCGCGATTGCCATGTGAAGACCACCATATCCATTACATGGTATGCCCGATGCAAGAGAAAATGGTGTCTTCAGTCACCACAGAAAGCAAGTGGTCTTGTCATTGTTGCAGCATGGACAATCTCGTGTCTGAGTCTCGTGTTTGCGGGCCAGAAATGCACGAAATCCGACGCGGAAGCGGGGAAACAAGTTTCGCAGGCAGCAATCGAGCTGATGGCTGGCTCAAAAATTCCCCCGTATTTCTTTTGTGCATATCCAAACCATCATCGTCGCCTGTCATCAAGCAGTGAGGCTGGCTGAAAGTCTTCTGAGATATCTGCAAGCATCCGAGCTGAAACATCATGTCCGATAGCTGGGTCATTTACTGGCAACTATCCTATCGACCTCGCTTTGCTAAAGATAATTACAGTCCAGACGAACAGTAGCACTACGATCCAGATGACACGCCCACGCTTCCATGCTTTTTTTCACCGAGAGCCTCGCCACCGGCTCCACGGCCCATGCTCATGCTCAACCTCTTCGCCATCTTCTTCTTCTGGTTCTTGGACAATTTGCGATTTCCAGCTTCCGGCACCGCCGTCACTGTTGCCTTCACATTGCTCTTCTCTGCCATGTTTCCGTTCACCGGGGGTATAGCCACAAGGTTCTCCCGATCACTCGACATCGAGTCTGGGTACAATGATTCGGCAACGGACCCTGGTCTGGCCCCGTTGACGTGGGGTGTTTCAGACCCGTCTGCCTCTTCATGTGCTTCCTCTGCATCCTCCGCCTCAACGTGTCCATTCATATCGAGACCTTTGGCCAAGTTTCCGTTGACCTTTTCAGGCTGTGGCGGTTCGAATGGGGCTTCTTCGACTGATAGTTCTTCAACTGCTGCTTCCTCGTATGCTGCGTCTTCAGCTGCCGCCTCCTCGAATGCTGGCAGTGCCTCCTCGAATGCTGGCTGTGCCTCCTCGAATGCTGGCAGTGCCTCCTCGAATGCTGGCTCTGCCTCCTCGAATGCTGGCTCTACCTCTTCAACCGCTGGCTCTGGCTCTGCCATACATGGCTCTGGCTCTGCCACACATGGCTCTGGCTCTTCGACCGCTGCCTCCTCAAGAACGACCTCTGCAGCATCATCCAGCGGTGATGCCGTTTCGCGTTCCGACTTGTCAAATTCCTGCTCCTGCTTGGTATTCTCCTCCCAATCCGGATAGCAATCGGCTTCGGCAAAGGGACAACCATCACAAAGACCCTCTTGCCGTTTGATGCCATCGTGATTGTGGAATCGGCACACTCCCGACAAGTAGTCTTGACGGACCCACTCCTTGTCCCCAGCCCTGAGGTAATCCCAGCCAAGATCGCGGTTGTTTCTGAATGTCTTTTCCCATTCTTCGCCGGCAATGACCGTGCGCGAGAGCTGTCCCAACGCAGCCCTGACCACTCCACGTAGCGGGCTGTCGGTTTCTGTGGCCTGATAGATGGCGTCCACAATGGTTGCTTGCAATTGCCATTCGCCACTGGCAAGATTCCCCCGCATTTTGTCCGTGACTTGGTTGCTGAGAGCGGAGATTTGGTATTTCCAGGCGAAAATCCCTAGATCGACGACCTCTGTGAAACTCAGACGGTCTTCCAGGTGCGGGTCGGGTCGATGACTCCAGATGAAGAATTCCGTCAAGGTTTGCACGGCCGTGTCGGACAGGGAGATCGCTATGCCATCGTGCAGCTCGATTCGCTCCTGGAGGGTTCGTGAGCGACGTCCGAGCAGCTCTTGAGGAAACAGAAACGAGCCCTCGCTTGAGCTGGTATCTTTGCTGACGACCAACTTGACTCGAGGACTCTGACACCACCTAGAGATTTGTCAGTCACGATTGGCTTGAAAGCGAGCTTTATGGTGTACTTGCCGGACGTATAGTCGGCGGTGACGGGGATCCATCGTTCACGAACAGCCGTGCTCAGCACGAAGGTATGAAGGCCATGCAGAGGCAAAAGGAGGTTCGGGCATGAGGTGGTAATAGAAATACCCCGGATCTCACCATACCTCCTCCAGAGCCTCAACATTTGGCACACACCGACTTACCGCAAGAAGCCGCTCGACGGCCTAAGCAACGCGAGAAAATGCGCTGGTAGACTGTGAGTGGCTAAAGAAGTGAGGCTGGATTCGTTGTGCTTGACGATGCAGCGACATGCATGTTTGTGATTGACTTAACTCCTCCAATACCCAGCTGTTCGAATGGCTCCCGCCATGCGAGAACGTCCCAGACTCTTCCCGCCTGGGTGTGTTTATCCTCGGCATTGGCCATGAGCCCTTCCAGGCTTCCAGGCCCTTCTCTTGAACATGACCATAAATTTCTCAAGTGCAGGGAAGCAGGGGCCAGCAGCGGAGCTGCCAACCCTGCCTTTTATCACACGGGAGCTGCAATGTCAACCGGTAGTGATGTGGCAGATTGCGCATGTCAATATCTCCCAATGAGCATGGAGCACCTTTTCCAAGCTCTGCACGAGACGGTCAGAGCAACGTTGATACAGCGGATCCAGCAATTGGCGCTGGAAGGGCTCCGGTTCGCGGACTCGTCCCTAACGGAAGGAATTCCACCCTTCTAGAAGCGGCTGTCTCTGACAACCTACTGTGTGTGTGTATCCGCACTAGACACTGCATTGTTCTCGGATGTGTCGTTGAATCCTAGGCTGGAGCTAGCTTCGCCAATTCCTTGCGTAAGCGCATGCCTTGCACAGTCTCGAGATGAGCTTGGCTTTGATACAAGTCGCCAGACTCAGCGAGCTGCAGCTATGATTGACTGCTTTACCTTGATGGGGTGCCCAGATTAATGTCCCACAGACTCCGCGTCCCACTTTGGATGCTAGTCATGCATGTACAGCGTGGCACCTTTCGTCCACCTGCTCGGATCAAGCGACCATCCCTACAGCTTGGGCATTAATACCGAAGGTGTCAGAAAACGGGCTTGCGTACGGTGGGGAGCCGCAGCACAATGCGCGCCCAGTGCAAGGCGATTGGAGATGGAATTGTCTGCGCAGGTCCAATCCTCGCAGGTTGTGGTGCCCAACTTGAGGTTGCCGGTCAAACGAAGCGTTACTGTAATGCAGTGCAGTGTAGGCTGAGCATTGGGTCCCAAATGCAGAAGCATCCTGCCCAAAATGGCTCACATGTTCGGAACCGATGGAGGATTGCGAAACAAAAGCTGAAACCCAAACTGCAAGGGTTCGAGCCGTTCCAGCAAACCGAGCACGCCGGCTGTACGGAGTACCCACGCCGGACTCAGTTCATATCCTATGAATATGCGAAACTCAATCGAAGCCTACGCCTTGGAGCGTCGATCCACACAGGCAAAGCAGGAAAGCTTGTGTCCCGCACACATTGCATTTCTCTGTATACCGAGACCAAATGTCAACAGCAGCGCGGAAAAAAAGAACATGATTTGCATACCCTGCGAAAACCCATGGCTGCAGACGGACAGGTGCAAAAGAATCTCTTATCAGGTCGCCAGGGGAACCGACCCCAGTAACCTCATGCCATTCTCCAGTGTCTGTCGCAAGCATTCATAAAGAGCTAACCTAGCAAGGTTTTGAGCAGAAGAACCTTCAGCCTCGTTCTCCTCTTCCCAGATGCTGGGCATCTGATCGAGGAGCGTGAAAAGAAAGGTCAAGACATGAGAGGGATCCAACTTTGTGCAGGCCCATGTCCGCACGATACTCGGAAATTGGATGAGAAGCCTGAGCGTATCAGCGTAGGGATTGTCCTCTCCTTCAAAGATGCTGTAGTCCGTGGTTTCGAGCTCAGCGTGATCTATGTTGACGCCACGGAGTCTGGTGCTGAGGATGGTGTACCATTTCTGTAGGCTCAGGCCCGTGTAATCACCCACGGCCGCCATTTTGTTGGGGTCGAAGTCGACAGTGCTCACTCGTTTGGATGAGAGCTCGTCAACCATGAGATTCATGACACCAAGAGCATCTGCCACATTGGCGATATCATGTCCAAAGAAATGGCCTGAAGCGTCTTGCTCCGTTTCAAGTGCGAGCGTGGTGGCGTCTCGGCATTGATCCAGGATATCGCCCAATGTCGGGCCACTCGCGCCCTCTATTGCGGACACACCGTGAACGTCACCGAAGCTGAAGTGTTCAAGCTTGGAAGCGAGATCCGAGCGATCCATCAGCTCGAGCGCTTTGAAGACCTGTTGAAAATGCGTGCTCTGCCGGCCCGACACGACGTAGAACATTTTGTCGAACGAGTGTTTCCTGCTGCGTTCCAGCGCGGCGGCAATATCCCTCAGCAGGTAGGTCGTTGTGCCGTCAGAAGATCGTGCCTTGACGGTTCCCAGGCCCTTCTCCTCGGGTTTACTGAACTCGATGGCCCAGCCTTCGTGGGTTTCGTGGTAGTACCCGTTCTCCTTCAACTTGGTCTCAACCTCTTCGATGGTTTCTTTTGTGACTTGTGACTCGCCAGAGTATTCGTCGAACCGGACTCCCAGGCGACCATACAACTCAGCATACTTTGCCACGCACAACTCGCGGAATCGTGTCCACAAGTCCAAGACGTCAGGATCGCCATCTTCAAGCTTTTTGAGGTATTGGTCTCTTTCTGCTTCCATCTCAGTGACCATAGGTACGCTACCGTCTCCCTGGCCCTCGTGGGTCATCCTGAGGGCCTCCTGTTGCTCTTTCAAGAGGTGCTCGGTCTGGGTGTAGACATCCAGCAGGTGTTTGAGCGGATCGGCCTCCAAGCCGTCCTCCGAGCCGAACTTTGACCAGCCCGCAGCGAGGAGTCCAACAGGCTTTCCCCAGTCCCCGAGGAAATTGATTCTGTACACATCCCATCCCATATTCTCGTATAGGGACGCCACAAAGGCCCCAATAATGGTACTTCGCAAGTGCAGGCCGCCAAAGGCTTTTCCGAGGTTGGGCGACGAGAATTCGACAACAACTTTCTGCTTTTCCGTCTCTGGTGTATCGGAGGTCGCTTCTGCACCTGGCAGACCTCTGCCGTACAGGGATCCACGGTCGAGGATATACCGAAGGGTCAAGCGAGCGAGGGTGGAGTTGGCGAAGTAGAATAGGAGATTGATCCCGTCATTGACCGGATATCCAAACAACGGGGACGGTAACCACTGGGAAGAGGTCAGTCGCTGGGAGGCAGTGGCGGGCAGTGACTATCTCGGAACAGCGGACAAGTACCCACTCTTTGCTGTAAGTCTGCTGCCAAATCCTGTGGCTGGAAACCCTTGAGTCGAAGGCGGGGGGTTATAACCATTAGGTGGCTCATATCACTAGCCCAGGCGATGGATCTGTAGGCCACATTGAGTTCGCATTGGGTGACCTGCGCCAAAAGGTCCGCGAGATGCGAGAAGCAGAGAGCAAGAGGGTCGCTGTCGATGTCGGTCGATATCAACGCAAGGCTCCGGCTTGAGATGCCGATGGAATCAAGGAAGCCCTGAAGCCCTTCGCTCGAGGTCGTGGCCATTCTCGCACTACACAAAGTCGGCAGGACACAGACCTGGATCTGGGATGCTGGAGCATGAAGTACTTCCAGTAGGAAAATAGTGTGGTGCCTCGGTGAGGCTGGCGAATCAGATGATGACACCGGTCAGTCAGGCAGATGGTGAGGGTGATGGTGAGGCGAGGAGTACCGCCTGGCATGCCACAGACGAGCCCGTGATTCGTTGACGCTGTACCAATTCGGCCATATCTTCACACTTTAGCTCCTCGTCAGGCATAGCACCCTCGGCTTGGTTGCTGCAGTTTGCGAGCCTGGGAAAAGATTTTCCGCCTGCTCTCCCACGACAATGTACCCACCCAGTTGTCCTTTCGATTACACCACGATGTGCAGATCTCTGATGGAATGTTGCCTGTGATGAACATAGTGACATTAACAGAAGAATCAACTAGCTAAGTCGTCCTCTCCGACCATATTCTCCTCGTCAGACAATGCTGTGCGGCTTCTTCGCAGCAGCAGCTTGAACAGCCTAATTTTGAGTCGTCTGTCGGCGCCGTGTCGCATTACAAAGTCGGGGAGGCGGGTTAATATCAGCAGGATCAGCAGGCCGATGGCGAACAAAGAGAGGAGCAGAACGACGAATGATACGAAATCCTGCGGGAGGAAGGGAATGACTTTCGGGTTCATCGAGAAGATAGTTGCTGTCAACGCTATTGGAGTGAAGTAAAGCTGTGCAAATATAACTTGGTTAGTTCTCGTCAATGGTGGCGAGGGAGTTGCGCGTACGGACCGACATCACTTTCCCATAATGCCCGGCTTGATGACCAATTCTGATCGCTTCAGCGCCCCAATCCAGTTCGAGCTTGGGGAAAGTCAGCCATGTAGGTACACACTGGATCTGGATTGGGCTCACCTTCCGGGCGAACTGGGTCCAGCGTTTCTCCACTCGTTCGAGGCTAGTCTTGAGTCTCTGCAGCGCTGCAAACTCATTTCGTATGGCAACAAGCAATGGATGGCTTTGGGCCAGTTCGGAGAGATCGTGAAAATAGACCTCGTCCTTTGTCACGAACTTCTCAACCGCAAGTACTGTCTGAGACAGCCGATCTGACTCTTGTGCTGCCAAGTCCATAAGCCGAGCCTCGAAGGATTGGCCACGGTTCTGGGAATTTCGAGCCGCATCTGCTGAGATGCAACAATTCCTGCGTTTGATCGGGGAATTGCGGCTCTGTACGAGCTTGTCAGAATGTACGCATGCCTCAGCCTGCTTCTCAGCTAATTAAGCAAAGAATGAGAACATACCTGTTCGTACTCTCGAAGGCTGTGTTCCAGATTCCTCACCACTTCCTCCCATTCGCCTCTCACGCGGAGAAGGTGAATGCTGAAGACCTTCATGAAATACTCTCTGGGATTTCGAACGGGTCGATCGGCGCCGGGCAACCCAGTGAGATGGTCCATGTGAAAACCGCCGTTCTCTATACCGCTCTGATAGTTTTGATATATGTTGTCTCTTGCTTCGTCGATGGGGTCGAAGTAAGTGTCGGTAAAGCAGTTTGCGGACCAGCGCCAGTCGTCGAGCCCTGTAATCACGAAGGAAATATGCGCTTCGTACAAAAACTCGGAAGGCCCATTGCCCTGCAAGTGAATGTCGGAAACGTCTTGTGACCGACGGAGCGGCTTTCCATATTTGTCTGTGCGGTGATCTTTCTGCTCTGGTTTCGACGTTCTCCAGACGGAATAGGGTAGATGGAATGCTAGTTCAAAGCCAGACGAACCTGTCGTCTAAGACGTCGCGGGGTCAGAAACTAGGCCGGCCTCGCTGTTCGGACGGGGGATGCTTACCATAGAGGTCACTTGAACGGAGGCCTTCGATTCAAGGTATCTGTATATGGCCTCGGGAAGAGCAGGGATTTGAGACTTTGGCGCTGTGCAAGCTAGAGCATAGATGACGGCCCGGTCCAAGTCGGTCACGAACCTGGGGAAGACTAGTTAGAGCGAGACCAAGCCTGCCAGATCTGACCGCCGCCAACACAAAACATACAATAGTCGCCGGTCAGCATCAAATAGACGCGAGTGGGGTGCATCTGTGCTGGGGCCGGCATCCTCTACTCGTCCAGGAGGAGGCGGTGGTTGATTGCCATCCCTGGCATGATCGACGTCGGCTAGTACAGTCGATTGGCTCGACGGAAATCGCTAGCAGTACATGAGTTTACTAACCGACCTTGGTTTGTTGCAGCGGAGAAGTACAGAGAACAACGTTGAAAGACTCACTGGTTTCTCGAGCTCGCGGTACAACCCATAAGCTGTCAAGGGCAGATAACGTGCCCTCTCGCCTTCGTCTTCTCCGTCCAAAGCTCGTTCGTCGAGCCAGGAAACATATTTCGCTAATGGGGACTGATCCCCTCCGTCCGCGACGAGATCTTTCCAACTGACACTGCCGCAGAAATCGCAGACTCTGTTCGCTTGGCCAGAGGAAGTGGTAGAATCCTCACCCCCGCACATGAAGATGCGGATCGCATCACCTTCGGCATGAATTCCCTCGAGACCGGTAACAAAAGAGACATTCTCCACATCCAGTCGGATTTTCTGCCGTCTCTGAAAGACAAGGGGCCAGCCACCGGGGCTCAAAGCTGGACTTGCTTGATGTTCGACTTCGCTCTGCTCGGAAGGGTGATAGCCCCGTCGTCTTCTGGCCTTCTGGCTTTTGGCCTTCTTTTTCATCACAACGATTCAACTTGGAGACATTTTCGTAGACATAGCGATGGTAGTGAGCGACTCTGCGGATTGCAGAAGAGGGATCGAGAGAAGGGAAGGGCACCAAAGTAGGGATTCAACCCACCAAACCCGCGTCCCGGCTTATCAAGTACACCAATCCTCCTCCTCGATTGCATCAACCCAGGCCCTGTCCATGCTGGAATCTCTCAACTGGTGACACGGTGCTAGACGCAGCTCGTGCCGTCTACGTTACGACGGGGCGTACGCGGACGCATAGGGCTCCCGGAGAAATAGGTCAGGGTGAGCGGCGCGGCGTCGTCAAGGAAAGCACTGGCGCCAGCACATCATCCTGCGCTTAGCAAAAGGCAACCGTCATTGCCGGCCCAAAATGAGAGTCACCCGACCCAAGGTTGAGGTACCCAGAATTGCTGTCAAGTCCCTGGGTATAGGATGGGACGCTTATGGCCCGACTCGGGTGCGACGCAAGGAATGGTGTAAGCCGCGAGTGTACTGGAAGGGAATTGCCTGTGTAAGAAGAGAGCGCAGAAGTAGCCTGGCTGGGTACGGACTAATTAGAGGTGCAGGTGAAGGGCTGGAAGTTAGATCCGCCCCCCCACGTCCCCCTCTCCCCCAGATGCGAAGTAGGTACCTTACCCAGTACGAGTACTTGGTACCGACCGAGTCCATGTCTACCTCTCTAACCTTAAGGAGTGCATGTGCAAACAGGCGCTCGTCTCTGCGTCTTCGAAGCAGTGTTTGCCGCTGTGCGAGCATCTGCCCATGGAAACGTAATGTGCACAGGCACGCGAGGGAGGCGCAGTCTACTGCTACATTGCAAGTGAAGACTACATGCTTCTTGCCACTCAAAGTCCTTTACCAGTCGCGCTAGTACTCCAAGCACCCGCAGTAGATCGTAAATCGAGGCTGCCATCCCTCGACATTGCCGAGGGTTGATCCATCGAAGCTGCCATGTGACCGTGATTAAGCGCCCGATCCCGCAAGGGTCGCATCGAACGCCCATGTGATGGCATCCAAGGCAACAAGGCAAACCTCTAGCGCAACAGCGCCCTGCCTTGGCCCAGTCAACATCTTATACTTAAGTTGTGTAACAGAGCTTGCCTCCCTTTGGGCTCCGATTCTGCTTCGTGTCCACCTGACCTTGTAGACACAATTCTTTGCCGCCCGACCGCGGTGCGTGCAGTCAGGAGTGTCAGAATCATGACACGCCCACACACTTTCGAACTCCCACTGGGGCGTTTATTCCTGACATTGACCGAACCGGAGAATCGTGACACACTTGGATCGACACCCTTGAGCTGAACCGTGTGCACTGCTGATGGCCCACTTCGAACAAGTACTTCTTCTCTAATTTATCGCTTGCCATGGTTATTAATGCATCATAGGGAATGAAAATTGCGCCCGAGTCAATGACAATACCATCTATAGATAGCGACGAACGGCCTCCACCACGAATTCTAGAAACCTAGCCGAAATCCTCGACAGACTCCAATGTTGTAAATGTCCCAATTTTCTTACAGGCTGCCGTCTGTAACGCGGAATGCTGACTTTTGTAGAAAAGGAAAGCACTCCCAGGACTCCTGGCTCGAACGCAAGCACGTTACCCGCGAAACGTATGCCAACACTGGTACAGACAACATAGGAAAGGGAGACCAGGAGACCAATCAATTACACCGAGCAGAAGTGAACCAAGGATCCCATGCTTGACAAAACCGAAACCGAAAATGAATCCCCGCCTTTGGGATTTGTATCGAAAAAGTGAGTGTGTAGCGCTCTAGTTGTGGAACGCAACTGTAGTTGTCACCATCTTCGGCGACTCGAGGGATTTCCGAGGTATCTGATTTGTGTTGCGTATCTGCTCTTTCAGTTCTGCAAACGGCGCAGTTTTCCCAGCACGATTCATCAAAGGTAGGTACTCGGATTGAGCAGGTGACAAGGCTGTCCCTAGGTGTGTGTTCGTTGAGCATGTCTTCATGCTTTCATGCTTTCTGCTGCACTTTCTTGGTTTCACAATTGGAGCAACGCGTGTGTTGGCAATGAGGACACTTCGCCTTCTGGATGTTGATCGGGGTCTCTCGACAACGACAACAAGTGTAGATGAAAACGACCGACGGCTTTTTTGGCTTGGGCTTAGGCGGCTGGAAGTCAACGTGTTAGTTCTTGGCCTCAAAAATGGTCTCTCGTGGATGTCCCTTTCGCTGGCTTCTTTCGGACGGACCTATCAGCACTCGGTTACTGTACTGACCATAATATAGACAAATGAATGTGGTCCGGGGCCATATGATGCTCCCAGTCAATATCTCCCACTAAGAATTCTCCCAGCAAGTATCCTCCCCGTGGTACCGTCCAGTAAGTCCCCTTATCCTGGAGATTTTCTTGATCAAAGCAGGACGCGGACGCGTTAGGACATTTTACGCTTGGGCCTCCAGAGCCAATCAGAGCCAATCGGAGCCAATAGATAGGTGGATTGCCGCCAATCGGAGAATATACATAATTATAACATGCGATAGGAGCTTTTATAAAAAAGCCGAATACAAATGGATCAAACATCCTCGTTACAGCGTTGATTGAAGTTCGAACTCGTTCGGTTTCAGAATGTGTGTCGACACCCCTTTGTAACAGCACTCTCCTCTATCTCCAGCAGGTACGCACGGGATGGACCGAAAGTGGTGTTTGACGAAAACCCGTGGTTGGTTATGTGCGTCTTCGGAAAATTGTCTGTGCACCAGGACATCAGATCGATCGGCGAGGATCACGGGCGGAAACGATCAAATCATCTACAAATATGACACAGTTACTGGTCAACGTGGCCTTTTGACAATCAGCTCAGGATGTGCGTGAACATTTGCCGTGTGTTTCCGCTTTTCACCACCTCGCTCTTTGTCCCCTTGGGTGCGAATTTGGAATAAAGCCGACGTCGTTGCAAGGGAAGAGGTCGTCGAAAGATCGTCAACTGCCTGACCACCGCTCGGCAGACACTTCTCAGCAGCCTGCGGACTGGGATCAGGTGTTTCTCTCGAGAAGCTGTCGATCAAGCTGCCATATTCTACTTTGGTCCACTTACCCCGACCTACGTGATGTTCTGGCCGAAGGGGAAGTGTTTCTGAGTTGTACTCTACCGCCTCTTTTGAACACATCCCGAACACTGGCCGGGCAATGAAGACAAAAGATCTGATACTGGTAGGGCACATGAGTTGCGACCCGAGTGTGAACGCGATAAAGCCGGAGTCCTACACCCTTTCCCTGGCCACGACCAGCACGAACCCCAGGCGAGCCGGCGACGGGCACACAGTCCTACTTCCTCAGCCGTCGTCAGACCCATCGCCCAGCCGAAGCGTCTCCGAACGGATCTTGCATATTCCCCTTCTAGACACACGGGCCATTCACCGTTGGGGAAAGATGTCACTCGACGGCCGGAAGATTGCCATCTCCCACAATCCGGCGCAAGCGCATGCTCATCGTCAAACTCGCCAGGTCGACCTATCTGGTTGAACAGAATCCGACCTCGAGAAGTCGATGATCGGACGGCGATGCAGCAATCCCATCAAGACGTATGCAAGGTCGTTAGGAAAGTCGATAGTAAGGAAGTCGATGATATGATGGATTAAGGGGACTCTGAAATCGTGGACGCCCCTACCGTGTGTACGTAGTAAAGTAGATACTAGGGTGCTGATTGCTCGACGGAGGAACCGAAATCGATTCCAACCCCTGCAATGTGAATGTTACCTGCCTTCGTGGCAGAGGCTCTTGTGCAATTCTTTCTCGTAGCGGTTCCGAGGTACTGCAGGCAGCTTCACGTTCATCTTCGGGGATCGACGATCGAAAGCAGTGAGTGGAAACAAAGTTGTGCCTCGGTCGCACAAAAGGGTAGCTTTGTGTAAGGAGCAGCTTAGATGCAGGTGAGAGTGTAACGCAGATTCAGACTTTGTTCTGGAAGGGCGGGAGGATGGTCACACAGTCATACGTAGGGCACTTACAAATGCAGTCGAAACGTCAACCCTCAGTCCTCGTCGTGTCCCTCTGTACAAGTACACAGTAAGTGCAGAAAGCAGCAACCCCAAAGCGTCGAGAAACAGCACTGACGACAGTGCAGTAAAAGTCGTTCGTCATCACGTTATCATGCTCAGAGAAGAGTGTACCAGCGACCTGATTCCCGAGGCATATTTGCGTCGCGTCTCGGCTGCTTCGAGTCGGTGGACTTGGGACTAGCGGAGCGATTGTTCAATTGGCCCACCTGGTGCCGTGGAGAGAGCGATGGTGAAGCCCGGGGTAAAAGCGGAGGCTCCGGAGGCGTCGTTGGTTAAAGACCCGCTTTAACGAGCCTTTGCCCTCGGGTGTTGGAGGCCTCGGTCTCCGCACGACGACCTTCGATCCCCTGCATACATTCTGACTCTTCACCACCATGTCAGAATGACTTGCTGTCCACAAGTCAAGTCATCAGAACACGCAGACGCTGAGTAAGGACTCGGCGTGTCATTTCATACCCATGGAGGCACCGACGCCCAAGCCATCGAAATCTCGCCGGCGGGAGACCGACGACAGCCGAGTGGAGAGGAAACGGATCCAGGACCGGCTGGCCCAGCGAGCCACGCGAGAAAGGACCAAGAATCGGATTGCGTATCTCGAGCAGCGGCTCAGCAGCCTCGAAGCCGGCGATAAGCACGGTGAAATCACGAATCTGACGCGCATCATCGACGACCTGCGCAATGACAACAATCGCCTCCGAAATGCCTTGGTCAAAATGCGCACCGTTATCGATCAGGCGGTGCTTCCCGCGGAGGACCAGAACGAGGGTCAATCAGCACTCAAGGCCTGTGGTTGCAGCACGCAGGCCAGCTGTATGTGTCAACGAGCCTCCTTTGCTGCGAGTCCCTCGGCCACGCGCGAAGATCCAGCCGCTGCTTTCCGCCACAATTCGGTCTCCTCGACAGGCACCTCAGACGTAGCCGAGGTGGTCAATGGCACCCATGTTGGATTTGATGCTGGCATCGAAGCGCCTGATGAAGCACAAGCGGATACGCTCCACGACTTCCTCGACTTCAGTCCCAACACGCTGCTAGACATGTTCGAGTTTGGTCCTCCCTCCGGCTACAACGGCTGGCAGTCACAAGCTCCCTCACCGTTCGACTATCGCTTCCCGACATCCGACGACACAATCAAAGTTGCGCCAGACCTTGAGAAATGGGAGGTATCCAATGGCGCCTTTATCAACTGCCTGGACTGCGTCAAGACACGGACCGCGTCCACTGCCACCCTCGACATGCACGTACCGTTCAAGGCGGCGATATGGGGCTGGGATAATGTCGGCCCAGAAGCCAATCATCCAATCTGGCATTCGCTGAGACAGGTCGATCAGCGGGTGTTTGGCACATGGACTTCCAAAGCGCAAAGGATTGCCCTTATGTACGGTATGTTCTCTCCAAAGCGGTGCCCATACCTGGGTTGTCTTGACGTAGGTCTTGGATACTAACAAGTGCGCAGTCTGTCAAACCTTGATCCAATATCGAGAACATCCGACAAAGGAGAATCTGGATCGGGTACCTGTCTTCCTACGACCGAGGCCTTCACAAGAAAAGATTCAGCATCCAGCAGTGATCGACTTCCTTATATGGTGAGTCAGCCTTGGAATACACCGAGAGATAGGACGCTAACCTGACAGGCCCGGTCTGCGCGACCGACTTGTCTTCGAGCACAGGAAGTACACCTCGACGGGCGACTTCTCCGCGGCATTTGTGGAGAACTTCCACTTCCACTGGCCTTACTCTGATAGGGACATCTTTGCATACAACCCGGTACAGAACCGTTATGAAGTAGGTCTTTCCGAAGACTGAAAATTGGATATACTAGAAATATCCGTTCCCCTGTCTTCATGGTATAGTTTTCCCATACTGACGGTGAGGTAGGTATCCAAGATATTCCTCGAGTACGCCTACAACTTCAAGAATTGGACCATGCGGCCCGGGTTTTTTAAGAAGTTCCCCGAAATGCAACACGATATTGCCGCATGCGAAGCGAGCTCAATGGAATTTCCGAAAGCGAGCTGGTCAATGTAGACCGCACCGTAACCGGCGCGGCCGACATTATTATTGCAGCATCTGGTTGGGCGGAAGCCTCGGCTTGCCCGATAGAGAGTCTCCGATGGAATACAAGAAGCCGACCGACGTTGTATGCATTCCAGGGGTGTGCGCAAGCAGACGAGGATCATTCAAACAGTCGACGAAAACCAGCAAAAGGAAACAACACAGCTGGTTGGACACGGGTCTGACGAAGCCTGCTTCAGACACATCTGGAGTTACCCGTCGGGTCTACTAGTAGCCAGGCGGATCTAGTCCGTCCTCTCGTTGATCGTGAAACCCCTGAACAACACATTAGCGGTGACCGTGGGCAACGTTCAGATACTACGCACCCATCAATGACCAGATTGTGTCCCACGACAAGACTCATCCTCGGCGTGCTGAGTAGCACCACCACGTCTCCAATTTCGTCAAAAGTCGCCTTCCGACCTTGTCTCTTCTCATGGACCTCCCATTGCTTCATCGCCTGGTCTGGGTCTCCTCGCTTCATGAAAGGGTCGACGAGCCTGGTGAGCAGAAAGCCCGGAGACACGGCGTTGACACGAATGTCATGGCTTCGAGCTTCGAGGGCGGCCTAGCACTGCGATCAGTAAGAGGACGGCGATTTCAGACTCCCCTAGCATACAGCTTTCGTGAGGCCCGCAACAGCATGCTTGGCTGCCGTGTACCCTGTGGTTCCCGCACCGGCTTGGATGGAATCTGTGTTACTGTTAGCAGAGATGCATTGCATTTGGAAGCCAGATTATAGAGATGGTGTGGAGGTAAGGGAGACTCACTGACGGAGGCGCAATTGACGATTGACCCTCGTTGAGGCGGCCGGCCCTCCTCACTGATAGAATTCAATTAGTGCTGCAGGGGTCATATAGATATACTCTTGCTCACACTTCGACTGAATCCTGCTTCATCATCTGTTTCAACTCGTGCTTGTTGCACAACCAAACGCCTGTGGTGTTGACTTCGATGACTTTCCTGAAAGCATCGGCATCTGTCTCCCAGGTTGGCGTTAGAGTACCAAAGATGCCGGCAAAGTTCCTGCCTGGACGTAAGTAGCTGGTTGCTCTCATGATAGGTAAGAAGGGTAAAGGGCAAGGCTGACGCTGCGTAATCGATTCTTCCAAACTCCTTAACTGCTTCATTCACTGCCCGCTCCACGTCCTCTTCCTTGGTCACGTCTGCCCGTATACACAAGACCTATCGATGACGGTGAGATGGATCACATTGTAACGATCGCAAGCTATACCTTTGCTCCATACTTTTCAACGGCCTTCTTGCCTTCTTCGAACGTTGCATCGTCCTGGATATCGACCAAGCATACACCTCTGGCGCCCTCTTTCGCGAAGGACACGCCGATTGCGTTTCCTAGTCCTCGGGCACCGCCGGTGATGAAGGCTACACCTGGCGCAACTGGCCCTGATCGGAAAACCATTTTGCGAGTATGTAAACCGAGAGGGTGCGGTGTCCGGCAAGACCCAATAGTTCCTAGCAGGCAATAACGCTGCGATGTTACACTATTGACTGGTGGACTTTAACTAGAAGTTAACAGGGAATATGACCTGCTGATCCTGTCAGTTCCAGAGGCGTCCACCAGGTCACTCATGCGGTATTCGTTCGGATATCGTCCACAGCCGCTGCCCCTCTCCAACGGCATTTCGCCCAACTGCCCGTATGGGGTTTGCAGCCTCGTGGCCTCCTATTTTCGCCCCACGTTTTCTCCATGACTGCTGTTTGCTTGATTTCCCCGCAACTCATTCATTGCCGGGTGGAGCGTGGTGAAGAGTCGAGAGCAGGGATCCCGTTCTTTCCCCTAGGCCTCTCAGATGCGTGGATTGATCGGTACACGGCAGATAACACTGCGGCCACACATGTGAGCGGAGCCCGACCGAGACGCGTGGCACCGAGGGACGACCTGAATTTGTCGACGCTGGCACGGTGGTGGGGGCGATTGTTATATTCTTTCCTGGGAGGCGTGTTATCGTGGTCTTGACAAGTCATCCTGAGTGTACATTCAGCATCAGTCCTTCGATATGGTTCGCGAACCTGGTTATTCTGTAGAGCCGCAATGGCATTCTCAGCGACGAAAGATAAGAGTGATCTGCGTTGGTGCTGGCGCCGCGGGTCTATTGGTGGCATACAAGCTGAAAAAGAACTTCAAGGATTATGAACTCGTCTGCTATGAGAAGTCGGTTTTTGTTGTCTCATGAAGGAATTCGCAGCATGCTGATCATGGATGTAGGAATTCCGGCGTCGGTGGGACATGGTTTGAGAACCGATATCCTGGATGCGCTTGTGATATTCCGGCACACTCGTACACATATTCATTTGAGGCGAATCCGAATTGGTCAACGTTCTATGCATACGCGCCGGAGATCAGAAAATACTTCGAGGATTTCGCAACCAAATATGATCTCCATCCGTTCATCAAGCTCAACTCTCGGGTTCAATCGGCAATCTGGGTTGAAGAGAAAGGCATATGTGAGCAGCGGCGACGTTGCTGTCGATATTGCACGAGCTGACAATTCGTAGACGAGGTCGAGATTGATATAGAAGGTCGAAAAGTAGAAGACTGGTGCCATGTACTCATCAACGGGACTGGATTCCTCAATGACTGGAAATGTGAAATCTGACGCTCTGTCGAGTTGAGTCATATGCTGATATTGTGACAGGGCCCAAAATCGAAGGATTGCATGACTTCCAGGGAACGATGCTCCACAGCGCAAACTGGGATACCTGTAAGTCTGGTAGCCGATCCGTGCACCGGTGCTGACGAGTTCTTAGCGGTCGACTATGCAGACAAGAGGGTGGCAGTGATCGGAACTGGGTCATCGGCTATTCAGATTATTCCGCAAGTGCAAAAGACAGCCAAAAGGCTGACAGCATTCATGCGATCTGTGACGTGGATCTCGCCGCCTGTTGGAGGCAACATCCTCGAAGAAGACAAGAAGCAGTCCTCAGATGAGTCCCAAAAGGAGAATTCGCAAGCGCAATATTGGTATACCGAAGAGGAGAAGAAGACTTTCCGTGAAGATCCGCAAGCATTGTTCGATTACCGATACAAGCTCGAGTCAGGCTTCAATTCTCGGTTCGACCTGTTCATCGCAGGATCGGAGACGTCAAAAACGGCACAAAAATTCATTCGCGACGAAATGCATCGCCGGATCGGACCAGGCCATGAGGAGCTGAAGGAGAGACTGATTCCTAAATGGGCGCCTGGATGTAGGTTGGATGCTAGGCTCGTGAGACCCGTCGTTGACAACATGAGCAGGCCGAAGATTGACCCCAGGCGACGGTTATCTCGAAGCTCTTGTCAAAGACAGTAAGTGTGCGCAAAGCCGTACCATGGAAACTTACTGACACGAGGACTCAGATGTCGAGCCAGTCCACAACGAAATCGCGAAGATCACTTCGACAGGACTTGTTGATGACACCGGCAGACTCCATGAGGTCGACATTCTCGTCTGTGCCACGGGTTTTAATCTCGCATTCGCACCTCGTTTCAAGGTGCTAGGAGTTGATGGAGTCAATATGGCAGATGAGTTCAACCCCGAGCCCCATGTCTACCTGGCCGTCACAGTGCCGAAGTTCCCCAATTACTTCGTCATCAACGGCGTCCGAGGCAATTGGGCAAACGGTTCCGCTCTTCCTTCGCATGAAGTGCAGGTTGAGTACATATTGCAATGTGTGAAGCGGATGCAAGAGGAGGGTATTCGAGCATTGGAAGTAAAGATGGAGCCAGTGAAGCAATTGTATGAGCACATCGACGCCTGGCACCTTGGCAGCGTCTGGAATCTTGACTGCAAGAGGTACTTCTGGCGCCGTCTTGTGAAGACCCCGAGACTAACAGGCTTTAGCTGGTACAAGAACAATATCCCGGGTGGGAAGTTATGGATCTGGGCAGGCTCGGTAAGTCGCAAAATCCGATACAGATACCTCGGATTCTAATGCTGGCAGAATCTCCATTACATGAAGACCATGAAGGTTGTCCGCTGGGAGCACTATAACTTCCGATACTTCAACAACAACATGTGGTCATTCCTGGGGAATGGTCGCGTTGAAGCTGAGATCATGAAGGATAGTTCGAGATTAGCCCCGTACACCAGACAGGAGGACGTGCCTTGGACGATCGATTAGCTAGATGGTCAGGTCGTTGGGCGCTCATCTGCTCGTTTCCTTATTCGTATAGGCTAGAGTCAGTGGGGAATAGCAGTACGTACACAATAGAGTTGCCGTGAATTGGGTTATTTTCCCACCATCGTCCTGAAGAGGTACATCGACTTCAACTCGCCCCCTTCCATTGGTTGCTGTGTGCCAGCGCTGAGTCGATGGTGGGGAAGGCCTCTAACCGCGCACCTCGGTCGGGGTTGAACCGGAACATGGCTCTAGCCGGTGACTCTGCGTGTACTCGTGGCCCTGTCACGGGTGAATATCACTGAAATCCCTCTGGAGCACTAATCAATACGGTAGGGAGAGATTCGCGCAATTTTCTAACAATGAAGGCTGCCAGGTTCCACGGACGCAGAGACCTTAGAGTTGACGAGGTCGAGCCGCCACAGATCAAAGATGGACAGGTTTTGATCGAGATTGAATGGTGTGGAATATGTGGCTCGGACCTGCACGAGTACCTGGTCGGTAGGTCGAGTCTTCCGACGACTGTCCATTGAGCATATATCTAAGAGACGGTCAGGGCCGCGGGTCATTCCAACAAAAGAACGCCCACATCCTTTGACTGGGGCAGTCTTGCCTGTCACCATGGGACACGAGTTCTGTGGTCGGGTCAGTAAAGTTGCGGCAAACAGCAAGCTGGAGGTCGGGCAGCCCGTGATGGTCGATCCACGCGTATTTTGCTCGAACTGCCACGCCTGCAAAAGCAGCGACACGAATATCTGCGAAGGATGGGGCTTTCTGGGGTATAATTCAAACGATGGAGGAGGCTACTCCGAATACGTTGCCGTCAACGAGGAGCTCTGCCATGTTCTGCCTGATTCTGTACCCTTATCTGAAGCTGCTTTGATCGAGCCATTGACGGTGGCGACGCATGCGGTGAGGAAGTCCGGGTTCGATGACTACCACGGCAAGAACATCCTTGTTCTAGGTGGTGGCCCTGTTGGTCTTGCCGTCATCTTCGTGCTGAAGGCCTTCGGAGTTGGCAACATCATTGTCAGCGAGCCCACCATCAAACGACAAGAGCAGACTGCAAAGTTCGTCGACGTCGTCCTGAACCCAAGGGAGGTAAAGATCGGAGACAAATGTCGAGAACTGACCGACGGCAAAGGGGTTGACATCGTCTTCGACTGTGCCGGGATCATGCCAGGGCTGATGGACGGGATGGATGCTCTCCAGCGAGGCGGAACGTACGTCAATGTCGCCGGTTGGGAGACAGAGGTACGTGGACGTTACGCGCAAGAGTTCGACATCTGACCAGCGAGCAGTGCATAGTCCCCATGCAGCATTTCATGAGAAAGGAGCTCATCTTTAGAGCCTCAATGAGTTACACCGAGGCAGACTTCAAACGGACTGTCGATGACTACGTTGCAGGTAGGGTTCCTGCCTAGTGCCGACATTTTTTTCCAGTTAACAATTGGCAGGGAAGTTCAAGGGATTCGAGAAATTGGTGACCGCCAGGATTGCGTTGGACGATGTTGTACAGAAAGGATTTGAGGAGCTCGTTAACCACAAGGACGACCATGTGAAGATTATGGTGACTCCCAAGAAGGAGCTTCTCGTTGGATAATGTGGTGACCAAGAGATGAGGCGAGAACCAGATGTGTATAAACTCACCCAAGCTTCACCTGAGATTTCGGACTGCAATTTGGGCTGCTACGTGACTGCGCTAAGGGCCGCCACCTCAGCCACTCACCCACCTTTCTGCTTCTCCTCTCAGTCTGTTGCCCCGAAACGCCCGACAACTTCGCCGGTGTTTTCCCGCCGCCAAAATTTCTGGCTTCAAGCGATAAGTTGTGCGCTCTGTTTGACATGTCATTTCCCGTTCACTGTTAGTCCCGGCGTACAATGCAGTCGAACTACTGACTCGAAGTTTGTGTCTCCCAATGGACGCCCACGCCCATCTGCTCTCCCTTGGCTGGGCGGGCCCCGGTCACTCGCTCGATTCAAGACCGTACAACCAAAAAGGCCATCGAGGGCTTGCCTATGACCCAGCAAAAGTTGGCAACAACGGCACCGGTCTCGTGAAACCACTCTCTATCTCTCAGCGGCAAGGAAGATTTGGGATCGGAAAGAAAGCACATGAACCCCAGGCGGGCAATGAATGGTGGCTGAAAGGATTCGAGAGTGCGCTGGGAAATATTGGCAAGAGTGAGAGTGAGAGAAGCAGTGGGACGTCAACCCCAATTTCGAGGGAATATACCGGAAAACATGGCGGGCTATACAGCTTCTTCATCAAGGGGCAACAAATGGAGGGAACGATGGACAAACAGGACTTACTCGAGCGGTCGTCAAAGAAACGGAAGAGCGATGTGCTGAGAGAAGCGGTGGCAGACGACACATCGAAGTCTCCTCAACCGAAAAAGGAGAAGGCCACGTCAGAGTTTGAACAAGCCGGAGCCTTCTTCGCCCTCCGTGACAAAGACGAGAAGCGTCGGCGTGGTACTGGGCGCCCGAGTCCTATTGAAGAGTTTGAACAAATAGGCGAATACCTCGAAGTGCAGATGCAGAAGCCGAAGAAGAAAAAGCGGAAGTCAGACACAGTCGACTCTGGAGCCAGGACACCGCTTAAGACAGTCCAAGTGCAACCAGACGAGCCCGAGCGTGTTGAAACAAAAGAGGAAAGACGAGAGCGGCGGCGACGGCGAATCGAAGAGAAGGAGCACAAGCGGCAGCAAATCGATTCGAAGACCGAACACGACGCGGAAGACGCTGCTGCGAAGACTGCAAGAAAGGCCGAGCGCAAGCGGAGGAAAGCAGAGAAGGCTGCAAAATCCTCAAAGAGTTGACACCTCCCAGCGACGGCTTCTTCATGTCCTCTGTACAGCGCCATGCGGATGACGATGCAAGATATGTGCATGATATCTTTACGCCCTTTGAAGCGTTGTTTTGGCAGAGCATCAATTGCAGATCTTAATGAGACTTCAGGACTCGGCGTGCTCGTCCATCGGCCGGCCGGGCTTGCCACTCCGCAACCACGGCCGCCGAACCCAGAACTCGTCCCTGATGATATCGACGTGCTTCGTGACGACGCTGGCTTTCCGTCTGGCTTTCCGTATCTTCTCAGCCTGAGTTTTCGAGATCGGGTCTGGCATCCCAGTCTGCTCGTCCGTGTCTTCTCCTACGTCGTCTCCTGCCTTGTCTTCCTTCACACTTCCCCTCGTGCTCGTTTCGTCCTCAAGCGCATACTCGCGAAAGACGACCGATCCTTTCTTGTACATCTCCGGCTCGTTGTTGTAGTTGATTCCGAATTTCGACCAGAGGATCTCGTTCTTGTCACCGGAGACGGTGCCTTTCAGAAGCTCTTCCGCAGCCGTGTGCGTCATGCCTCCCTGCTGAACAAGAGCCCAGAACGTCGTGTTGTAGAGGTTGTTGATATGGCCTACCACTCTAGTCAGCATCGCGGAGCGAAGTATAGAATCATATAGCGATTCGATGGCCCACGTGAGACACTTCAAAACGGAGAACCAGAACCGTAGAAAGAACGAACGTACAGTCCACCTGCCTCCAGCTCAGGTAATCTCTCAAGTTCTCCCAACTGGGATAGCACACGGCCCGGCCATCGAACGTAGGCAGCATCTCCATGGTCAACGCCGGCGCCGCCTTCGCAGGACCTTCTCCCGTGCTTCCGAGATCTCCTTCCTCCTCCTTGAGAAAGCACTCATTCCACCCGAGCACGTAAGCGGCCGTAAAGCTGCTCACGACGGTCGTGACGATCTTGTCCTTCCGCCGCTCGAAGAGCGTGGTACCCCGATGAAGGACGAAGCTATATTCGTCGGAGACACCGTACGCGATAGTGATCTCTGGGATTGATTGGACGACATGGGTGGCGGCGCGGTTCATCAAGCGCAGCGCCCGCGGGTCGTTGGGCTTCGTGAACCCGTAATAATTAGAGAGTCTGCGTCCCGTTCAGAACTGGGGGCACATGCGAAGGGAGTGTAGGGAGTCCCAGTATGGCACTCGGGAGCGGAGATCGGTGCATCTTGACAAGTAGGCCTGAAAAATCTTGCTCCTGGAGGGCGTGGACAGACATACTTGTGGAAGCCTCGTCCATCAATTCTAACCACAATCCATGTGTTCGGCAGCAGGATCTCATCCCGCTCAAAATTGCGGACGTATTCATACCTACGACGAAGTCAGATGCTGTCTGCAAGATCCTGTTGTACACCCACTTTGAGTTCGCCATCTGCAAATTCGCGCCTGGATATTCGCAGCGGCGACACAGCCACTATTATGACACACAATAAATCTACCATATCACCAAAAGGTGTCCGAAGTGAGATGCTTGCAATGCGTGGGGAGAAAGACCCGTGCACACTGGAATGAGATGGCTGTGCAAGGTGAGTCACTCAACATCAGGACTTAGTTTTCTAGAGATGCAAAACTTTCACATCTGTCGAGTTTTAATCCGGATGAGAATGCTAGATAGCAACGTTCATCTGAATTTCGAATATTCACTCCTCATTTCACGCTTCAAGCTCATCGTCCCTCTCCTCGCCAATCTCACTCGCCCTTTCACTGCTTTCACTGATCTCGCTGGCCGTCAAATCCTCCCTCACCCCCTTCTTGTTTTTGCGCATGAAATTCCAGTTGCTCAGACTCGTCCTGCTGGCTTTCTTTTCCTCCAGGGTCGGCGTCGTAGAGATGCTTTCCAGACTCTTTCCAAGATTATCGGTCGAGCCCTGTTCATCCTCGTTGTCACCGTTGGGCGTTGTGGCATCCTTCCTCGAGAACAAGCCGCCACCCTTTTCCTTCCAGCTACCAAACTTATTGCTGCTGGCCTTGCGCGTGATCTTGGAAATGAACGTCGGCTTCACCGGAGTGTTCTCGACGGATAATTGGGCACTAGTCGCGGACTGGACCCGATCCAGTGTCTCAGAGTCAAGCGTGGAGACGGTCGCCGCAAGAGAACTGGTGTCTTTGGATTTCCTGGACTCGGGCGGAGATCCCGCCTCCAGATCATTCACCTTCTCCTTCGACTCCTTGGCTTTGTTCTTGTCCTTCTCCTTGCCCTTGTCACTCCTCCGGCCAAATAGTGTGGTGAATGACGGAGCGGCGGGATTCAATTTGGGTGTCGAGGATTGCTGAGACGAGGCGGGCCGCGTGCCAATCGGTGCTTGCAGCGGACGAGATGGTTTCCGATCCGGCTCGATCACGTCCTCGTCGCCGTGTGGAAGTGACAGATTACTTGTAGACCCGTGGACGATCGACGGCCGTCGCGAATGGCTGCGAGAATAGGAATGCAATGAACCCCAGTCTGGTGCCAAAGGACTATTTCGCAGGACGGATTTGTCGTTCCAGGCGCGGAATTGGCTCTCCATGGACGGCCGCGGCAATTTGTCGAAAGAGTAAGTCGATGCCGGTCGAGGAGACGAAGTTTCGCCGCGGAGACCCGGGTCAAAGGACGCCGACCGAATTGCAAAAGGATCGTAGTTCGCAGAGGGCGCTGCCGACTTGCCGAACCCGCCGAGACCAAACGCACGCCTGGTGGCAGCAAAGCGAGACATGGCCGACTCCTTCTCTTCTGCTTCGTTGCTATGCAGAAGTGCAGAACCCGGGAATGCCCAGTTGCCCCCATAGCTGAGGCGACGTTTGGTCTCCAATCTCGGGTCGAGTCCTTCCACGTTTCTTGGGAATGACTGGCTCTGACTAGGTTTGAGGGACCCAAGCACCGGTGGTTGGTCGGCAAGAGTCTTCCCACGTTGTCTGTTCAAGCCAAACATCGACGACATAGACGTGTATTTGGGCTTTTTTGGTTGTTGGAAGACTTCATCCTCCTCGGCCTGTTCTTCAGACTTCTTGTCAGAGCTGGACGACTTCTCATCCGCTTCGACTGGCGCCGAGGTCTGCATAGGACTCGAGAACGACTGGCCTGACGACGAATCGGCACTCGGAGTCTCCGTCCGACCGTTGTCCGGATGCAAGATTGGCGATCCAATTTTCGGAAAAGGCGTCGTGCCGGTCTCTTGTTTTTCTCCCGGCTCAGGCAGGGTTACGTCGGGGAGATCATCGGCGGATTCATCTCCCAGCAGATCTGCGGGCAGGAGCGAATCTGCCCGAGGACTCATTGGAATCGAAGAAATCGCGTCCAGGTCATCATGGGTAGACGGAGGCATCTCCCCAGGCACTGTCAGCGTCATGCCGTTTGAGAAGTTGAAGTAACCTTGCACGTTCGAGGTTGGCGAAGAAGTGGCCGCCGATGTATAGTGCAACCCCGGAGGGAAAGGCTCAGGTCCTGCAAAGGGACCGCGCGGCGAAGAAATGCTACTTCCCAGTGAACCTGTAGGTCGTGCTCGACGGACCGGCCTGTGGCCGCGCCGAATGGCATCCATATCCAGCGGCGCGATAGGTGAAAATGCCATGGTGTTGGCCTTCCTTGTTTCAACTTGCTTGATTTGATCCCTGGTGTAGATGACTTGTTGATTGACAAACTGTAACTCGGCCCACAGGTTGGCGTAGGTTTGCTGCAGATTATTGAATCTGGCTCGCCATCTCTCATCACGCTCACGATCAAGTCGATCGACTTCTCTTGTCTCGTCGGTCTCCTCGTCTGCGTTCTGCAACTGACGCTCGTCTTCCAGGGCCTTGATCTGAAGTGCTTTGTCCTTGTTGTCTTCCTCCAGGATGGCAACCTCTTTCTGCTCTTCGTCGATCTTCCTGCGGATTTCTCTGATTTCCGCTTGAGTCCGCCGCTCGATGGCGGCTTTCTGCTTCTCAATGCCGGCAATCTCTTCCTTCATCGCAGCGGTTGCCTCTTCCCACCGAGCAATGTCGTCTCGGCGTTTCCTCCGCTCATTTTCCTTTTGTTGCAGCAGGCGCTCTTTTTTGGTCTTTTCGCTTTGAGCGGTCCGGCTGAGAGACTCGGCCTTGTTGACTTGTTTTCGAAGATCGTTGGCTTGCTCATCACGCTCTTTGAGGGCGTGCTTCAGCTCATCTCGGCGCGCTTCTAGTCCCTTCATGTTGGCCTCAAAATCTTTATCCTCCTCCTCTATTTGAGCTTCGACACCATCAATCTCTTGCTGAATCTTCTGAAATTTCTGCGACAATTCTGCTAGATTCTCGTCCTCCTCGTCCTCTTCGCCTCGTGATCCGTCCAGGCCCTGTGTATCGATGACATACCCGGCCGGCGATGGCCTCCGCCCAGTCGTCCCTCTCCTGCCCGGAGGTTGTCCACCGCTCAGATCACGAGCCATTGATGGTGCAGCCAAAGGAGTGCTGAGAGAGGCGTTGCGGACGGGTACGCCTTTGACGGTTGGGTCGAACTCAGGCGCCTCGATGTCTTCAGGAAGATAGTGGGTGCGAACGTGCAAGACGGCACTAGGGGTTTGGAAGGTGCTCGTACTGATGCAGAAGATGCGGACAGCGTATTTGGTACCGGGACAGAGTCCCGAGATGACTGCGCCCATCTCGGTCTTCTTCGTAGTCCCAATAAGGGATCCATTGAGTTCGACATGATGCTCTTGTATGGAGGAAGACGGTTCTGCATACTTCCAGGACAGATGGATCTCTTGCGAGGAGATTCCTTCGAGAATCAGGACAGGCGCAGGCGGGATGTCGAGGCCGAGTTTCTCGATCAAGATCTCATTCGAGGTAGTGAGAACCTGATACGTACGGTACAGCAGCCTATATTGTTAGCCGTGCCCGGTAAGCATTGAGACTCAAACTGCCCTACCATGCGAAAGCACCAACAACAAAAACCAAGACGAGCAGTGCCATTCGACCTTTGACGCTAACCCTCGGCGCAACGTGCTTGTAGGCGTAGGATGCCCAGTCGAGCGACTCCTGAGGCCATCTAGATGAGTCCATCCACGACACAGGGATGGCAGGCATGCGCTCGATTATGCTCGCGGGAATCAGTCATAGAAATGGTGAACATGTCATGCAATAGGTTTCTCAAATGACTGGCTGCCCAGTAGAAGTGGGCGGCACAGAAGTTGGGGAAGCAAACGGCCCACCGGCTCGCCGCAAACTCGGAGCCTTGGCAGGTTGATGGTATGACTACGAGTAAAATTCTGGACACTTGGCGGCGATAAGTCAAAGGGCAAATTTGCATAGTGGTCAAATATTGATGGAGTACCAGCGTTAACTGGCCGCAGGGGAAGCTGTCGCTTCTGCGACACTGTTAAAACCCCCCAGAACGTGAGCCATCAGGAAGGCTCGACCTCAAACCGATCACATCCTAGGATAGCTCTCTGCGCCCCGAGGCTCCTACTGTGTATTAGCATCAGGGCATAAAAAATCTGTGTCCGGGTCATGGATGCAAGATCCTTGATAATCACGAAAGTCCCACGGTCTAGCTCTCGACTTGAGCATCTTTGCTCTTCGCCTCGAGTCTCCGTAACATCAGCTAGTGACAAGGTAGCATTGCAGACACGGTCACTTCGCATAGGTGGAATTGACTGGGCAGCTTTGAAAACTCGTGGACGCTGTCCTCATGACACCCTGGGGTTGTTGGTCTGTCCGAAGGACAAGCTCGCACGACTTCCGCGCGGCAGGGTTGTTTTATGTTCAGCCGACGTTCAGCTCAGAATCGTGAAAAGCTCTCAAATGGCTGTCCAGCCGGAACAGAGAGTAAAATTTGATTCCGCAAGGCTTGTTCGTCTTAGGGTCGACCATTTGACAAATAAATTGATCAGGGTGGGTATCATGTTGGTGAGATCAGATGACTGTCTGAAGGCTAGGAAGCAGGGCTCTTCGGTAATAGAACTTGTCATACGGCAGCGCCATAGGCCGTGCCCAGCCATCTCATGCTGCTTTAGGTGCATGAGCTTAGCATCTCTGTGAAGACAAGGCTGCCTTGTGACAGGATCGATCCACGAACAATAATGCCAAAGAGGGCGCGCCAACTGCGGGCCACCTGCACCAGGTTGTGCAACTCGGGCTGGTGTGTATGGTGGGAGCAGTGGTTACCGGCATTCTGACGGTGGAGAGTGAGGTGTAATGCTCCTGTTGGATGGCCCTTCTGAAGGGTGAGCCGACTCTGGTGGGGTGAGAAAGGATGCTCTCGTATAATGCAGACTGTTGCGCGCATCGGAATTGGACTCCCAGGCATTGCACTTGGGTAGCTCGTTTTGAAAGGGTGCCATGGACGAGGAGGGAGATTCAAACTCTTCGAACTGGCTGCCGTAGATATTGGATGGAGGAATGAATGGGTGTGGGTGATTTGGGGCGGTCCAGCCAGTTTCTTCTTCGGTGAACGCGGGTCCGGTGGCTATCGCGGAGACGACATCGGAATAAAAATCTTGTGTAGGAGTAACATCGGTGGCAGCGTCATAGGGATTATGAGCGGTCCCAGCCTCCCAGATAGTGCCCACAGTCCAATCAGGGGGCCATCGATCGCCAGAATCTCGAGACTCATCACCAAGAGCTGCTGTATCATGGCCACCACCTCGGAGGCCGCTGACATGCGCCAAGATACCAGGAGAACGTCTCAGGTTTCGTAGATCTTGCTGCCGCCCTCCCCCATCGTCGACGGATATGCTGTTCTTTGTGCCCGTAGTTCGCCTGTCCCTCTATGACAGATCAAGGTCCCCGTCCGCGTCCTTATCCCCACTAGGACCAAACACGTCCTCCATGGTTCCCTCGCCTTCAATTTCCTCGTCGTTTTCCCTCTCATCCATTTGCATGAGATCTTCAGGCTCTGGCCTCTCTTCTGCCTCGGGCTCCGCAAGGCTCTCTTCGCCTTCGCTGTCCCATTCGTCCTTCAGACCCCAGCCCACTCCTGTCAAGCAGTACTTCTCGTGTGGTAGCCGGACGCCTCCAACCATCGGACCACTCTTGTCGCCATCTCTTGCCTGAGCTTGTAATGAAATCCGGTTTCGGTCGTCTGCAAGCTGCTTCAGGAATTCCTTCGGCAGGCTTGCTTGGAATTGATAGCCCATTCTTGAGCCGATAGCCATCCGTAGCGCCCCTATACTGATGTCTCCTTCTTCAGTCTTGTTTTGATTCTGCTTCGATCCACGTCCCTTGGCCTGCGCCCCCGCATCGGCTTGATCATATGCTTCATTCTGGATGTACAACGCGTCACTGAGTACAGAACTAGTGTACCGGTACGCAAAATCCATCAGCTGGAGAGGGACACGTTGCTGGTAAGCGGTGATTCCATGCGACGCGAGCAGCAGATGTATTAATCGGTGGTCTCGCGGCCGTCTAGAACTGCCATCATCTGACAGGGAGGTCAAAGGCTGGGAGAGAAGCGCCTCGACCGGTGCTTGTGTTGTAGCCTGCGAGGTTTGCGTCGGCTGAGATGGCTGGGTTGATGGCTCTGCAGGGGGCGTGAGAGGACCAGGAGGGTTCGCTGGCGAGCTCATGTCGACGAGAGAAGGAAAAGGGTGGATGGTAGGTCTGAAATGAAGTTGATTTACAAGTCGCTGAATAGTTGCATTGCCGTGGAAAGAGAGGGACGAAGTCGGTTGCGCTTATAATGTGATACGGCGGAAGAAATGCAGTTCAGAAGTGACTTGGACTTGGGGTGAAATCTAAGTGAGCGCAAGGTGAACTCAAGATGCAGATGCAGGCCAAGCGAGAAGGAAATCTGGGGAAAGCGGCCACGCCAGAAATAGCAAGGCTCGATTCCCGACAAAATGCCAAATGCTGTCACTGCCATGCATCACGCATCGCTCATCCATCCGGCATTTTCCTCTGACTGACGCCCAACCCGGTTTCCATTCCCCCATCCTTTTTGTATCATAGCATCGTTGTTCTTCCCAAGCTTCATTTCTACTTCTTGTCTTCGACCTGATCTGCACGAGCTCCGAGCTGTACTACTACTGTCATATTAGAGTTGCCTTGCTGTGGCGTTGTTGAGCTGCCATTTGCCGTGTGGTGCTGCTCTCTTTCAGGCTTCCAGCCATTATGTGGTAATCCCAGCAACTTCGCCTCGTCTTATCAGTCTACACCGAACGCTACCCGATTTCCTCCTCCTTCTCGATCGCTGTCACGATGCAGTACGTAAGGAGCTTAGGGAACGGTGTTTCCAAGACCTGGAATTCAATCAACCCGGCAACCTTGTCCGGTGCCATCGATGTCATTGTTATTGAACAGACAGATGGTTCGCTGGCGTGTTCACCTTTCCATGTCCGCTTCGGCAAGTTCTCTTTATTACGGCCCTCAGACAAGAAAGTTGAATTCAAAGTCAACGGTGTCGTTCAGCCTTATGCCATGAAATTGGGGGACGGGGGTGAAGCCTTTTTTGTCTTCGAGACGTCTAGCGACATTCCTGAGGCGATGCAGACCTCTCCGCTTATATCTCCCGCGAATAGTCCGCCTATCGATGCTTCCGATAGACCGCCTTCCCCAGGTCTCTCAGAGCCTTCATACCTGGATATCACCGAGACAGGAAAGGGGCGTGACACCCCTCCTGTCCCGATGATTAGACGAGAGGGAACAAACCTCAGTGACCAACCCGAAGCCTCCTCACTGCCGCACTTCGCCACCGACCCCCCCGGGACTCCGCTAGCCGAATCAGCTCTTGGCACCCCTGGTCAGTTGGAACGAGCAGCCTCGGAGGAAGTACTCCCAATCGCCACGAGACAGCAGCTGGATTCTGTTCAAGCCTCCTTCCACGACAATGGCATTCCTCCTCGACCTCTATCCAGTCTCGATGGGTCAGCCACTCCGAGAGCGTCCGCGAGTCCACCAGCATTAAGACCTCAACAAGCCTATGACCGGGCCATGACTCTTTCCAAAAAACTCTCCTCCTCGAATATACGATCGCAAGTTACCGAGTCCGGAGATCTCATGCTCGATATGACAGGCTACAAGACCACCGAGCCCGAGGCCCTGCGAGCTGAGGCCGTGGCTCGGAAGATTCTGTCCGAAGAACTTGAGGGTAACTACGATATTGGCTCTCTAATCGGAACCGACGAACACGGTAATTTATGGATTTATAGCAGTGAGGAGGCCCGAGATGCCGCAGCTCGGAAAGCTGCGGCTTACAGCCTCGGATCGACCAATCTTTCGGCGGACAATGCCTCAGACCCCGGATATCACAGCGATAGTGATCGAAGTACTTCTCCACAACTTGCTGCTAAAACAACTGGCCATCAGAGAGCACAGTCGGAGGAGCTACCAAGCTCTCGGACGGCCGGAGACCAGACCCGAAACTTTGCAAAGACCTTGCGTCTGACAAGTGACCAGCTCAAATCTCTCGAGCTCAAGCCTGGCGAAAATCAAATGTCCTTTACCGTCAACCGAGCTACCTGTACAGCGTATATGTATCTGTGGACGGTGGATGTGCCAATTGTGATCTCCGATATTGATGGCACAATCACAAAATCAGACGCCCTCGGCCATCTCCTCAACATGGTCGGCAGGGATTGGACCCACGTAGGGGTGGCGAAGCTTTACTCGGACATAGTGGCCAATGGCTACAATATGTTCTACCTGACAAGCCGATCTGTCGGTCAGGCCGACACCACCCGGGCCTACCTCAACGGCATCGTTCAAGAAGGATGGAAGCTGCCTAAAGGCCCCGTCATCATGAGTCCAGACCGGACCATTGCAGCTTTGCGGCGAGAGATTTATCTGAGAAAACCAGAGGTGTTTAAGATGGCTTGCCTACGAGATATCCTCAATCTGTTTCCGGGTAGAACAAATCCGTTCTATGCTGGGTTTGGCAATCGTTTCACTGATGCATTGAGCTATCGGAGTGTCAATATCCCTTCAGCTCGAATTTTCACAATCGACACCAATGGGAAAGTCTCCCTGGATCTTCTGACACTGAACAGATACCGCAGCAGCTACGTGACGATGCGAGAATTAGTGGATCATTTCTTTCCTCCCGTATCGACACTGGTCAGAGAGGGAGGTGAAGAGTATACGGACTTCACATATTGGCGAGATACGCCGCAAGACCTGGAAGACTTCACGCCAACAGATTCCGAAGAGGACGACGAGGACGACTTGGATGAGGAGGAGGAGGACGAAGCGGAAGTTGCATCTGAGAACGACATGGGCGACAGCTTTATCTCGAGGGAGAGCATGGACGACTCCGCCATGAGCGAATCGGTGCGAGAGTCCATCGAAGTGGATGACGCAGTGGCACAGCTGGCGGCTTCACGAATTAGCACGACTGATTCTATCGAAGAGCAAGACTTCGCGAACGATTACCTAGGCGATGACGAAGGACGGATATCAAGACATCAATCTATCTGATTGGGCGAATGGAAGGAGGTACATACGAGAGCATATGCATTGACGGAGGAGTTTAAGGAGAGCATGGGACGTGCAAATAGGGTTCATCCAGCGCGAAGGTCAACTGAGCGAACTCATGCTGAGGTGCCAGGCTATATTGGAGATTGGCGTGGCATTGCTAGACGCATCAAGCAAGGGAGTTGACGGCATCATTGGAAGGACATGGTTGCCGAACTGGAGCCTTTCGCGCCTTGATGCTGAACTGTATATAAAACAAGAGTCTGGATGGGGGATTTGTGTAGGTCATGAAAATGGGTTTTTCTCATTCGACGCCGTGAGTGGGCTTCTTGAAAAGCTGTTCACCAACTCCAACAAGAATGTGACATCAAAATCCGTACGTAGCCGTCTTTCACAGCTCCAGCCTCGGCTCCAACTACTTACGGCTCCAGCTTCGGGTTAATGTGCATGCGCAATCCCGGCTCCAAAGTGAGGTCTCATCATATCAAAATGGTAAAATTAAAGGGACTCAGCGTTGACGCAGGCACTGTGGAAGCCCCTATCGCAGGCATGCAAGGGGGAAGGCTGACGCGGCTACAGCCGCCCCTGTCTCAAGATTGAGTTTCGCTCTCCGCGTTCCATCCACGCGGGCTTTGTTTGGGCCTTACGGGGGGTTACTACTGGAGGTTGGTTTAATGAGAACGAATGCTCCCGTCGCAAACAGGACCTCATTCATCTTTTCACTTGATACATTAGGTTTTTGCCGCCAACAAAGACCTCGTCTCGACTTGTTTTCTACCTCACCTCACCTCACCTCATCTTACCTCACCTCACGCAGCAATTTGAACCTCTCCATAAACAACGACCTCCGATCACTCAATAACTTACACCAGCCACCTTCATTCTCAGCCGAGGTATCGCCGTCCAGTACGGAGTACGGAGCACAGTCGTAAACAAACAAAACGAACCAACCACGAGTAGTCCGTACCGAGAGCGAAGCGCCCAAGATGTGGCGGTCACTAATCAAAAGAGACAAATGCGTCAACAACGACGAGGTCGACACCTGCGAAGGTTATACCAGCAAGTTCTTGACGACCGGGGTTCCCTTGCTGATCAGTCTCCTGTAAGTACATACCTATATCGCAGCCTGGAGTGCTCCGTACCTTACAGAGCACATGACGTTGCGTTATTCCACACAGACGCACCTCCCTCTCTCTCTCTCCCTCCCTCCTCTCTGTCTGTCTGTCTGTGTGTGGCTCTCCAATGCAAGCACGCTGCCTCAAAATATACCCGGCCTCCTCATATCATACTGCGACTGACTCGGACTGACTCGTCATTGTAGCCTCTTCATCATCCTCGCCGTCGTCCTCTTCTTCATCGTCCGCCGCAAGCGCAGGCAGCGCCACGCCCAAGAAGCCGAGAAGAACCGCGAGATCGACGACGATATAGGCGATGTGGAAATGGTCATAACGGGGCCGCGAAACCCAGACGCGACGTACAACAAGAATTGGGAAGCTCGGGGGTCGAGTCCGGGCATGGAGCTGGACAATCCATTCGATCAGGACTCAAGGGTGGGAAGTCGGGACGTTTCGCCTGCGAAGAGGTGACCCATGAAAGGGGAGGGAGGGTGCCTGTCTTGATCTGTACCATGGTAGCATCAGCATGAGCATGTGCATGTGCATGATAGCGCCACGGAGTTTGGGAGGTAACATGCTTTTATGGGGCTGGATGATGAACAATAACAAATGATATTCCTGTGTACAGAAGAGCTCAATGGTCAAAGCCGATGGAGCTCACGCAAAGCGGTCATAGTTGACATAGCTGACAAAACTGTCGGTACTCGATTGAGTTGGGTATCGTCTGTGCATCTCTCTCCCTCGTATCAGCTCGACATTACCGAGCCCGACTCCCCTTGGAACGGCGACTATTCGATCTCTTCGATCTCCTGAACTGGACGTCTGTGACCGTGCTGAATGCCACGGGACCGGGTACATCGTCTTCCTTCTGTGTCCGTCAACGACATTGACACCGGCGAGTCGCTTCCAAGCTGACATTCCCCTGCGCGGCTTCTAGCCCGACTTCTTCTCGAGCAGGGCCACTATGTCCTTCTCCAACGTCTCGGGCTTGGTGACACTCCCCCACCTGTGCACAACCTTGCCGTCCCGGTCGATCAGAAACTTCTCGAAATTCCACTTGACCCGCTTCAAACCCAACAGTCCCGGCTTTTCACTCTTCATCCACTCCCACACCGGTTCTGCTTTGTTTCCATTGACGTCTGTCTTCCCCAAAACCGGAAAGGTCACACCATAATTGACTTGACAAAACTCCTGGATCTGGTCATCCGAACCAGGATCCTGGCCTCCGAATTGATTGCACGGAAATCCGAGGATGACGAATTGGTCAGGATATTTCTGAGATATTTTCTTCCAGAGCTCTTCGAGGCCCTTGAATTGTGGTGTGAAGCCGCATTTTGAGGCGGTATTGACGGCCAGGATAACTTTTCCTTTGTGCTGCGACAGAGGGTACTCCTGCGCGCGTTTATCTTTTGGGGTAAAGTCGAAAAAGCTCGTTGCTGAGGCCATGGTGAGCGTGGATGAGGAGGTAAGGGCAAGAGATGAGGTCGAGAAGGGACGGTGCGGATTGTCTATGCCAGAGCTGGTGGGTTGAGAGGCAATATGAGCGCAAGAAATGTTGAGAACCGTAAGAGTAAGAGGGCTTGGGCTTGGATGGCTGATGGCGACCCTTGCGCAGGCAGAAGTCCGAATGGTTCTGACGCCGATGCTGATTTGGAATATTGATGAGGCCAATGACCGCGGGTTTAATCCTTGCATGAAACGGCCAAAGAGGATACTGTGGTACACTATTGCGCTCAGAGAACTCCCAATTCAGAGATATGTCCGAGGCCAGCGAGTACAAGTATTTGGAATTGAGAGACTTGATAATGCAATACTGGACGAGAGGCTTCACATGAGACCAGCATAAAACTGGGGAATAGTTCGACTAGAGGTTACTATGCGTTTCGAATTGTGCATCGAGCTGTCCAATTGATACACGTTGTGGCGAAGGAGGGGCTCAAAGAACGCTGCATCCGAGGCTCAAATGACGGGAAGGCGTCACGCCATTCCGACGTGGTGATGCAATTGTTGTAGCCACTTGTGAGGAAGCTGGAATGGTGCGGAGAGACGTTTTTCCACAGCCGGTCACATGTCAAGGTCTCACAAGGCTGCGACATCGGGCCGATCAGGCTCAGCTTCTCTCCCGCACCGACGACAACTTCACATCAAGCGAGAGATATCTCTCCTCCGAAAAATCAAGCGAGCGTCAGCTACTGACTGGCTAGGAAAATCAGTTTCTCCGAGAGCGAACTCTCATCATTCGTCCTCGCTTCGTATTCCAACCTCATCTGACCTTCGAAGTGCGGGGGAGGCACAATGCTTCGCCAGTCATCGAGCGGCATCAAGAAGCTTTCCACATTTGACAACACGATGAGAAGGGTCAACCAGGGGAGCTGTTGCTTCACAGGCATAGGTAGGCGACGGTGAGTTTCTCCTTCAGCTCTGACGGGGAGGCATATATCTTGATGGTTGTCCATCTGCTGCCAACTCCTCCGTTCGCTCTTTTTTATCGTTTGAAAACATTTTAAACCTGGATCAGGAAAGTGCAGGATACGTACTTGGTTCTGCCATATTTCGTCGACCTTGAAAGCCCGCCCGTGCCTTGTACTGCCAGCTCGCCTCTGCATCCTATTTCAGCCGCTTCATCCACGCGACCGCGCCCGGCGTTCGTGGCTCACACCTCTTGAGCACTTCGACACCTATTGCCGCTCTTGTCAGTTCCTCCTTATTCAGCTCTCACGCTATTACATACTCACACGGCATAGTAGCAGTAGTCAAGCTCCGTCGTGGTGCTGCCGACTTCATCCCTGGTAAGACCCTTTTCCGCCAGCTCCAGACCCAGCCACATTCTGCAAGGTCACCATTGTCTGGCTGCTGCCGTGGCAGGCCGCAGAATGTAGACGTCATTGTACAGCGATTTCCCGCCCGAAAGCAGCAAGTATTGGCCTGACACCTCGAACGTATTGCCTGTGTCTCTCTCTCAGACCGCAGCTGACGTGCAGCTGTACAGTTCAGTCGATTGGACAAAGCAAGTCTCGAGCTCACGATTGAGTTCGTATTCGAAACGAGCAAAGATATCGAAAGAGCCGGGCCTGCCATATTTCCTCTCCGTCCGGATTGATTGGCTCGACAACTGCTGCTTCATCGGTGGAGTGATATTTGTCGAACCACATTTACCGAACTTCAAGTGTTCCGAGTCTCGATCTCGACCGAATCTCGGTACTTGGCTCCCAAAATGTCGGGTGCGTTCACCATGCCCCACGCCCTGACGGGGGGTGCTGGCTACAAGGCGAATCAGACATATGACGAGTTTTTACGGAAGCACAGCGACTTTTATCGCCGCCATAGTGCTGCCTCAAATGCCATGGAGGGTGACCGACGAGCGTCTCAAGCGGCGCTTGACGGCAATGCTGCCGCTGCGGCGCAGGCAGTCCAAAACGTGGCCGCCGACAACGCAAATCGCCGTGCCAGTGTGACCGTTGCAGAGGGTGGAGCAGCGACTGCGAACGCGAGGAAAGGCAGCGTTGCCGTCGCGAGCGATGTCACTAGGAAGGACAGCATCTTCGGTCTCGAGGCAACGGGTGGCCGAAGGATGTCGGAAGAACGTAGGCCAAGCACCTCCCTTGCAAGTGATCTGTTGCACAAAATGAAAGGGCACAAGTGAATGGGTCAGGCTTGATGGCGGTGACAGGTATGTTTTCGTGGGCTGGGGTCAGGCTCAGGTGACTGTCGATGTAGAGCCTATCGTTGTTTGGACCTTTGGGGTGTTGCTGGGAATAGGAAATTGTTCTCGCGCCCAATATGATACCAGGTCTCCTAGTTTCTGACCATGCAGTACGGAGTATATGTTCATCTTTCAATGGACACCATTTCCACATTGCGAATATCAAAAAATAGAAACGCTCTAGCATTTCCGGACAGCAAGACCTCTCTCTCGAAGTATGGTTTCCCGTTTGAAAGAGTCGGCTGAGACCTAAAGTCACATGCGAGATTTTCTTGTGTCACTGTTTTCCATAGCCGCGCTCAACCATACCGGGGGCCGCGGGTTTGCCTGGCTACCGTTGCCACGCTCTCGGAGTACAGTACTCCTCCTGAATGAACTGGAAGTATCAGGACCACTCCCGTGCAGATATCTTCCTAGATGTAGAATGTGGCTTTGTCAGTAGATGAATAGGAGACAGCTTTATGTGCGCCCCCGGTTGCGCGAGGCTGTGCACGAGCTATGGCCAATCTTCGCCGCTCGGAAGATCTAAATCTGCTCGTCTCATGCTGCCAATCATCCGAGTACAAGTACGAGTAGGGGTGTTGCGGGTCCAAAAGCTAGCTTTCCGGTCTTTAGTCGTATCACCTGAGGGGCGTTCACTGCTTCAAGCCAAGACCGTACGATGACTGATGGCGAGGCGAGGGTCGCCGTCTATGTAACACCATTGTATCTCGTGCTCTCGGCACGAAGCCTGTGTCAGTGGGAGAAATCGTCGGAGTGTCGATTTTCTTTGCACATTCCATATCATTCCTCTCTGTAGAGCATCGGAAAGATAGCCGTTTACGTACCACTTACGGGTACTGTGATGGAAGAGAAGGAATCATCAACGATCGTTTACCTCTCTGTTTGATCTCGGCTGATCCAGGAGATTTCTCGGTCCAACATACAACACAGAAGTCAGAAAGCGCCATATTGCCAGTCGGCCCCGCGTGAAGAGTCGTGCTGGTGCTGTGTATTTCAGTTGCTGGTGGGAGAAAGTTGTGCCGTCGAGCCAGGTGGCTGCTCCTGTCGCAGGGAACCCTGGCAGCGGAGTCACGAGAAGACGGCACCAGTATGGAATTCAAGTGTGCGGTGATCGCAAATGGCAAGACGCAATAGATGTCTTCCCACCAACATGACGGAATCAAAGGAGAGGCGGGCTAAAATCACGAAATTGACCTTGAACTTTCCGAAGGTGGCTTCCATTTTGACTCATAACGACTACAACCACGACCACGACTACACCTGGACTGGACTTGAAAAACGTGGCGGACACTGCTTGTCTATAGATCACGCACGTCGTGCACGTCGTACAATATACGCCAAGAATACGAGTTCCCATAGCCAAGGTGGTTTTGCCGTCCAGATCACGACGGTATAGAGCCTCTGGAGAGCATCACGAATTGACCATGGCCGGTCTTGTCCCAACAGTACATTCCTTGTCTCATATCGCGCCAAAACGCTTCGCCCGCGGCCTTTCGTTAAACAGGCAATGGGCTTTGTTGGCCACCATATTCTAAGACGACGTTTCTCCAACACACAGCTCCTTCAAACAAAGGTATTCTAGCTCGAGCCTGGGCCCGGCTTCGTCCTCCACAGATGCCGAAGCACATATTCCTCCACATCGCCTATGATCGTTTGCGTGTACCGTTCCTCCCTCCTCAGGGCTCAGCGGTTAAACGTGTTGAGATTCTCTTCCGCCAGAAAGCAAGCGCTTTTCCCGCCATGCAAGATCCGATATGCGCCAATGCTGCCCGTATAATATCGAAACGAGGGATCTTGCCTCCTTGATGATGTATAGATCGTAATGGGAACTTTCGGGTGAGTGCCCCAACACCGCATGCAACAGATGCCATTGCAACCCTGGCGACTCTCGTCCTGACATGTCGGTCAAGGCGTTCCTCGGTCTGGAGTGGTTCGACGCGCCAGGAGTCCCCACAGGCATGCTTGACATTCGACCTGAGATATCTCGCTTCAGTCCCGTTACAAGACGAGCCGTTGAAGATTCTTCTGGATCAAGATATCCTGGACATCCTCCATGGTCTTCTTGAGGAGATTTGTGTCGGTTGCATTGGTGAAATGAATGTAAATTTCCCGATTGCTGTTGCGATTGATGGATCGGAACTTGTTGGCAAAAAACTGCTTCGAAGCCTCTTCATCGCCGTTCTTGCCGGTGTAGTCGGGGAAATGGGTCGAAAGAGGCGAGATTGGGAGTTTCTCCCGGAAAAGGTCGATCTTGTTGAGGAACAAGATGATGGGTTTGTCCCTGAACCACTCGCCGTTGACCAATGACTCGAAAAGCATCAGAGCTTCGTGCATTTGGTTGGCGTTTACATCTTCAACCAGGCACTGGTCGTAACCGGACAGAGCGGCCATGAAGAGGAGACACTGCACCCCCTCGAAACAGTGAATCCATTTCTTCCGTTCCGACCTTTGGCCGCCGACATCCATCATGCGGAACGTCAGGTCCCGAAGTTCGAACACTGTTTCCGTGATGCCAGTGGTCCTGAGTCGAGCATGAAGCATGTCTTGGTCGTTCGGGAGCCAGTCGGGCTCGAACATGCGGTTGATGTTTTCAAAGTAAAAGCTGAGGTTGTCGTGAAGCGCAAATTCGTGTCCTTTCGAGACAGCTTTCTGTACACCCGAATCTTTCCATAGCGCAGACATGGCTTCCTTTACTTTCTTGTCCCGAAACGCCTCGTGGGCATCGACGTCGGCGTTGATGTTCTCGAGGTAGTCGGCATATGCTTCGTTTTCTTCTTTCTCGAACTCGATGTTCTCGTCCTGCAGAATCTCGTACAGGACTCGGAATGCGACGACCATGTTGGAAAATATGACGGCTTTGACCTGGACGCGCTCGTCATCCTGGAATCCATTAGAATGGATGATTCGCATTTGCTTGATGATGGTGGATTTTCCAGATTCGCCCGCGCCTGTACCTCGTGTCAGTGAATGCGTCACGCCACCCATGCGGAAATCCAGAGCTGCGTACCGAGCAGTAGAATCTTGACCGTTCGAGTCTCTTGTTTTCGATCCATGCGTATCTGACGCTCAATCTTTGCACTCCGCTGTGAAGCCTCCTTTTCACGCACATCGACTTTCGATCCTGTGCAGCCCATCTTGAGAGCGCGACGACGGCCGCGGAAGCAACGGTTGGGAACGCAGTTGATTGAGTCTGGCGGTGTGGTATCGAAGCTTGTCTGGCACCAACCCTCACAAAGTCATCCTCGTCGTGCAGCTGGTATGGTGATGGCTAGGAGTGAATCGAGCAGGGGTAGATCGTCGTCCGGAAGTGAGTCGGGTTACTGTCCCTTTGGTCAGAGAGTCAATCTAGGCTCGACGCCTCGTGCAGACTCACCTCGAGACGAAGGAGACTGCACAGCGGCAGGTTAGCCGTGATCTTGACTGCCCCCTGCACTCTTCGCACAGAGATACACAACCACCCACAACGGCCAGCGGGCGCAAACTGGTCAGATAATTGGCGTGATGTACGGATAGAGTCTGGCAAAGGTGTTGGATTGGGTGCCGCGCAGGTGGAGGAGCTGGTTTGAAGCGTGGGTGCGTGGTGAAGATGCGGTGGAGAGAGAGCTCCAAAGCTTCAGCAATTCGAATTGAACAGCTCAGGACCTCAATGGCCGGGGAGCCACGGGCGCGTTTCCATCCGGCCTGGCGGGCGCCGTGGCCAAGGGCCAATGCAGTTAGGCAGCGCACGCCTTTGCGCTGAGGGGCGAGTAACAAGCTGAGGAAGAGCGCGCCGTCAAACAGTGGCTGCCAAAGTGGAGCTTGGGGGAATTGGAGAAGCTTCGCTAAGGCACCAATCCGGTCTAGAAGATCTGTTAGAACTCCTTCTGTTGCAGGGGCTTGCCATGCGGAAGCAGATTGAAAAGGTCAGGATCGCCCTTGTCGCCGCTCGATCGCTCATCTCTCTCCCCAGTCTACGATTTCAGGGGCACCATTCATCGGCCTGACACCTCGCCACGTTCTGTGTCATAATCTGCGGTCGAGTGCGTTCAGCGACGACCAACTCATGTGTAACCATGTTTTCTGTCAACGCTCCCTGAATAGACTCGCTTCCACCGTGGCCAGAGGCTTCATTCTGGCGTCAGAGGCGTGGAAGCCTTATAGCGTACGACTAGCCTGTGGACAAGTAGCACCCGAGGGACACCTCGACTCTCGAAACCGTCCGAGCGAGAGACAGTTTGAAACCTGCAGACGAGAACATGTTCACCTTTTATGGGAGATTGTTTGAGGTTGACTTAGGCGTCATCAATGGACAACCAATGTTCGTGCTAGAAACACCGGCGTCGTCGATATTGGTTCTGGAATGAAACAGGGGAACACTGTAGTTTGGCTTTCAAATTCAGCTTTTCATCGCAAAGGAGTCGCTGCATTGCTGCTGTCTCTCTCGGTTGATGTCCACGCATAGTAAGTTGAACCCGGAGGCTGCCACATAGAACTCGCATTGCAGGCGTGAGAAGTACCGGGCACGACCCCTGAGGCAGCCCTATATCGCATGCGGTCCAAAGTCTCAACTTCAACCTAGTTCCTCGGAGCTGTCGCGGCGGGCGCAGGTTAAATGAATGCGACTTGAACCTGTTGCAATCGCATTTCTTGCGGATCACAGATTGATATCGACGTTTGTTCTCACAGAGATTAATCCGCCAATAAATGTATTCATTGATATCCCATTTCCGATGGCTACGGGCAAAGAATGCCTAGGTATTAGATCCGATCTGCATCGCCTTCCTCGCAGCCGAAGCAAATATCCTGCGATCTCAGGTCATGTTGGGTTGAATTCTGCAACTCCTGGGAACGGACGAGGCCCCCGTCCAAGATTCCAAGGCTTTTATCAGCCTAAATACAACTTGGAAATGCATCGCCAAGAGATCTCATGAGGTGCGCCGTGAGCGGGAGTGAAGCCCCGTGATCTCAATTGATTGTCAGCTTGGCATCAACGAAAGATCTGAAATGGACCTTGCTGCCAGCTTGAATCGACCGTGCCGTCCGTTGACCGACCCTGTTCTTTCGCTGTGCTTCCGGTAAGCGGGCAAATCATAGCTTACGGTTTTGAATTTGTACTGGCACTCTCTGTCTCCCCTGAACCATGGAGCACTGCTGTACGACATCAGCTCAGCCCACGTTCCTGCACCCGTGCCTGGAAAGATGATCTCCGGCTAATGAGGTGCGAGGCCTTGTAACCGAGATACTGGGACCAGCCCTACCTCGGTGTTCGAAGTCCATGGGCATAGTACAGTGTACCAGGCGGTCTCGGGCTTGTCTACGGGCTAATTATGGAAGAACTCCGGGACATGCTTTGGCGGCTGGTCGCCTTACACGGAAAATACCCAATACAACCATAACCATTCTCGTCATACCATTCAACAGCTTTCATTGCTCTTTCTCCAGCAGAGGCCGGCCGAGAGAATGGATCAGGGTAATCAAGAACTACATGCACATCGCGATCAGTATATTACCCAAGTAGGCATCTCTCGCTCGCTGCTGGCATTGTTGGATACTGTCCCGCGGTAATGGGTCGGTTGGATAGAACTCCCAGCCCATCCCAAGATGCAGTATCTTGTGTAGAGTACTCCCTTCTTCCGGTTAGACAAGAGGCAGTCTGGGCACGAAAGCTCAGACATAAAGGCACGGGACTTGTATCAGGGCTAGCCTAATGAAGGCCTACTTTCTGTATCGCTCTTTGGCTGTTTTGCGAATACGCGCGTACTTCCAACCAGAGCTGGCCTAACCCTTGGCTGGAGGCGTGTATTCACTTAATGATTCTCTCGGTCCCGTAAGTCAGACTTGCATACACCTACCGCAGGCAATCGGCGATGGGTCATTCTGTGCTGGGTACCATCCCAGCCTGCTGGACCGCCGGAAGGAGTGTCGGTTGGTTGGCTGGCTCGATTCCAGCTGACTTCATCAGTCCCCGTGATTTCGTACCTGCAGAAGTCACTTTGTCAAGATTTACCTAAGAAATCCTTCGCAAGTTGACGAGGACACTACGCTAAGAGCGGTTTGGTGCAACTTCCGTTCTAGGAGTCCGGCAGCAGCAAAGGATAGGACAGATCTAAGTAGCACGTATTCGCCATTCCTTGTAGCACGCCACGGTCTCCCGAGCATTGGCACCGGCTTCGGACCGGTTAGCTCTGCAATGTGGGGCCTTCCTGTTCGGGCCTTGACCAACGGACCTCGTTGGAGCGTATCTCGTACGAGCATTTGCAACGTTGCTTGACCATGTGGGCTACGTTTCATTCGGCCCTGCAGAGCAATCAAGAGGGTACGTACCTTGTGTCCGGGCAACGGGCCTCGGGCCAACTCCGAGCGTGGTAAGGGTGACGACAGAAACACGTCCGCAGTCTTCTCATCAGTATCCGTCGTTTCTGCCGGAGGCCTGGACAGTTGTTGATTGACTTCATTCTTCCTGCATGTAATTGAAGAGATCAACACCGACGAGTTGTTGGCGGGAGCTATCTTAAGAGCACAAGATCGCCGCCTTTTGCGGTAGGTGCTCTAAAAACTTGCCTCTTGTGGCTAGGGATCGCTGATCTCAAAGGGTCCTGCGGCTCCACAGTCATCGACCACATGGTATTCCGGACGTTTCAAGGACCCCAAATTCTGCGTCGAGACTATTACACAGCACGGGGTAGACACCAGGGTACGAGGTACCGAATACAGCTTTTCCGGCTTGGCAGATATCAAAGGGTAAGCCGAGTCGGCACCAGCGACGGCAAGTCACAGTCAACAGGGCCCGTGAGAAGCATCAACTCGTATTGCACGAACCAGAAGCGGACTCGGTTCAGAGGATGAAAGGCTTGGGCGGTTCGTGCTGATACATAGTATACGCACATACCGCAGCTCGAGGCCGCAACCATCCGCGGTATACACTGTACAGCGAGATACAGCGAACAACGGCGAATGCGTCTGAGCAGTAGCTCTACAATGGAAGCCAATGAAGGCCGGCCTCATGCAGCTTCGGACGCACAGCGGGCTCATTTCCATAGAAGGCATGTGCCAAGAAGAGCACCTACCCAGAATCGCAAGGCTCAGCCCTGGACGGCTGTTGCTGCTTTGTGAGAGCAGGAAGAACTTAGAAGGGGCCGGCTGCGAGACTTTATCTACGTTTCACCACATGACTTACTGGAAGCGGAGGGAGTGCCAAGCAGCGTCATGGCATCACCGTTTTGAGGGTTGCGTGGATACGGACCGAGTGGCCATTGGACAACCCAACCACCAGATTTGCGATTGACGCAGCTCTGGATGACCGACGAATCACGACAATTTGCACCCATTACGCTCTTTGGGTTAGCAACGTCGGAAGAGGCATCCGCATTGGACTTCCCTTGCCATGCACTGTGACGCAGTTGAAAGCACTGATCCCAGCACTTGCCGCATAGAGAAGTTTGTGGCGTTTGCGCTAAGTCAAGCCGCGCTGTCTGCCCAGGGCCAACCCATGCATCGAACGAGGTCCAGACGCCTGAAACCTCCAAGGTACCGCCATGCTTGCGAGTGACCGTGGTCGACGTGGCTACCTAGCGAGCCACTCATGACGCACCAAGAGCGGCCAAGAACTTATCGGTCAGCAAGAAATGTATTACATGAGCAAGCATTATTCGCAAGGGAGATAGATGGACGCGGGGATTTCGGCGGGTATCGTGCGATTGACGACTTGCGTACGGAGGACAGTGAGCGTACTCGGGCCCTGAGCATTCTGCGTCAGGCTGGCACGATGGACCGTGCCTAAGGCAGATGCTTGTCAACACCACAAGTCCTGGTGAGGCCATTGGCGGGCACAGAGAACTTTCCAACAGGGCATGTGCCCGTGCCTGACGATATTCCGCACAACAAAACAAGAACATCAGTCAAGCGATGATATATCACCGCTTGGCTCGAAATATGTCACTTGCCTTTTGATACCCCAAGCTTGGAACTCGTTGTTGAATGATAGGACGATCGATCAACCTAGGCAGGTGGGTGATTGCTTGTGGCTGGCAATCGCCGTGCACTTCGCAACAGGCCCAACGAGGTTAAGGGCGCCTTCCGCAAGAGGAAGTCGAACGTGGTCCAAGCTCCCCGACTAGCCAGGCTGCGAGCCAGTCACGGCGCAAGGAAACTGCTTGGTGATTTTGCTTCAGTTGCAGAGTCCACCCATCCACCCGCCCTGCAGTGTCGAGTTGATGACTTTGCTGAGCTGCCAATCAGGATGACTGGCCCCCGCCCACGCGTACGCTGACACGACCGGCTCGCAGCTGTCCCAGCCAGCGGCTTTCGCCAGCCAGTCTGGCGTCCTGGTTCTGTCCTCGTACCCTCCGGTGGCCCTCTCCGGGATTGCTGACTTCTGGACAGGCTTCTAACGTGCTTCGAAATTTCTTGGACACTGCTTCCACGGCCAGCGCCAAACCTCTTTGGGTAGTCGGCGCACAGAGTCCGTTTGGATCAGCGCACACCTGCCAACGTCAACTTGGTCGGGTTTCGTTTTCACGCGTATCATTTCCCGTCGGTCAACCGCCCACCGGCGCCCAAGGCATGGTTGCCAATACAAGCCGCTACGGCCGGCGCTTTCTGGGCCACCAGCCCAACACCCTTGCAACCGATCAGTTCATGATTCTCGGGCTAGGGACGCCGGGCGTGGTGCCAGTGCATGGCAGAACAATTAATCCTCGTGTGTCCAACTAGCGCCGCTGGGCCCTGGATAGCCGCAATCAGATCCCCCCAAAGCGAATTATATCTTAATTCCCCTTAACAGTCCATGGACATCCGCTGCATCTGACACTGATCAAATATCCAGGACGTCCGACATTTTTCTGTGGTCTGCCTTACATACTCGACGCTTACTCAAGTTTCACATCCGGCGCTCGAGATTCGAAAAGAGATAAAAGCACCTTCACCGACCACTTCCTGTCTTGAATGACGTCGACCTGGGAACCCGATCTCAACATGGACTTTGGCTTCGTGAGCTCACCTTCACAATCACCAAGCCAGTCGCTCTTCACCGCCGGTCAATACTTCGATAGCACTTCAGAGGGATCCAGTCCCAACTCGCCTCGTGTAAGTGCCGCCGTGTCGATGCCCGTCGCGTACCCCACTGACCCGACAGAAGCAGATGAGTCAAATGATGTTCAACTCTGCCTCGATGCAGTACGACATGTACCAATATGGGACCACACCGGCGTCATTCTATGCGACAACACAGACGACAAAGATCCCCGTCGAGTACAACAACGCAGCGGCCATAGACCAGACCGACCGACGAAGAAGACGGTCCGGCAGCACCTTGGCGCCCGCAGCCAAGGACAAGGAATCCATCCCCAACATGCACATGGTACGTCAACCCAACGCTTCCCACCAACAAGGTTAACTGACCCCCCCTGCAGCGACGAAGAGCTCAAAACCGCGCATCACAACGGGCTTTCCGGGAACGGAAAGAAAAGCACGTCAAGGGCCTCGAGCGCCAACTAGAGGACCTCCACGAGAAGCACCAAGATCTCCTACAGTCATATACGCGACAGGCCGACGAGGTGTCCAAGCTCAACGGCAGGATATCGGAGCTCACCGCAGAGCTCAACGCCCTCCGATCGTGTCAGGACCAGTCATTCAGCGAGATGCTGATGCCCGACAAGTTCGACAAGTTCGACGCCTTCTCAACACCAGACAACATGCTCTACAACGGACCCGAATGCTACTTTGACAAGAATGCCGTCGACCTCAATTCAGAGTTCGCGTTACATTCGTTCGAGGATTCCTTGTAGTATACGTTTCTACCACTTGGGTTTGGTTCCATACCTGGCGTTCCAAGAGGACTCGAGGTACCAACCTTCACCGGTCGGGCTGTCTTTTTCTTGTCAATTGCACTTGAGCGAAGCGCATGTTGCGCAGCATGGGATGGGTTGGCTTTGGCGTCTTGCACGACTAGCGCTTGATGAAACATATGACACGTTCAGGTCTCCCCAGGGAAAAGCCTCGGGCATGAGGAACACTATTACGGAGAGCAAAGACTTCTACTAGGGTTGTCAACAGTAGGCTTCTGGAAAGGGCCCTGGGAGCTGCGGTACCAGTCGGTCCGAAAGCTCAACATGGTGGGAAATCAGGTACAACGTTGGGAGGCCGGCTATTACTGCCGATTGAAAGCACAGAATAATCACATGTACCACAAAGTGACTGGAGAAGCCAGCGAGTCCTCTCCGGCAACAAGAAGAAATTTCACCTGCCAATTCGCTCACTATCCACTGCAAGCTCCACGGACGGCGGGGGTGACAACGCGAAAAGCATGTTCTGCTCGCTGAAAGTCTAACTGGAAGGCCTTGGGTTTCCCGACGGCCGGACTTCGTGTTCTCGACTGCTTTGTAGGAGAAACCTAAACTCCTGTCTCTCAGCTAGCTGGTGTCAATCCCAAAACAGCATTTGCTCTGGCGACTAGAAGAGCAACAAATGATGCTTTGGAACCTTCAGAACGGCGAACACGAGCATCGCTTTTGAGAATCGCTTGAGCATGCCTCCCGCCTTTTCCTGCCACACCAGCAGCTGCCGCCCTACGATGCCGCAATTGGCGGTCACTGGGCAACCCTGCAGCGCTCCTCAAGCTACGAAAGTCTGGCGCCTCAACGCTGATCGTTAGTTTATGGAAGATTCCAACCTTCCACGGCTCCGAGCAGGTCCCCGGGCTGATTGTCCACTCCAGCTGGTTCAACCTGGTTGGTCCTCAGCCGATTGCCTTATTTGGGCACGCCGAGCGGCCATTTCCATCGCGGCGGCACCCCCGGCGATGTGGTAGGGCTCTTATGGCTCTGTGCTCGTAAAGAAAAGCATAACCTAAAGAGCCCACGAGTAGCGACCTTCAGGCAAGATCCCCTAAAGGCACATGCCGCTCTACCAGAACTACACATGCCACTGCTCATCGTCGGCTTCCTTCTTCTTCCCTACCCAATATCTCGCACGGTATCGAGGTCGAAGTTCAAACCGAGGAGCAAGTCTACCCGATGGGGATCACCGCTCGGGCTTCTCGAAGCGAGGAACCCAAAGCAGTCCTTCTGAGCATGCACGTGGGATGCGTCCTCGATGGAAGGCGTAATACCGACTCCAACCTTACGGCACACCAACCTCGACAGACCTCCCCCGCAACCGCTCTGGGACCCCCCTTGAGTAATGCCGATAAGGAACCACTCACAGTGTGTTATCAGGCTGCTGCCCTGGTCAGACTCAAGACTTTCCCAAGACCTTCAGATCATGTCAGCCTGCATCTGCATCTTCCAGTCTGTCGAACGAATCAACTGCCGCGGACTCGGGTGCGCCAATTGGGTGTGCCATGGTTATACCCTAGAAGCATACGTGAGCTGCTTTCTGGGACAGAGAGCTGGACCAGGGGTTATTCAGTATGCCAGGCTGCGTTTTGTCCAGCTCGGGGTGCCGCTTTCAGGCTGTCGTCCTACCTTCAAGCGCCAGCCATCACACTGATTCGTCAACAGCGTTGTATCACTTATCGGGCCACCCTGCCCAAGGTTGTATTGCTCTCGGCCTGGCGTGCCGTGATATATGAAAAAACAGTAATTGATCGGCAACCTGACTGCCCTCTTCCTGCCACGACATCCGTACTCGGTCGCCAATGCTTTCGCACAAAGAGCTCCATCAAAGTCTAGAACCTGTCGTAAATCCACTCCCTCCTTGAGGGCTTTCCACGCAAGCACAAATGCCTTGACAGGAATCTGTCTTGACGAATAGTCTACGCATACAACCCGTGATTAATACGAGGATGACGGCAATATTGCACTGCGATGTGTTTGTGCGGCGGAGGACAAAACTACACAACGCCCGTTGCACTGAATGAACACGAGCTGAGTAGCTTCGTCGTCCTTGAACACTGAGCGTCCAGAACTGGTAATCATTGTACCGTGACTGAGTTCGTCCCGAGCCTGCCAGGGCACACTGCACACCCTCTTTTTAATAACCAGGTACGTACCGTCAGATTCGTAGCCGCCCAGTCACATGCGCATGACATCATGGTAAAGATTCCGGCAGGTGAGTCTCCTGCGGCAGCCCTTATATTCTGGGCTGGGGCTGCTATATTGGACGCGGAGGTGTGGCCTCTTCCGCACAAAGCCGAAATCATCACCTGAGGTCTCCCTCGTGGACCAACGAAGATGTCATTGTACAGAGCCTTGCGAGCGCCGCTCCAATCTAGCGTACGACGGCGTTTCTGTCTGCTGTGAGGCATTGGTGATCGGACGCAGGTTGCAACAGGCGTTCCCACGGTATTTGCAGCAGATCATCGGAAGAGCTGGATCAGATCCGATGAGCCAAGCACTGAGAGCACCCGTTACGAGACAAGTACCTGTATATGGAGCTGTTTCACAGCCTTACTAACCTCACAAGCTGCCCCTCCTCGTGGCGCACAAGGCTGAAGCTGACGCCACATGGCGAGGCTTGAGGAATGTGGCTCAGCTCCGAATCGGGTAAGCCAGTGTAAACATGAGCGATTGAGCAACACGAAACGTGAACTTCGCAGCCTTCAATCTCGGCTCGAATGTGCGACGCACCCCAGATGCTCTGCTATGAGATCGAGCTTACGAGCCGACGCGACGTGCAAGAGACTCTGTCTTGGACAGTCTCGTGACTCTCACCTCATTTGACACTCTAGAAGCCAGCCATTGTCCGCCACAGATTCTGCCCATGGTCGCAGCATCTCATCGAAACTACTGGACCCGCGTGACCAGCAATGTGAAACATGTCCTCACATTACAGTCTTCGAAGCAGGCTAGCAGACACCCAAGCCCCGTCCTTGCGCGCAACCCCCAATGCGTCGCCAACCATCCCAAAAACCGGAGCGGTAATCGCTCGAAAAACACGGCCACCAGAATACACGCTGCAACTACAGAGGGTCATTGGCACAACGACGAACAGTCCCAATGGGTTGGCCTGTTGTTCTGACACGGACGCCTACGCCTATTGCGCCGGCGCAGTTGCCGTCTTCTCGCAGCTCGCCTCCGACGGCACACCGACACATCGATACTATAAAGCTCGACCGACCGCGCCGTCATTGAATCCTCCCACTTCCTACTATGATAGCTCGCCGGCAAGCACGCCGTCGAAGAGGAGGATTAGCACATTTACGACTCGGAAGCGACACGATGACTACAACGGTGGTGGTTCGGCCAGTCGAGACTGGTCGGACGAAAACGGGAGCCAGACATGGACCGCAAGAGAGCGTATCAAGACCGTCGCCTGCGTAGCTTTAAGTCGCGATGGGCGATGGCTAGCTGTGGGAGAGGCAGGGTACAATCCTCGCGTCCTACTTTTCTCCACGGCCGAAGACTCTTCCTGCGAGATACCGGTCTCCATCGTGACCGATCACACGTATGGCCTGCGTTGCGTGGCCTTCAGCCCAGATATGAGGTACCTGGCCACTCTCGGAGACTACAAGGACGGCTTTCTTTTCATATGGTCGTTCAACTCCCGGACCGGCCAATTGACGCTCCACTCGGCGAACAAATGCACGGCCAACATCTGCGACATGACTTTCTGCGGAAATAACTTGATCACGGTGGGCACGAGGTGTATTCGAGTCTGGGCCGTCAATGAGACGGCGATGAAACAGTCACCCACTAGAAAACCTCGATACAAGCCGTTGGACACCCAGCCTTCGAGTCCCGGTCCGACCCCACTGGCTGGCAGAAATGTACTCCTAGGCCCCATGGTGGACTGCACGTTTACCTGCATTGTCCCGGTCAACGAGAGCAACGTGGTCATCGGAACGGACACCGGCTATGTTTGCCTTGTTGACATGGCTCAAAATGTGTTGGAGCTGAAAGTGCTGAAGAAACTTGACCTTGCTGTCAGCTCTATTGCCTTTACTTCCTCATCGAGAGAGCTGATCATGGGCACGTCGCGAGGAGTGCAACGAGAAGACTTCGATGCTCTCTGCAAGGAAATTCCTTCCGCGCTAAAGAGGGCACGGCCGAAAGCCCCACGACTCTCCATTCGCCGTTCAATGGGCCTGCTTCACGAGACAGAAAAGAGTATAATTGCAATCGGAGGTCTCAGGGATCATACCATAACTCTGGACAACAATGGCAGCTTGCAGATCCAAAGCAACGGTCCCTCGAAATTGGACGAGCCGTCACCCACGTTTGCGGCTCATAAGAGCGTTATACTCGGTGTTCAGGCCCTTCCAGAAACTGCGGGTCGAGGCGACTTCTTCACGTATTCCAAGAACGCAGAGGTCAAGTTCTGGGGTACCGACGGGGTCCTGCTGACGCAAGAGTCTATATCTCTTGATCCCACCGAGTCCGAAGATGAGGGCTGCGAAAATGAATTGACGCGGATGCGATACCTCTCTAGCCACGATTCCTTTATTGCTGCAGACCGGTTTGGAGTGTTGAAACTGCTCAGCAGTCGCAACTGGAAAGTCGACGACACGGTCCGGGCCCATAGTACGGTGATATCGTGCATCGACATCTTCGATCCTGCTTCGCTAGTGGCAACCTGCAGCAGGGACCGAATGGTGCAGTTGTTCCACGTCAATGAGTGTGCCTTCTCACTCGTGCAAACGATGGATGATCATGTGGGAGCGGTCAATGAGGTGCTGTTCTCCAATGAAGGCGCGAGGTTACTGTCTTGCTCGGCAGATCGCTCCCTGGTCATTCGGGATCGTGTGGTGCGAGAAGAGGGCGGTTCGAAGTCAGTGGTATATCTTACCACCAAAGTCCTAAGCCTGAAGAGCTCACCCTTGTCGATGGCTATGCTCAGTGAAAGCACACTGGCGGTCTCCACCATGGACCGTTGCGTGACGAGAGTTGATGTCTCGATGGGTACTTTGCTCGATTCGTACAAGGCCGGAGACCCTGAAACCAACGATACCGTCTTTCTCAACTCAATGATCACCTTTTCCGGTCAGGACAGCACAGATGGCGCGCAAAAGATGCTCATCGGGCACTGCTCAATCGACAAGTCAATTCGGTTGTACCGTGAGAACATGTCTCTGCTCGTAAGAGAATCTGGCCACACAGAGGGAGTGAGTGATGTCGCACTCCTCGAGCAGTCTGCACATTCCACGTCTGCCTCTCAGTCCCTGTTTGTTAGCACAGGCCTGGATGGAACGATCTTGATCTGGAACGTGCTGAAGTCTTCGTCGGCTACTCCAGGATTCCCGCACGAGCAGCTTGCAGGGCTAGGACTGGTGAACGAGGAGCCCGAGGCGGCTAAACGGACTCCTGCATCGCTCCCACCAATGAGGAAAGTGTTGAGCAAGATTGAGATAGCAGATCTCACGGGAGCTAGCGGCCAGCTATCACCGTCTTCTGTGCGTTCATTGTCGCCTGCACGGCTGAAGCGGAAGACTTCGAGGCTTGTTCTTGCCACCTCGATTGAGGATGTGGAAGAGAGACCAAGAGGCGACGTAGAGGCACGGCCAAGGAGCGCCAGGTCGCCCAAAACTGCCGGTCTTGACCCTCGGCGTTCACCTTCGCCGCCGGTGCGAGCAAAACTAAGAAGCCACCGATCCCGAACCGAACTCAGGAAGGACGCTGAGCAAAGAGCAGGGGCTCTTTCGGAGCGGTCACCATCGCCACCGGCCATACCGGTTCCCGCAACACCCAAGCAGCGGCAAATGGCTAACAATGGTCGATTGCGACGGGCCCCTTCTGTGCCCTCAGACCTGCGTGCGCAGGCGACAATGCAGGGCCGGAGGCAGAGTATGAGTCATGCTTCTGAGTTTGGGAGTCTGGCAATGGCGACAGATCAAGCCGCACGGATGTTAAAAATCTACAAGAAGAAATTGGTCAGCAGCAAGGAAACTGTCGATCTGAACGATCTCGAATACCAGGTCTCGGGGCTACTGAAAACCATCAGGGAGAGGAAAGATAGGACGATCCTGGCGCAAAAACGGGAAGTCGATGCAGCGGGCAAAAAGGAGCACGTCAAAGCTCCGAGAGCGAGCGACGTTGAGCAATTGGCAGCTTTGCTGGCCGAGTCAAAGATGGTTGACTCTCCGACAAAACTGACGGAGGCTGAAGGTGCGGCGGCACCGTCAGCTTGAGGAGAATAATTTTTCCCTTCTTCTTTATCTGGGTTCACGGGGTTGATTCGCTTCTGGGAGCATGTTTCTTTCTTTGCGCATTGAGGCCAAATTTCCATATGATACCATGATACCCTGGTGTATTTGGGACCGGGGGGCAGTTGTTCTTTTCTCAGGTGGTATTTCGACTCTGGACAACAGGTATGGAGCAGGGCATGCGAGAAACGCGACGGACAGAGAACAGAACAAAAGCAGATAAAGCTCGCAAATGAGCAGGCAGAGCATTCTGGCGACATGTGGTGGACGAGAATGCTTGAGATCTACGGGTACTTCCACACACAGTCGAGGCCATGTATACAGGGACATGGGCCCTGGGAAAATGAAATCGAATAAAAGAATAGAGTGGCTGTTTCCGTTCTCAGTCAATCTCATTCATCTGTGCAATCTGTTGAATTATCCGATATGGTAAGGTGCTACAGTGTGAATTCGAACTGATTGCACCTCACTTGTATCTGACTTTTGTATCATCAGCCTTGTCCATTCCCCGCATTCGTCATCTTTGCGAGGAGGGACTGACATTCACTGATGATTGTTCTCGGGCGTTCACAGTAACCTCTCCCTTGGAGACCTCGTTCAATTACAAGAGACAAACATGTCCGGCACTGGCCCCTCGGAATCAACACACCTGCACTACCTGAGGCGAGCCCTCTCGCTCGCGCGCCTCTCACCACCCAAACCCACGAACTTTCGCGTCGGCTGCGTGATCGTGTCGTTCCCTGCCACCGGTTCCTCCTCCTCCTCCTCCTCCTCCCCCGGCGCCCGCGTAGGAGGCGACGACCGTCCGCCCGAAGGCGACATCCTCTCCACGGGCTACACGCTCGAACTCGAAGGCAACACCCACGCCGAGCAGAATGCGCTGGCCAAGCTGGCGCGAGAACATGCCGATGCAGAGCAGAAGCAAACGCCAACGCAATCGCAATCGCAATCGCAATCGCAATCGCACAAGGGACAGGACCAGCACGAGGAAAAAGCCGCCGCCGCCGCCTTAGCCGCGATATTGACCCCCGCGCGGAACGTCTACCTGTACACGACCCTCGAGCCGTGCGGGCTGCGTCTCAGCGGCGCGACGCCGTGCGTGCAGAGAATCATCGCCACGCGCACGGGCAACAACAACCCTGACGGCGGGATCCGGAAGGTCGTCTTCGGCGCGCGCGAACCGGGCACCTTCGTCCAGGACAGCCAGGCGCTGAGGATGCTCGACGACGCGGGCGTCCCGTGGGAGTACGTCCCCGGGTTGGAGGGGGAGATTCTGGCCGTCGCCAAGGAGGGTCATCAAGCTGATGTGTCATCAGATAGGCGGGCGGCACCCACGCCCGTCACGAATGTAGACGACATATCGCCCGAAGAGAGGAGACGGCAGGAACAGCAGCCGCGTAACCCGAAGAAGAGGATGATGGAGGTGGATTTGTCGCGTTGAGAGCCGCGCTGAGACGAGTTTGGCTGCGCTGCGCTGAGCTGAGCCGAGTCGAGACGAGTGTGTGAGACCGTGCGTGGAGGATCACAGGTAGAGAGCACAGTACACACACACACAAACACACACAGAAGCCCGGGTCCCCTATGCGCGATTGACGCACGTTACGCCATGTGGACGGATGAATTCCTGACAGTTCCCAACCGGCCGTGTAATCCGTTCGCAGTATCCGCAACCGAGGACTGTCTGATTCTCGATGGAACAGACAATCGGCCACGGCCACGGGGTTGGCTCCCCATTGGAGGCACCGACCGGCAGCAATGTCCTTGAACGCTTCACTGGACGAGGGGAGTGCGTGGAGACCACACGCTTGTTGCACTGCAATAGCATCAACGACGCTCCGAGCGATGTGTTGGGTGCTTGTCCAAGGTCGGTATCAGGTCGGACAAAGACTGCCAAAGACTGCCACGATGGCAGTAGAATGACACCAAACACGGTTGCAAACGTCTACGTGCATTTAGAGGACGACGAGCATCATTAAGCAAAGACTCGAGAAGGGAACCACGACGACGGGTCCTGAGAGAAGCCGCAAAATAAGAGGCTAAGATCTCTATGTAGAGTGGGATCTCAGCTCTAAAAGAGGCCCCTGTGTACACTATACACTCGTTGACAAGCTGTCTGCTGTGGGTATAACCATCTGTCGTCTCATTTCGATGTTGTCGCTCATCATCATAATGCATTTTCAATTTTGGAAGCCCGCCCGGTCCATGTCCTGTCCCTTAGAATACCAGCTGCCATTTCGCTCAACCCAACTCTCCCAGGTCTCTACAACCCCTCTCCAGGTTGCACGCCTCTACCTTCATAGAAGATCGGTTCGAGAGAGTGGTGGACAAAGCAGCTCAGAAGTCGACGATGGCCGTCGCAGGTGACCGGAACTGTCGCACTTTCCGGGATCGCTGTGTATGGACAGTCTTCTGGCAGAGCTGCGTGGGCTGCTGGATTCTCCCTTTTCGAACATGCGCCGGAACAATCCAGGGCTGCTGCTGGCCGCTTGCTCACCCTCGACAACTCCAGCATCGTCGTTTTTGGCATCTGTCCAGATAGATCGTCGGACCATGTGCTTGCCTTTACCTTCCGCCTTGGCCGCTTCCTCCCACTCGGCTTCTTTCGCTTGCCACCTTTGCTTGTGGTTTTCCTTTTCTGATTTCCAATCCACCCTCGAGTCCGTCGCCTCCGCCGGAGCCTCGGAACGTCTCCTGCCTCTTACGCTGCCTGTCTTTGACTTCTAATCAATTCTCGCCTGGGTCAGACCCTTGCGCTTCATTGGGAAATTGCTGGCCGTCAGGTTGTTCTTCAGGCGTATCTTGGAGCTGCTGATGAGGGGCCCGGAATGGGATTTCTTCATTCTCCTTCGAGCAACCATAACGGGCACAGACGATTTCGTGACGAGGTAGTTGGAAAAAGAACCGAGGAGGACCCCCTTCAGAGAGCTGCGGCCGCGCGTACCTACTACGCAGAGTGTCGGCTCGAGTTCGTCGATCTGGTGGAAGAATTAGCCATTGTAACAAGCGGGTGCAAAGGAAACAGACCGCCCCAAGTATCAGATGCTTCGGACTCTTGCAATGAATGACCTCAATCATACATCTCACTTGCAGAGGAGTCTTCCGCACCAATTTCAGGAAATCGTTTTTCAGAGCCTCCACAGCCTTCAGCCGATCCATCTCTTTCCTGGAGACCTTCCTCGCATCGACACTGCCAGTCAAACTCTCTGCTTCAATTGCCGGAGTGTATTTAGCTTCCTTGCCCCAACCAGAACTGGAACCACCCCCTTGGGTCGTCTGCCGCGTCAGGGTGGCCATAACTTCTGAAGCGTCTTTACCAGCCTTATTCCCTTCCGCGGTCAGAACTTCTCTTTCCGATTCGGTCGTCTTTGCGGCATTCTCGTCTTCCATGGCGTAAATGGCAAGAAGAGTATCCCCGTCTCTCATCATCGTGCCTACCACCCATTCCATCGCATAGCTTGCCTCGACACTCATATCGGAGCAAAGAAGATAAAGCCTGGTCGTCCGTTTCCCAGCTTCCGCTTCCTGTTGGAACTGAGCCCAATTGCCTCGCAGGACCATCTGCACGTGCCGCCCAGGCACTGTCGTGTCAAGCTGGGATTCGTTCAGCCCCAGCGACTTTGCCTTTCTGATAGCGGCCGCTTCGTCGTCCTCGTCATCGGTTGCAGACGCCACAGAAGACCGTCTTGCCGGCGTGCCTGCCCCTCCCTTGCTATCGGTGAGTTTCTCCCCAGTTGGGCTGGTGATGGAAATGGACGGCTCGAGCAGTGACTTGACAAACTGCTGGGAGTGCGAGACCCGTTTGACATCCTCTGGTGACGGCGTGGCACTTGAGTTGGGAGATTTCACATCCGGTGCACTACCGTTAGCAGAAAGCTTCCGTCTTTCGGGCCGACCTCTAGTCTCGTCCTCGTCACTGCTCTCGTCTTCCTCACTATCCACGGCGTCTTCTTCACCGCTGACATCGTCCTTCGTAATCCGACCGGGCTCCTCCGAGTCTTCGGTGAGCGTCGAGAAACTACCTGACTTGGTCTGGGTCAATCGAAGATGAGCCTGGTCATCCACTACGGTGCCAGAGTTCGTTGTCAAAGGAGCGGGTGGGCTATTAGGGCTGAGAAGTCCAGACTTCGAAGTCTCTGGCTTACGAGTTGGGGATGACGGAGATCTCGAATGACTGGCAGCAGCTGTGGCGGACTTCTGCTTCCCACGCCCTGCTCCAGGCAAGCCAACGTGTAATGAAGACAGATCCCCCGACAATGCAGCAGCCATTGCCGAACCTGACCCTTCTCGAGGTCTTTTGCCATCTGTGGGTGAACGAGAGACCGGCCCGCTGGACGGGATCGAAGCGAGATCAAACTGATAGTTCTGCTCAAAGCCACGCTTGTCATCTGTTTCTATCTTGGGCAGCCCGACCGGACGATCAGTTTCTGAGGAGTTCCGCTGTCGCGTGACGACTGGGGATGCCTTTGTGAGGACGGGTGAATTGGGTTTGCTGGAATGAGGTGAGGTCCAGCTACTGGGATCGGTGGGATCGAGTTCTTTGCCCAGTCTGCTGGCAGTCGTGGGACTTGTAATTCCCACGCCAATTCCGGCTATTGAGCTGCGTCGAGGAGAGGGAGAATCGACATCAAGCATACTGCGGAGGAGTGGAGGAGGGGTCGCTGTTCTCGTAGGTCTGAACTTGGGCACGGGACTCGAGGCACGTCTCATATCTCGGTCGAGGGCTGCTAGAACCTCCCGATTCTCCTCGTCCAAGAGGGCCTCCATGCTCATAGGAGCGCGAGACCTCGAAGGAGGCCGGCTCATGGTGAGGTGAGGAGTATAAGCCCTCCTTGACTATAGGCCTATGATACTGAGGTGGAAAGTCTTCTCTCTGTAAGCGAAAAGACCTAACATGCAATGACTTACGGTGAGCGAGATGCGAGATGGCGCGTGCTCATAAGAGGTGGAAGTGAGTAGAGTTTGACAGTGATCAACAGTATTGCTTGCAACGAGTTAGCGAGCGGGTGTGTTCGCGGTTTCGCTGGTAGATCAAATCATCATGCCTGCCAGTGGGAAGCAGCTCTTGGCCGCAGGCGGGACGCAGGCGAGCGACCAATAAATGAAACTGCACAGCCTCTGCCGAGACTCAAGGCCTCAAGGAGGCAAGGAAGCGTCCGAAGAAGCAGCTGGTGCTGGAAGCTTGGACAGACACATGCCTGGGGGGATTCGCTTAGCACATCAATACGTATGACCGACTTGGTCTGCTTGCGGGCTCAGGAGAATGACCAAGGCTGCCCGGAGCATTCGACAGGCGACGATGGTGACGGCCAAGTGCGGCATAAGTGTGCATCGCGCAGGGCGGTTTCTTGTGCGGGGCGTGGGGCGCCTATCGCCGTTATCGATGGAGCCTATCAGCCCCCGTGACGCCTACAGTCGAGGCCAGCCGAGGCAGCATTGTGTGCAGCTCGACCTCGCCTGGTGCTTGTGCTGTGCATCATGCAAGCAGAGTTCCTACTTCGTACTACCTTCTTACAGCAACTAGCTCCTGTTCAAGCAGACTGGTCACTGGTCCATCCCAGGAACAGACCTCCTCAGCTTCTCCATTGGCTGCTGACCATCGTCGTTTTCACCTGGGTCAAGCTTCAAGCTCCTCCAAGGTGTCCGTAGCCGCAACCGTCATCATCAACCTTGGACATGGCCATGGTGGCCGTGTTCCACCTCCGGAGCTGCTGACCCACGGCAGCTAAGAACATCGCAGCGCGTGGCAGCTGTCCAAGTTCCATGCTGCTCCGGCCCTTTTGCATCGAATATAATCCCCAGCCTCCCGTTTTTGAGATGGCGGACAATCCGCCCTCCCCAGCTGTTGTGTCGCGAGCATCATGTTCCCCGTCATAGTGACAATCCTCTCCGTCCTGGTGCTACGATGTGTCGCCCAGAACTCGTGCGGGACAGATCAAAATCCGTACTGTGCGGGCAATAGCATATTTGAGCAGTTATGCTGTCCTTATCCCAACGTTTGCTACTGGCAAAACAGGGACGGAACGCCTGGGTGCTGTCCAGCAGGCCAAGTCTGTGATGGATCTTCACCTTACTATCCACCGACACCTACTCCGACGCCAACTATCAGAACGACGACAATACAGCCTTCGACAATTACCATAACGCCGACTCCGACCACCACTGCAGGCGGTGGAGGCATTATCATTATCAGTACCATTCCTAACGGCCCGAGCATCATTACTGTCACGTCGCAACCGAGCGCCAGCGTGACCACGATCACGACGCACAATCCCTGCGGCGGAGCTGTCTGCTCAACTGTAACCTCAGTCGTTGGTGGAGTTTACTCGACTGTGACGTCCGTGGTGGGCGGTGGTTTCTCAACCGTGACCTCAGGAGCTGCCAGCGCCTTCTCGAGTGTTTCTGGTGTCCTGGTGGGCCAACCCTCGGGTGCACCAAGCTCGGCAGTTGCCTCTATCGTGATGCTAGTTCTGGCAATTTCGACCGCAGTGGCGTGGAGTACTTTTCGCTGAAGCGCTGTGTGAACGAAAAATTCACCCAACTGGCCGGACATCCGAATACCTGGGATTGGACGTGCCGGAGGTCAAAGCCATCACAATGCACCTGTCCGCTCGCAATGGCGGCGTCCTACATGGTTGACTGGTTGATGTGCAGCCAGCTGGCACGAGACAGGCAGGTTCCTCTTTGCTTAAGAGAGGATCTCTGTTGGGACAGGGCTGCGTTCTGCGTCTCCACTGTCACCAACCACACCCTGTGGACCATTGCAAGTACCAGCGCGCACGGAGATGGAAAGACTCTTCTTCCACGATTTACAGAAAGCCCCAGCTTGGGGGCCAACCATGGTAAGAGCCACTATTAGCCCGTCGACCAACTCGACAACCGTTTACAAAGACAGGCCATATAATCGCGCATGATCACACGATATCTCGTTTGCTCAGAATGGATGATACGCACATGTCGTTTTGTCTCGCATGCAACATGTCTGAGACAAACCAGTGCAGCAGGGGAGTGCCACGTCCCAAGTGCGCGAGATGGACGATGCGCAAGCCTGCTGTTTGTTGGATATAGGCTCACAGCAACATGCACTGGAGGAGTCAAAGCCACAGAGATACGGTCCGGACATCCAGATACGCTTCAGATATACAAGTCCTAATCCATCTACACGTACACATACCTATCCTCCAGTGGCACCGTTCTTCATACAAGCTTGGTGCAGGATTCGTACACATCCGCTCACTCCCATGCTCATAAACAAGTGTGACTGTGCAGAGGTCGTTGCCGCCTTGGATAACAGCGCTGGAGAGATGCACCTGCCAACGGGTCGGGAAATGCTTCGAAGGTGATCGGCGGGAGGGGGCTTTGTTTGAGGTGCATTGGGAGGGCCACTACCCGTCCCCTTTGTTCCGTGGGGTCAATTGAGCTTGAGCAGGAGAAGGTGTTTCCACCAAATCGAACCTCTCCTCGCATAGGGAGACCGGGTGCCCGATGTACTTTGTACGGGTGGGTAGCTTCACACGGGACTTGCCCGTCAAGGAAGTACGAGTACACAATTGACGTTCTCCCCAAGAAAATAGAATCGAGGAATGCAAAGTGACGAGACACACGCGTATACTGAAACAAATCGTGCCAAAAGACACCTCAAGGAACGAAGCGCGAATCGTGATGGAATGCATGCCGAATTTGAAAGGACACTTGATAGTGGTGTCAACTCCTTTGACTGCAAGGTGAGATTTGGCGTCGACGGCTATCAACCCCGACAGACTACAGTATCATTTCCTGTTCAACGGCCAAATCAAGTAGAGTCGGTGATCATCGCTCGTGTTGAAATAGCACAGTACATTCTGCCATCGCTTCTATGGAATCCTTCCGCGACTGCTTCATCCTGGCTCATATTAAGCGCACAACATCTTCCCAGACAATCCTGAACCTTTCGTCGTCCACCGTTTCTATGTTCGGAAAAAGCTTCAACATCATTTCAAAGGCATCCCAGGTCATGTACTTCCGTACCCGACACGCGTCTGCAAGCATGTTCAGGATCCAGTCTTCCCGTTGGCTCACCCAGCTTCCCACGGTGAGAACCCACAAATGCAATGCTGGCACGGCATCCCAGCTCTCAGCATTCGTGGAAGATAGTTCTTCACGAAGCTGCACAGACAAGGCTCGAAACTGTGCCAAGTGCAAGGCATATCCCGGTCGCATGTGATGGTGCACATACATCAATGCGGCATAGGCGACTGCTCGCCACATTGAATCGTTGGTTTCCTGGGGAGCGGTCTGTGTATAATGCGGCGTTTTTGTGATGCGCGTGGCGAGACAGAGCCGACGTTCAAACCGGAAGAGGTTGTCATGGCGCAGCGTCTTCTCCGCCGTGGTCAGTGTCCCCAGTGGACGGGCTTGGATATCGTAGCAGACGACTTGCATCTCTCGCAAAAGGGCTGTGATCTCTTGACCTGCATCACCAGCAAACCGTGCCTGGAGCGGTTCAAGGTGGGTCACTGGATCGTCAACGAGAGGCTCGTATACAGCTTTCCATGCCTCATCCCAACGCGGAAGAAGGGAGAAACGGAGATTACCACCAAAAAGCTCCACAAAGAACAGGTCGTTCCAGCTTATCATCCGTTGCAGAAGGATGCCGACCGCACCCATGCCAGAGAGGCTTTCAAGCCCGCCTCGGAGCCTGACTAACGTCTCCAGGCCAGCCATATGCCTTGCGGCCTCATCCCGGTTGAAAAACTGCAACGATATATTGATAAAGATCGCCACTGAGGCTAAGACTTCATCTGACATTGTCGCCTGAGACATGAGAGACGCGTTGATCATCTGAATGGCAGCGATCTTATGTTCAAGGATTTGTGGATTCTCGTTCAGGAAAAGGTGTTGGTCGGTTCCCGTGAGTTTCCCATGCCAGTGCATGCCCCAGCAATACAAGTTCGTATGTAGAAGGACAGGGGAGTTTGTTACAAATGGGATCCACAGACTTTGGCCATTGACAGGGCACCACGGAATGCGGTCGTAGTTGAGCCAGCGGATAATTAGCGTCTCGTCCCAGGGCTGAACTTGAATTGGAAGTGCATAGAAGACATCCAACAGGTTGCTGCCATGCGGTTGGGAAAATATGGGCGCTCTTTGGGAGGTGAAGAAGGTGTTTGCGGTCTGTGACGATAAAGGTGACGATAGTATCTGTAGAGACGAGTGACCAGTTCGTTCGGATGGGGTCGTTTTCGGAGCGGAAGATTTTGGTTCTGACTCTGATTGACTTTCTCCCTTCTGGAATTCCACCGACTGCCAAGTCAGAACCTTTTGTTGTGCAACCGATGTTGGAGGTCTGATCACTGGGGCTTCCAGCAAGGGCTCTGTTGGTGCCAGGGAATACGTCTTTGGCGTTGACATCTTCCACTCTGCAAGACGTTTCTCGGCAGTCTTGCGTTGGTAGTCATGCATCACATGTGCCTTGGCCGAAGCTCGAAGATCAGGTCGTATCTTAGCTCTCCTTCCCGGTTCACTGGACATGGCAATGAACATAAAGTTGGGGGAAGGCGTTTTGGACTCCATAGTCACTACCGGGCCCTTGGTGTAGCGTTCGTTGTGCCTCGTTTCGGGCTCTGGGCTTTTGGAAGGGGTCGCCCTTCGCCTCGGCGAGGGCGTGTTCTTCTGACGCTGCATCGTTGTCGACTCTGATCCTGGAGATTGCTTCGCTGATCGTGACATTGTACGCTGGTTTTCTAGTCCGAACGAGCGAACGATAAGAGTTTTATGTCTGTCGCGAATGAACTGTGGGAGAAATGGCGGTTTCGGCGTCAGTAAACAAATCGACTAAAAGTAGGACTGCAGCAAGTGGAAGGCTCTCATGGAAGATCAACGGACTTGCCAACCGCGAGCCGATCGAATGCAACGGTCCTCACGATTAGCGTACATCATATGCAGACGCTCTTTCATAGAAATAGTCTTGTAACGCTCACTTACCACATCGCTGCAGCACTAGGGAGAGATCGTTCCGCAGTTCTGAGTGGAATAAGTCAACCCTTTGTCAGCGCGTTGAGGCCAAGACGGACCATGGCTGCAAGCGTTTGAACACGATTGCTTGTACACAAATTGATTTATTTCGAATGGTCGAGAGGAGCCGCCAAGATCTTCGGGCCAGGTGAATACGAGTTTGGACTTGAATCATGAGGGGCCATCTGCCGTGTTTAAAGTAGATACGTATGGCCAAGTTGTGACCTGTTGATGCAGTTGAGGGCACACACAATCGCAATGCTTTAGGCCAATTGGGGTTTTCAGTTGCATTCTCATTTGCATCTAAAACCCGAGGCTTGTCGACGTGAGCTCACAAGCAACTTTGGGTGGACCGGTCTTCCAACCCAAAGCACTTGAAAGAAGCCTGTGTATGGGGGGTTCCGTGAAGTTTTGGAATGTCACTGACGCTGACATATGACTGAGGGATATGATGAAGGCACTGAATGCAGGAAGTGAGCAAGAGACGAGATTCTGGTAAGAGGAGGCCGATGGGCTTAATAAGGCTTGGCGATGACGTCTTCGGTCGCGTGTTTCCAACGCGCATCCTGAGAATCGCGTTGATCTGCACAACAGCGATTGAGTGCTTTCCACTGTGAGAGATCAACTTCACTTCGATCTTCCCTGCATGCACCTCGTCTTAGCCTTCTCGTCTACATCACCCTCTCACCTGAGCATCGATCAATCAACCTTATCTGTATCCTGCTTGTCTAAGAACCTCACTTGCCCAGCATGCCTCGAAAAGCCAAATCGAAGCGTCAACCCGAGGTGACGCCTGCGCCACATGAGGACGAGGGTGCCGAGGAGGAAGACCTTGCTGTGAGCGATCCTCCTACAGTCAACCCATATGAAGTCCTGCACCTTTCGAAATCCGCAACCGCCGATGAGATCAAATCCGCCTATCGCAAACTGGCCCTCAAGCACCATCCAGACAAAGCCCGAGCAGAAGACCGAGAAAGCGCTCACAAGACTTTCCAAGAAGTCGCGTTTGCGTATGCTATTTTGAGTGACGAGCGCAGACGGAAACGGTACGACGCTACGGGCAATACTGCGGAGAGCGCGAACATTGACGATGATGATTTCAACTGGGTCGACTTCTTCCGCGAACAGAGTGAGAATGTAGTAAGAGGCGACATGATCGAGCAGGTGAAGAAGGAGTACCAGGGCAGCGAGGAAGAACGAGACAATGTGCTAGCGGCATACGAACAGAATGAAGGAGACTTGGACGGGGTCTTCGAGAGTGTTATGTGTAGCGAGGTGTTGGCAGACGAAGAGCGGTTCAGGCAAATCATCAACGATGCCATTGCTCGAGGCGAAGTGGAAGCCTACGGGCGGTTTACAAAGGAGACCAAGAGGAGCAGGGAGAAAAGGAAGACCAATGCTAAAAAGGAAGAAGCAGAGGCAATGGAACTTGCGCGCGAGTTGGGAGTTGAGGACAAACTTTTTGGAAAGAAAGACACCAGCAAAAAGTCGAAGAAGGGAGAGAATGACGACAATGCACTCAAAGCTCTGATCCAACAGCGCCAGCAAAGCAGGGCACAGAATTTCTTAGACGACCTGGAGGCGAAGTATGGTGCTGGATCGAGGACAGGCAAGCGAAAGGGCATGGATGAGCCACCCGAAGAAGCATTCCAGAAGAATTCTAAGAAGGGCAGGAAGGCCGGCAAAGCTTGAAAGTTTCTCAAAGGGTGTCGTTTGGGCTACATGGCTTTTGCATAGAGAAGAATCAGCATGGCGTTTTGGGCGATTGAGAAGTGCTCTAGTCTTCCAGACAAAAGTGATTCAATGACAGCACTTTAGGTCGCAGGGAGTCTTGGATGACGCTTTGCCAGGCCACTGCACTTTAAATGCGTGCTTTCATCTAACTGAGAGTAGAGTGACTCGACTTAGCTGGAACGTCGAGACGGAAAGATAGGCACTTTCACCATCATTTGGAGGCACGTCTCATTCCCCGCCATGAGCGATTGCTGACGACCTGCATATTACTTTGCGTTTGGAGAATGAGAATGCAAGTAATACCAAAGCCGTTTATTCTCGGCATCATTTTACGATTGTCTTTGCGCTCAGTGGATGATGACCCGGAACCCCTCACGGCCCAGAGCATGTGGCAATGCTTGCGGAGTTAAAGAGCCCCAAACTGCGTTTTGTCCCGAAAGAAGAATGATGTGTTGATTAGCCTTGGATTGCCGATTTCCACACGGGAGGCTTCAGGACGCGTCGAACGAGCCGCCTACAGATAGCGATGCTCTGAGGTGACGAGAACGAACGAGGACTGCTGTGTACAAGCAACATGCGCGGAAGAAGCAAAAACGAACCGGACTCGGAATGCTGAGGTCTGAAACTCAACAGGGGCTTGGGACGGAGCACGACGAGAGTGAGCCTTGCCCACTGCGTCATGAACTCCGCTAAAATGGAAAAGGCCACTCGCCTATGCGTTCCTAAACGTGCCTCGCCCAGCGACTGGTGCCGAGTTGCCAGTAATCGCATGCATGCCGGAGTGAGGAAAAGCAGCGTAAACGGATGCCCTTCCACGCCTAATGGCACACAGTGAGTCAAATAGGACGAGTCGCATGCAGAACTTGGGCCTTGAATGGCCGGAGCGAGAGAGCAAATAAGGGGGTGACAATTCCGGCTGGAGGGAATCCGTCGCGGTCATACGAGCCTTGACTGTTCCAGCCGCACGACCGCAGCGTTGTAAATATGAAGATAGGTGACTGCAAGAGGACACGCAGAACTGGGAAGCCTCCTGCTGGTAGGCCAGCGCAATAGTAACGTCGGTGGTGGAAGCGTGGCGGCGGCTTGAGTGACGGGATCAGCCTGTCGACTGTTCATTGTAACTTGCAAACGGGTGACTGCCAAGCCACCCAAAAATTTCTCCCGTAAGGAGCGCCTTCCTTCCCAACTGCGGATCTCTCCCTCTTGCTCAAACCAACGCTTCTACCACATTTATTTGCGCCTCGCGTATCGTGAGGTTGTTTTGGCATCGACGACATCGTCGTGCCCTCTTGTCCCTCGTCAGCAGGACAATTCTTTCAGCGTCTTCGCACGAGAGATTCCTCCTCACGAGGTCGGATCTCTGCCTGAGCCGTGAACTCTCCTCTCTGCACTGCCTTCGCCTTGGAAAAAGCGAACCTCAGACTTTCCTCGACCTCTTCCACAAAAAGCACAAGAGCGGCTTCCGTTCACTCGAGACAGTCGCCTCGTAGTGGAAATCCCCTGCAGACACTCTCTCGACACTCGCGGGACCTTTCTTCCCCATCGCGTTTGTCATTGCTGCGTCTCAGCCTCCCAGTCGACTTTCGCACAGCCGAATCGCTGCCTGAAGAACCTTCATCACCTCTGATGACATCGAATCCTCAAGGCCTCTCTGCGAGTCGACCTCATTCTTCCGAACAACACTCGACTGCTACACACGTCGCGACCGGATCGAATTTGGCTGCTCAGAGCCGGACCTCGTTCCCCTCCGCCTCCAAAGCCTCTTCTTCTTCCACACCCAATGCATCGGAGCCCACCAACATGTCTGCAGCAGTTGGAGGCGCTCCGCCCGCCCATGGACATAGCGATTCCATAAACGGAAGAAACCCTACGATTCCTGCCATACCCACTGTCAACGGAAGCGTCTCTCTTCCCGATCACACGCGCAAACCCTCCATGACAGTCACACCTGCTGGCGTCACTGGCTTCACCGCAAACGGAGGCGCTCCAGGTGGTCCCCAGAGCAAGCCAGCGATCCAGTTCGGCGCGATGGCAATGCAAAATCCGGCGGGCTCCCCTGCGATGGGCACTCCCCCTTCGTTGGCACATCAGAACTCGGCAAATCTCAGTGTCGGCCAGCTGAATCCTCGAGCCACCTCACCCTCGAGTTCACCCTCCCCTATTCCCCAGCCCGCTTCCGTTAGTGGTGGTCGGCCTCCCCAGGGCTTCAACGGTCAGGGGAACGCATATATCTTTGGACAGATCGATCACAACGACCCAAGTGTAAGCCCAGATCCTGCTACACCAGTATGCACTAACCACTTTCTACAGGGTATGTCTCGACCGCTGCCCATTCAACTCGGACCTCAGCAGGACCACATGAGGCGCAACTCGTCGCAATCCATTCACAGTGATGCGGGCGGTCCGGGCATTCCCCCAGCCGGTCCCAACAATCACCGTGGAGGCTACCAAGGCGGCCGCGGCCGAGGCGGTTTCTATCAGCAACAGCCTGCGCCCTTCTCTCCCCAGCAGCAGTTCCGGCCTCCGCCAAACGGTCGTCAGTTCCAAAGCAACTATCCAGGCCGGGGTCAACCTCTCCCCTACCAAGGATCTCCCGCCATGGGCACCCGAAGCCCTGCGCTCGTCAACGCCCAACCAGGTACCCCGAACATGGGAGGACAGGTACACATGGTGCAGCCCGGGATGGCCCAACCCAATGGATATTTTATGGGACCCCAACATGTAAAGAACCACCCACCGTTTCCTTCTTCACGTGACCCTATAAGAGAACCCGCAGGAGAACCCGCAAGAGACAAAGGCAAGCCTACGAGAGGCCGAGGCCGCGGTCCCGCTCGAGGAGCTGGTCGTGGTAGAGGCCCTGGTAGGGGTGGACACGAGGACGGATCGACATTCTTCAGCAGAGATCCTGCCTCGGACCACTATCGCCCCGATCTTGCGAATCCTCAACCTGTCCAAGTTGTCCCCGAACTTGCGCAGGCCCCTCTCCAAGTTTTTCACAATGCACCTCTTCCTTATCCTGACTTGTCACCCGAGTCGGGCAATTTTGAACGTTTTCAAGAGCATGTTCTGACTGTAAGAACGCAGGGCTATCCCATGACCCAAGCTGATCCTAGCATTCAACAAATGTACATGCAGCAAATGCAAATGTACAACCCGCAGGCAATGCAGGGTCAATTCAACCCGTCCTACAGCATACCGCAACAGTCACCCCGACCACCGTTCAATCAGGGTATGTATGGAGCGCCAAGCATGCAGCCTTCCTACAGCAATCAGGGCGGGCCTCCTCCCTCCATGTCGAGGCAATCATCTCAGATCTCCGCTCCTGATCGACCTGGATCAAGCATCGGTCAACAGCCGTCTACTCCCGCACCCACTGGACCTCCCCACAGTGCCAACAGAGCTCCGAGCGTCTCTTCTCAGAAGGCCTTCACGCTTCCCCCAAAGAAGAGTGCAGCAATCCCAATCAAGAATACTGCCGGCGAAGTCGTCTCTTTCAATAAACCCCCTGCTTCGCCTGCTACCTCGACCCCGGTTTCCGCCGTAGTCCCACCCCAGTCCGCACCCACCCCTCCAAGCCGCACCGCGAGCGCTGCCGACAATGCTCACACCCGCGCAGAAAGCGTCAACGCGAAGTCTGCAGAGGAGGTGAAGAAGGCAATGCAAGAAGCAGTGGCTAAAAAAATCGCAGAGGACGAAGCCAGGTTGAAACTGGAGAAGGAGCTGGCCGAAAAGGCGGAGATGGACAAGGAAGCTGCCGAACTGGCTGAGCGTGAAGCCGCTGAAGCTCGTGCCAGGGCAGAACAGCTCGAAAAGGAAGCGAAAGAGGCTGCCGAGAATGCCGAGACCGCTAGGCAAGCCGAGGCTGCCGAAAAGGAGAAGGCAGAGGCAGAGGCGAAGAAGCGTGAGGAACCCAAGTCTGAAGATACTCCTCCCAAGGCAGACAACGAGGATGAGATCGACTACGATGCCCTCGCTGCAGAGATCGAGGCCGAAGAAGCTGCACGAGAGGCCGAGGAACTCCGTCGTGAGGAAGAGTACAATAAGCGAAAGGCTGCTCAACGCGAGGCCGAGCGAAAGAAGGCCCAGGAAGAGGCCGCGGCCTATGAACAAAACATGAAGGAATTGGAGCGCAAGGCCGAAGAGGAAGAGCTCGCTCGTGAGAAGGAAAAGGCTGAGGGAGCTTCGGGAGAGGACGATAGCAAGAAGCTCTTTGCTGAGCTCAAGCGCAATCCCTTTGGTACTCCTGCCTCTGGGGAGAGCCCCGCTGGCGCTACCCCGGCTGAAAGTGGAACTGCCACGCCTGTCTCGGATGTGTCAATGCCTCCTCCAGGAAAGACTGCTGGACGTCGTGTCAAGGCTGCCGAGCTGACTCTCGACACGAGGAAGCCTGTGGAGCCGCCTGAGCCCAGTGCTACACTGAAAGCACTGCAGTCTGCTAAAAAGCTCGACGACATCTCCAAAGTCGTCTATCCCTCAGACATTGCGTCTCCAAATCCCGCACTCAACGCCAATGCTCCGGCTGATCGCGGGTTCAAGTACAACAAAGAGTTCTTGCTTCAGTTCCAAAGCGTCTTCAAGGAGAAGCCAACTCTCGATTGGGATGCTCGCATCCGAGAAGCACTGGGCGATGGAGATGCGTCTGCCCGACCAAGCGCATCAGCCCGAACTCCTTCCGGCATGGGCGGTCGCAGCGCCTCCGCTCGTGGGCCCGCTCCCATGAACTTCGGTCCTATGGGCAACTTCGGTGGCATGAACCGCCCATCTCTTCCTCCGGGCACGACATCAGAGCAGCGGTTTGCTGCCTCGAACGCTGCTATGAGGAGCGGAGCGATAGCCAGTAATCCTTTCGCTCAATTTGGTCGTTCAGGTGGCCAAATGGCGCCTCCCATGGGACGAACACCTTCCAACAATCCTCTTGGTCCTATCCCTGGATCTCCTCGTGTTGGTGGTGCGAGCCGTGGAGGCTCCCGCGCAGAGAGCAAGCGGAACAAACAGAACTCGAAGCCGCATGGGGAAGACAACAAGTCCATGCCTCTTACAGCTGGCATGAACATTGGCGCGCTAGAGGTATCGGCCACCGGTTGGAAGCCACGGAGCCTTGGTCAGTCTAATGCTCCTGGACCTGCCCCCGGTGGTGATGGTCTCATGGATCCAGAAATGGTCCAACGCAAAACGAAGTCACTCCTGAACAAGATGACACCCGAGAAGTTTGACAAGATTGCCGATCAAATCCTTGAGATCTCGGGTCAATCGAAGCACGAGACCGATGGTCGCACCCTGCGTCAAGTCATTCAACTTACCTTTGAGAAGGCCACTGATGAAGCTCACTGGGCTGGCATGTACGCGCAGTTCTGCCGGCGCATGTTGGAGAGCATGAGCGCCGACATCAGAGACGAGGGTATCAAGGACAAGAATGGCAACGTCGTAACAGGTGGTAACCTGTTTCGAAAGTATCTCCTCAACCGGTGTCAAGAAGAATTCGAACGTGGCTGGAAGGTCAACCTGCCCCCTCAGCCAGAAGGTCAATCCGAAGAGGCTGTCATGCTGTCCGACGAGTATTATGTTGCCATGGCTGCCAAGCGTCGCGGTCTCGGTCTTGTCAAGTTCATCGGTGAACTGTTCAAGTTGCAAATGTTGACTGAGCGTATCATGCACGAGTGTGTGAAGAAGCTTGTCGATTACGAAGGCACTCCCGACGAAGCCGAGATCGAAAGTTTGACCAGCTTGCTGCAAACAGTCGGCAAACAGCTCGACAACCCCGAGAGCAAGGCACAAGGTCGTATGGATCTTTACTTCGAACGCATCAACCAGATGATCGCAATCCCAGATCTCCCCAGTCGCCTCAGATTCATGCTAATGGACGTGGTGGATCTACGATCCAAGGGCTGGGCTTCCAAAGCAGACAACAAAGGCCCCAAGACCATTACCGAGATCCGGGAGGAGGCTGAACGTCAAGCCCGCGAAGACGAACTCAGGCGACTCGCTACTCAGAGTGGTCGTGGCGGCGGTGGAGGCCGCATGCCCATGGGTCGTGGCGATGCACGAAATTTCAGTTATGGACAAGTGCCTCCCCCAGACAACTCGAATCGCGTTGGTACCGATGACCTGCGACGACTGGGAACTCGCAATGCTCGGAATCCCAGCCACACATCTGGGCTGGGAGGCCCTCCCAGCCTGATGGGTGGACGTACTAACAGTGGACGTCGCGGGCTTGGACCTGGTGGGCTACTAGGTCGTGCCGATGATAGTGCCACGAGCAGTCGTACTGGGACCCCTCCAGCCCAGAAAGAGAAGAAAGATGAATCCAGCACAAATGCATTCAGGTGAGTCGGCTTTGCCAGGGATGCGGTGCAGTCTGCTAACATGTTGCTAGTGCCCTTGCCGCTCTGGAAAATGACGGGCCAGCGTCGCCGCCTTCCAATCCAGCTTCTCCTCCCACACAAAAGTCACAGCCGAGTATCGAACGGGAACGATCGAGATCACCGGACAAACGTGCCGAGTGAAGGCCAAACACTTCGATCACCAACATGTGTACAACATAATACGATTCGACTAGTCACTAATATTTGAATGACGGCCGCTTCTGGGGATGGATAGAAGAAAAGAAGATGTGCATTGATACCCGGCGAGTTGCCACCTGTTTCAGCATTTGCAGAGCAACCCCAAAATTCTCTTGATTCTCCTCCACGATCTCGGCGATTGTGGATTTGGGGATCCAATTTGCAAAGTTCACAACCTTCAGTCTCGAGCGCGAACACGCGGGATAGAGAAATGTGTTTCTAATTCAAAAGAATACATTGTGCGTTGCGATTGACTGCGACTTTCGGTACGGCAGGGAAAAGGTCTTCCATCTACTGGCTGGGTGGAGTTACCATGCGTTGCAGTGCCTGGGAGTAATGGGGGACGGAAAGTTAGAGTCAGTCGGCGCGCGGCGAGCGGTTTGTGAGCAGACCACCGCGGAGGAGAGGCGAGGACCAGCAATCGTTGAACATGAACCATCGTCACATATCCGACTTGGTCGGCGAGTCAAGCCAGGCGAAAGCACGTTCGATGATTGCACACGTTGTCTTGGTGAGAATGCTGCAAGTCAAGTTGAACGAAGTGTCCTAGGGGGTGAGTTTCGAGATGTTCTTCTTGTACTGTACATTGACGAGAATTCAAATATTGTTCTTGAACTAATGCCATGCCCTCTTTTGTAGTCGGCAGAGCTTTCTCCTATCCTCGTCCTCGCCGATCCAGAAACGTTCTCGTCATTTTCTGACTCGTTGGGGAGACCGGGCAGGCAGCCCGAAGTGTGTCGGTCTCTACTGAATTAGTTTCTTGGTTCTAGTATATAAGTGGCTGGTCGCGGGTGGACGAAACGTGGTAACAGCATACTAAGCAGATGTGCCAACTACTCAACAGTAATCCAGACCTCTTGCTCAGGTGTGGGTGCTTTCTGGCGCGACTTCTTCAAGTCGTCTCCCCATTTCTTCGCTTCGTCCGCCTCCCTCTTCCTCTCTTCTTCCTCCCGCGCATACTCCTGCTCGATAGTGATGCGGTGCCTCTCCTCCCTCGCCCGTTTGTTATGCTCTCTCTTCCTTTTCTTCCTCGCCAACTCGACTGCCTCGTCTCTTTCACCCAGTGCTGCCGTGCGTAGGTTGGTCTGCTCTTCGCGAGAAAGGATCCAGGGTCTTGACAGTATTGAGGCGTAGAATTGGGAGCGTGAAGAGACCAGGGCCATTTCGTGGGTTGTGCTGGGGAGCACATTTAGACGGATGAGTGAGAGTTGGCGTGTTTGGCGGAAGGTTGTGAGAGTGCCTTTTGCTTGGACCACAGTGCCGATTTCGAGATGGGAGAGCGTGCTTTGGAGGAGTTCTGCACCGACTTCTTCATGTTCTCGTGCAGATGTGGGCTTGGGCTCGGGCTCCGGACCGCGCTTCGAGCTTGTCGAGGTCGTTTCCTGCGTCTTTTCGTTTTCCGGCTTTGGTAACGTGACGTCGACCGTGGCTCCACTGCTGTCGTCGACAGTGAACAGCCAGAATTTCTGAAAGTAGTCCTCCAGCACAATCACTACCCCGATCACCTGCACAAACTGTATCGGGTGGTTGAGGTAAAACAGCAGTAAAGGCAGGTCCTTTCGTCCGTAGGGTTTGCTCGTCTCATCTTGACCACGACCGGTCGAGGTGGTGACGGTGGAGTAATCGTCATGGGGTTTGAGCACCGCATGGATGTCGTGGCAGGTGAGCTTCACCCATTTCGACCAAGTCGCCGAGGCTTTGAACGTGTAGGCCGGATAGAAGGTCAACTGGCTTGTTGCTGCTGCTGATGCGCGGGCCTGTACATGTCCTGCGGTGTGTGCGTGTGTCCCAGCGCCTCCCCGTGCTCGCGCCCTTGAGCTCGCCTTATCGCCTGCGGTCAAGGTGGAGACGCGGGCACTGGAAGCGGAATGATGTCTCTGCATTCATCTGCAAGGATCCTGGCGTTGTATTCACATGGCTCCTGGGACGCGGCCCTCGAGTGTGACGGGGAATTGCGAGAATCGGCGGCGACGCGCCGATATGCGCAGCGGGCGGTGAACAAGCAGAAACGCGTCGTTGAGCATCGGTTGGAGAAGCGCTGAGGATTGGGGAAGATGCGGTGGCCACTTCAGGCCAACTTCACGCGGAGTCTGCCCGCCGGATCATCGGCAACGAGGAGGAGCATCGGGTGGCCGGTGGGCAGGTACCGGGCGTTGTAAAGACGGACGTATTAACAAGAGTGGTGGACAGAACCGGGGATCCCATACAGGAAATTACACCTCCGATACAGCAATTACGACCTCCCTCGTTGGGCGCATTTCTGATTTCCACCCAGCAAACACTTCGTCGTCACTTGGCTGCAATTCGCCAGCTCGACTTTTTCTGCACCATGGCCGATAAAGAATCTCGCAGTCTCCGTAACCGGCTGTTGGCCCTGCGTTGTTCGTCCTTTGCTTCCCTTGATTGTGGTTATGATGTTATTGTCGGCATTTCGATTTCTCTCACCCAACCTTTACCACCCTTCCCCCCCTTTGCGCTGCTGTAGATTCGAGGTCTTAGCCGAATACGCTTTTAATGCTTAATCGAGTCAAGAGTCCGCCTAAACAAGACGTACTGACCCACCAATCGAACAAGGGGGATTAGTGACGCCCGCCTGGTCTTGCTTGATGTCGGGAGATCGTTTTGACGCGGATCAACATGCCCCGAAGGAACAGGACTCGGTGACATACACCAGCCCTACGGCCAAGAACAACCACCACCAAGTGGCGGAAACCACTCTATCACACTCGGAATCTGTGGCACAGGACAATGTCGTTGACCCCTCCGACCATGGCTCCCTTGAGAGGACACCGACAGCTCAAGCAGAGCTGCCCGAAACCATCGAGATCCAACGCACGGCGACTGAAGCCGGACCCGTATATTCAGTCTTCACGAAGCAGCAGAAAGTGTTCATTGTCTTCATGGCCTCGTGGGCTGGATTCTTCTCTCCGGTGTCCGGCCAGATCTATTTTCCTGCGCTGAATGCCTTGGCGGAAGATTTGCATGTCACCGACACGTTGATCAACTTGACATTGACATCTTATATGGTATGCGCTGCTTCCTCAGTGAAGCATAGCATCGGGCTGAACCTCTGTGTAGATATTCCAAGGCCTTGCGCCTACGTTTGTTGGAGACCTTGCGGATGCTGCGGGTCGACGGCCCGCATATGCTGGTACGCGGCTCAAGCATGGACTTCGAGGCTCGAGCTGACTCGACTGACAGTTTGCTTTACAATATACATTCTCGCGAACATCGGTCTAGCGCTCCAGAATAGCTATGCGGCTCTTTTCGTGTTACGTTGCTTTCAGAGCACGGGGTCCAGTGCCACGATTGCCATGTGCAGTGCTGTCGTGGCTGATGTCGCTACCCCTGCCGAGCGTGGGAAGTACATGGGATTCACCTTGGCCGGGTCTCTGCTCGGCCCAGCCATCGGTCCTGTCATTGGAGGTGTCCTCGCCCAGTTCCTAGGTTGGCGATCGATATTTTGGTTCCTCATGATCATGGGTTCGGCCTTCATGTGTGTCTTCGCCATATTCTTTCCCGAAACAGGTAATGTAACACCCCATGCGCCCAAGAGATACTGCTACTCATAGCCTTGCAGCGCGCAGCCAAGTCGGCAACGGCTCAATCCCTCCGAAAGGCTGGAATATGTCGTTAGTGAATTACCTCGCGATTCGCAAAGCACGAAAGCTTCATCCCGACGACCAGCAGTCAGCGACGGACCTACGATCCAAATCTGGCCTGGGCAAGAAAAAGACATTCCGCTTTCCGAATCCCTTGCGCTCTCTTTACATCATGTTCGACAAGGAGAATGCGCTCCTTCTGTGGTACAACGCGTTTCTGTTCGCAGCCTTCTACGACGTCACGGCAGCCATGCCTTCTCAGCTACAGGCAAACTACGGCTATAACGAGCTTCAAATCGGTCTATGCTTCATTCCTTTCGGGTTTGGATCCTTATGTGCTGCACTGACCAACGGACAATTACTGGATCGCAACTTCGCTCGTTGGTGCAAGAAGCTGGGGGTGAAGATCAGAAAAGGCCGAAACCAGGACCTCAGCGACTTTCCGATAGAAAAGGTGAGGTTACAGATCGCGATTCCAGCATCCTACATCACCGCCGTGCTTGTTTGTATATTCGGTTGGATCTTGGACGTCAACGGACCGCTACCGGCCTTGCTTGTCGTCTTGTTCTTTACCAGTCTCACCATGTCCATGGCGTTCAATGTGACGAGTACATTGCTGGTCGACTTCTATCCAAAGGCCCCGGCAACAGCGACGGCTGCAAACAATCTCGCTAGATGCGGCTTGGGAGCAGGCGCGACGGCTGCTATTTTGCCGATGATCAACGCCATGGGCAGAGGATGGACCTTCACTTTTCTAACCTTCTTTCTGATATCCACTTCTCCCATGCTGTGGGCCGTATACTTCTGGGGAATGAAGTGGAGAACTCAGCGGAATGAGCGGGAGAAGAAAGCTCAGCGGCTGAAGGAAGAGAAGCTGCACCGGTCCAGCTCCGGCGAAACAGGGTCTCTCACAGACGGCAACAATGAGGAGAAGCCACCTGTCGAAGGCGGCCCCCCTGAACTGACCGCAATGGCGGAGAAAGACTGTGAGAGGGCCCGCGAATTTCAGCGGTCGCATAAAGGCAATGCCAGTGTACAAGACAAAGACGAGGCCCGGAGTACTGACGCTAATCCGGAGGACGACAGGCATGAAGTCACCCTATCGAGGACCTTTTCCTATCAATCGGGATATTGATGCGCTATTCAACCTCCAATCACAGCGCAATCGACAAAGGTCGACTCGGGGGTATTTTCAAGAGAAACATTACCTGCCGGCGTCTATTTCTCTGCTAAGAGCTCTTATTCTTGCTTGAGATTGAGTCATGGAGGCTCCCCGCCTTAGCAGGCAAAGCTCCTCCGAGGCGACATCTGGAACACAATCTCCAGATCTGGATTGCCTTTTTACTCGAGAAGAAATATTCCATTGCGGTGGCTTCATTCATGAGGACGGCAGACTTGGATTCCCAAGGTCTTCCGTTGCATCCATATAGGAAGCACTGGAAGGACGGTAGCAGTCTCGCTTTGAAGAAAATAAGAAGCTGCAGAGAACGCGCCAGATGCGTTTACGTCGGTGCCGGGATTCAGGGGGTTCCGCAACAGCACAGTTTCCACGAGTCGACATTAACGGTTCAGTTTCCTTCGATAAACCCTTCCGGACCTCATTGACAAGGCCTTGTCAGCGTTGCGACATGTGCCCGAAGTCGTTACCGATGCATAGCGTGCTGTGGTGTGATCGACTACGTTCGGGCTCTTCGGGTTCGGATTCCGGGTCTGGGATTCATTTCGTCTCGTGTTGTCCTAGTCAGTCCCCGAACAGGTCAGCTGAGTCTTTATGGATTCTTCCTACCTAGGTAGGCATATGAGTCGCGTTCTAACCATCTGATGCAATTGCGTTCACTCTCGCGTTTGTTATCCACGCATGGGATTGCAAACAAGACGATTATCTACGATTTGCACTTCGCTTTCAAAGACAGCCATGCCTTCTGCTCAACAACCTAAAAACATTGTCATTGTTGGAGGCGTCGCCGGGGGCATGTCGTGTGCCACGCGCCTGCGACGTCTGGACGAGAAAGCAAACATCACAGTTTTCGAGAAGGGCAAGTACGTGAGTTACGCCAACTGTGGGCTTCCCTATGCTTTGGGAAATGTGATCAAGGACGAATCCAAGTTGCACGTCCAAACGGTCGAGAAGATTGCGAGTTGGTTCAACATTAACGTCAAGACCGATGCAGAACTGGTCGCAATCGACAGGACAAGGAAGCTCATCCGGGTGAAGCACTGTGCAAACGAAGCTTGCGGACTTACGGGCGATACGGAGAATATCAGTTATGATAAGCTTGTGCTGGCACTCGGCGCGGAGTCTTCTCGACCACTCATCAAGGGGATAAACTCAGAACATGTGTTTACACTTCAAACGATTCCAGATCTGCAACATATTCAGACACACATTGCGACAAAAAAGTGCCAGAATGTGGCAATTGTCGGAGGAGGATTTATTGGACTCGAAGCGGCAGAGAACCTGCGCCTCCTGGGCCTGAATGTCACAGTCCTCGAGTATCTGCCACATGTCTTCCCTCCGGCTGACCGTGATATGGCAGAGCCTCTGCATAAGGAAATGGAGCGCAACGGCATCCATCTTGTCTTGAATGCTCGGATCGCCGAAGTCACCTCCAGCCAGATTCTGCTGGAGGGGGATGACCCGATCAAAGCGGATCTTGTCATTGTGGCCGCGGGAGTGCGTCCGCGTACTGCGGTTGTGGAAGATGCTGGCATTCGGGTTGGCAAAGCCGGTGTCGTTGTGAATGACACAATGCAGACATCGGATCCCGACATCTATGCCGTGGGTGATATGGTCCAAACTCCACACTTGGTCTCGGGCCAAATGGTCAAAATCGCACTTGCGGGCCCTGCAAACCGACAAGGTCGTCTGGCCGCCGACCATATTTGTGGATTGGATGTCAGCTATCGTGGGAATGTTGGGACAGCTGTATGCAAAGTTTTCGATTTGACTGTGGGTATCGCCGGGCTCTCGGTCGAAGCATTGAAAGCCATTCGCCCTTGCAACGAGATAAGATATCTCACGATCCATCCCCCGCAACATGCTGGGTACTATCTTGGAGCCGAGCCGATGGTGATGAAGATTGTTTTCGAAGATGGGTCGGGTCGCTTACTTGGTGCTCAAATCGTCGGCAAGGAAGGAGTTGACAAAAGGATTGATGTACTTGCAATGGCAATCCGAGGAGGCCTAAGCGTTGAAGATTTGCAACATGTGGAGCTTGGATATTCTCCCCCCTACGGTGCCGCAAAGGATCCGATCAATATGGCAGGTTTCGTCGGTGGAAACATGCTGAGAGGACTTGTACAGACGATCAATGCCGAAGATCTTGTCGACCAAGTCAGATCCGACAACACGGGGAGGATGCATCTGCCAAAGTACCAAGTCATCGATGTACGATCTCCGGAGGAGTTCGCGAAAGGTCATATGGTTGGCGCTATCAATGTGCCCATTGGTGATCTTCGAGAATCTCTGGACTCTTTGGATGCAGCCAAGCCGGTGCTGGCTTATTGCTGGGTGGGATACCGCGGGTATCTGGCTTATCGAATATTGAAACAGAGTGGGTTCGAAACTGTTAACCTGAATGGCGGTTTCAAGGCCGTCCGTGAGGGTGGCTACAACGCGCTGGTGGAGGAAAGCTGATAGGTTGTTCAATCAATCTGGCCGTTCGACGTATTCTCACGCAGAACATCCGTGACTTGTAAGCGAGGACCGTTGGCAATGACGCATCACAACCTCCTCAAGGAGAGACATCGAGGAGATCCGGGTCTAGTGAACAGCTTGTCCTGTTTCCAGAAATCTTGCGCCAAGCGTCAAGATCGTCGTCATCTGACCCTTATCGGAGCAGCAGTCAGTCTATAAGTTCTCTCGGTCGGGTCATTCTCTGCACAAGGTAAAGGTCTTCCTCGAGTGTTGATTGGAAGCGAACCCTGCGAAAGCTGAGAGCAGGAGGGGTTAGCGTCTAGGGAAGATGGCAGCTGGCGAAAGCAGCAAGAGTGGCTTCCTTCCACGATATAAGGGTCGAGTTGAATGGCCTATCATCGTTCCCACCAACTGGAAGGCGTCTCACCCGGCTTGCTCGAGTCCGGGGTGAGCACAGGGCGGCATCACCTCCGCCCGAATCCGCGGTGAGGCGAGTACGTCGGAACCGCTCTCTCGGATCATAAATCGACTTCATCTGCGGGTCCCGATGCTTGCTACGAAGATCCGCAGACTTTCCCACAGCGGCTTTGCCATGACCTTCAAACCAACTTCTATCCGGAGCAGCTACCGGTCTCGGCTCCGGTATGCTCATATCGGGTGCAGGCCTTACCCCAGCTGGGCCAGGCGGAGGGTGTCTTCTGGACCAGTCAGCAGCTACCTGAACGGGAAATATTGATGCGACCAAAACAGAGGTACGCGCGCCGTCAGGCCATACAGATATCCCACTGCTGATGTGGTGGGCACACGTCAGAGCTGCTCTGTCGAGAGATCTTTACTGAGTAAGCCTCGATCAGGCCCCAGTCGTCGGCTCGTCAGGTAAACATCTCCCCGTGCACGAGTTGGCCTGATGCTCTTTACCACAGCCAGTACGGGGCTGCCGGATGGGAGTGCAGGCGGTCGCCAAAGTGCGCAATGCTCACTCCCACCCGCGATTGCTTATCAACAAGCCGATGCCTCGTGAGATTGACTTCGTCCCTTCAGGTTTCAATGACTGCGGACGAGCTACGATGCATGAGCAAGCACTTCGGGCTCTCAGGTCGTATTGGCCTGCGTTGATGTTAGGATTCTTTGTTGTTCGCGCACTCTACCGCCGATACCTACACCCACTACATACCGTTCCGGGACCCTTCCTGGCCTCCATCACGAGCTTGTGGTTCTTATGGGTTTACCTCGGCGATGACCAGCAGCACAAAGCACCTATAAAGCTCCATGCACAGTATGGGCCCATCGTGCGAATCAGGCCGAACACGATCATCATCAATGACCCCCAACACTTTGGTGACCTCTTCACCTGGCGGAGATCGGACTTTTTCCTTGCATCCCGGGGCGATCCGCACGTTGTTCCTCATGGCGCCGAACTGGACCTTGACTTACACAACATTAAGAAGCGCAGGATCATGGGTGGATTTGCTGTGAGCCATTGTCACTCTTGATACGCACCGAGGCAGGTCTCTGACAGCTTGATAGCTGTCGCAAATCCTAAAGAACGAGTCAAATCTGGACAGACGAATCATGGAGTTCGTGGACCAACTTGCGAAGAAGTGCGACACCATCTTCGACGTGGCGCCTTGGACGCAGTTTGCCACCTTCGACATTGCAATGGGGATGATCTTCAGTAATCCAGTTGGGTTCGTGAAAGCCGGCCGCGACGTGAACAATATCATTGCATCACTGCATGCCACGCTCACCTTCTTTGGTGTTGCAGGACTCCATCCTTGGATAGCTAGACTCCTGTACCATCCCTGGCTTTTCCCACTCATTGGCCCGAAGCCGACCGACAAGGGTGGACCGGGTGCGTTCCTCGGCTTCGCACAGAAGCAAGTCGCAAGCCGTCTCGACAAGGCCATGGACTCCACAAGCCCCGACATCTTACAGTGGATCCTGGACCATCCCGACAAAGACGGTCAGTATATCACGAAGCCGATGCTCGAGCAAGAATCCATGGGAGTTGCCCTCGCCGCATCTGACACCACAGCCGGGACGTTGAGAGCCATCATCCTTGCCGTGGGCAGTAACGCGCGCATCTTGACCAAGCTCCGCCGAGAGATCGACGCCGCCGACGACCAGGGCGCACTCTCGACGCCGCCGACGTACGACCAGATCAAGCAACACATCCCGTACGTGGAAGCCCTGTTCAAGGAGGCCCAAAGGGCGTATCCCATCGTGGGCCTCCCTTTGTTTCGAATGGTCCCCGAATCGGGAGCCCATATTTCAGGCCACTTCTTCCCCGCCGGCACCGAAGTCGGCTTCTCACAGTGGGCCGTCGGGCACAATCCGCACATCTACAGCGAGGACGTCGCTCTCTTCCGACCGGAGCGCTGGGCTGAGGATCTAACCCACGACCCGGCTGCGCAGAGGCGCCGCGACCAGGCGGAAGTCTGGTTCAGCCGCGGGCCCATGATGTGTACGGGGCGCAACGTGGCGGTAGTCGAGGTCTACAAGATCGTGGCGCAGTTTTTCCGCATGTTTGACGTCGAGGTGGTGAACACGGCGAGCCCGTGGACCGTCAAGGCCGAGGTTGCGGTCGTGCATTCCGACCTTTTCGTCAAGTTGACGAAGAGGGATCGGAAGGCAGAGGCGGAGGCGTGAAGAGATCAAGGTCGGATCTGATGTGATGTGATCTGATTTGCGCAAGACCGTCTTTTGTCTGTTCGTTCATCCAGTATTCTGTTCCCCGTACGTGGGCGAGTTGGCGTACGTGCATACCAATGACTTACTCCTTAGGTACCAATTAATCCATTTTTTAGGTACCAATTAATCCATTTAATTCAGGACTGTAGCATGATTGCCGACTACGGCTACGAGTAGGGAGTCTTGTGAAGAGGTTTCAAGGCGGTCACGTCTGGCCGAGTCTGAATGCGCCTCGGCGTCTGCCCCAGTCCTAGTGTATGTAGGCTCATTAAAGCGCAGGTTAAAGTGGCCTTCCTTCGTCCCCGCGTGAGATCTAATCGTGTTTGGCAACTAGGCTTTTCATTCGCGGGCCATCTACCTCGTAGTATGTACTGAGTAGGTAGGTTATTGTGGGAGTGTCAGTTCTCTCCTACGGAGCTGAAATTGCAGGGCAAAATTGACAGGCTGCTGCTGCTGCGACACTACAGCTACTTTTGCGTTCAATTAACTACACATACACATACACATACAGATTGACCCGGTGCTGCCCGAATGACCGACACAACCACAACAATTACTAGCCTACCTCCCGCCTGCCCGCTCGCCCATCCATCCTGGTCAAGTTCGTTCTTGCTTGTGGTTACGCGCTGTCCCATGGCAGAACATGGCGGAGGAGATGAGGTGAAATGAACTGAAAGGAACCAAAAAGTTGCCTCAAGGCAATCTAGGAAAGCGAACGGAACGGAAGCGAAGCAAGCAAGCACATCGGATGAATCCTTTCTTCACCACATGGTTCGCACTGTCAGTCAGGAGTTCAAGATTTGACGTGAGGATTTAGTCTTTGCTTGCGAGTCACTTCCCCCATTGAGGGCCGTGACTTTTTGCGCGAGACATACTAATGTACAAGTATGAATGAGGTGACCCGGCGTTGAACATGTCATTTTTTGTCGAAAGGGTGAGGAAGTAAATAAGTAAACAAACTGGCCATTTCCTTACAGCTGGACTCCCTCCTGAAGCTCGTCCTCCGGATATGAAATGATATGGTATGATATAAGATATGCTCGATCTGCACTCTCCCCTCTCACCTCTCACCTCTCCCCTGTCTCCCTATTGCAGTGGCCTTGCGGGACACAAAACCCCAATCTCCTGCGTCCCGTGCCCCACGTTCCCGACATGTGTCTCGAAACCCATCAACGATCAATAATCAGCATGCACTGTCGGGAGGCCGACCGAGACGCCTATATTTGCGGCAAAGGATCCGACAAAGTTTCCTGCAACGCCCATTAGTCCGGCTGTTTCGACCACACATCCATACCAAAAACAGCAGGTATCGGGAGAAAGCGAAAGGGAGTATGCAATGCCACTGGGGCAGACTTACCAGCCGGCTCGTAGTTGCAAACCGTAAAGTACGGCGGGATGGGTGGCCCGGCGTTCACCAAGCCAGTGGCCGAGCAGTCGGCGGTGTAGCAGCCCACGCTCGAGCTGCTCTTCCACACGATCTGAGTGAAGTGGCCCCACTCGCCGAATGTGCTCAGGTCGGGCTCCATGCCGAAGTAGACGTAGCTGTTGACCTCGCCGTTGTAGAGGCCTTCGGTGATGAAGCTACCCATTCCCAGCGGGGTGGCGGGGTATCCGGCGCCGATGTTCTGCCCGTAGCCTCCGCCGTCGATGTTGCTACGCGGACAGTTAGTAAGTCAACTGGGGATGGAGATTCAGGGGGATGCTGAGTAGTGCGGAACAGCATTATTTCTCTTACGTGACGTGGCCGTAGACGCAAGTCTCAGCAATCTGGCGCGCAATGTCCGCCATGGTCGTGCTCCAGATCAAGGGGTCGGCAGTGTGGTTCGAGCGGTGGATGTTGTGGTGGCGCAGGATCGTGGCGATGTACGCGTCGTCGGTCACCACTGGGGGTCCTGCGGAAGTGGTCGACGAGGACTCAGCAAGTGAGCTACTCGGCGGCGCCACGGAGGAGGTGGTGAACGTCGGAATAGGTGAGGACGGAGTTACAGTGTCGGAGGGAAGCAGGGGGCCGCTATACGACGTCGTCGAGAGTGACCCCGAGAGTGACCCCGGGTCATCCGTGACTGCGATCGAGGTCGTCATGACGGAGGTCGTCGTGAGTGACCCCGGGTTGTCCGTGGCTGCGATCGAGGTCGTCGTGACAGAGGTCGAGGTCGAGGTCGTCGTCGAGAACAACCCCGGGTCGTCCGTGGCTCCGATCGAGCTCGTGGTGGTGAGAAAGCCCGTGGTACTTGGCGGGCAGGGACATGTCGTGAAGCTGAAGTATTCCCACGCCGTCTCCGTGAAGGTCGCAGTGTAGACGTAGCTAATAGCAACGCTTTGCGCTGTTGCGCCTGTGGCGACGAGGAGGATGTTCCAGGCCCGCATTTTGAAGGTAAAGAGTGACTAGTCCGATAGACAACGAAAATGAACGACTGCGGTCAGTGGTAGTTAGGATGCAGAATCTGCAAGATCGCAGGATCCGAACAGAGGAAGCCATGTTGTTGTTGTATAGGTTGTCGAATACTTGGGGACGCGAGATTGTTCCACATTCCAGACGGGGTTGGAATGTAGCACATCCACCCCGGCTTGCCAGAGCACGCACTGCACGTCAAGCCACGGGCCTCTGTTGAGGTTAAGCCATGTTAATTTCCACAGAAGGGAGTGAGAGGTCATTGCTCGTTGCCGCCGGCCTACATTTCGTACTGGAGGTTGGTTGACGGCCGTGCTCGTTGCAGATTTCGAGCGCGTCTTGTGGTTAACCAACCTTCCGACAGCGCGGCACACCCCCTTGGAAGGCGCACGTGCCATCGAAGACGAGCAGAAGAGGGTAACGTTGTGAGGAGGAATTTATCACGGCACAACGTGCAGAGGAATTTTGCCAACATGGACCTTGCGCTTGTCGACCAACAATCTTCACCGGTAGTAATTCAGAACTTCGATAGCTTTTGTGGACTTCGTCTCGATCTTTCTGCCCTCGTAGACCGGTGACTGCTGCAAACTGCAGATTGCACGAACACGACGACTCGGAGTGTGACTGTTGAAGAAGTTGCAGTTGTTCCCACGTAAGACCCAGTGACGCATAACCTGGACCAAACAATTTCCAACTGTAATATTAGTTGACCTGACGCCAAAGCAACGCTTAAACCGCGGCTGAAGATCGAAGAAGTCGGGCATGACATTGTGTATAAGCCCGGACATCTGAGGTTGTTGACCGCTGGTCCACGAATGTTAATGGCGGAAATAGGTAACTGAGGTGCATTACCACCAACGCAGACATGTAACTAAGTGGTTAAAGCTTATCTTACCTTTGCAACGACAAGCTTCGCCGTGACCGCCAGGGCTCGGGTGCGCTGTCCGCATTGGTTGGACGTTCGACGGGGCCAGAAGGAAAAGGTACGGTCAATCGGGGAAACGGCCCTGGTGCTCGTGTTGATATTCGCCTCCAAACCAATCACAGCGGCCATGCAAAGAGTCGATCCAGATTGACAAGGCGCAATTAAGGCATAGCCGCAAGCGAACTTGGTGTCCCGTAGCCCCGAGGCTGAAAGTGACATCGGCAAGGCATCCCGCAGATCGTGCTGCCTAGCTTACCAAGGCGTCCGCATCGAACTTCGTAACGTCGCCAGCTTCTCTGCAGGAGCATGGGAGGGCGATGTCCATAGCCTCTGCGCATGGATATGAGTCACACATGCAAGAGTTTGGTTGGACGAATCGAAGACACAAGACTGGAAGGATACCCTATCAGAAGCGCTCTTCGCTTTGTCAGTTCTGGTCCCCGATGTGTTGCAGATGGACCTATAGCTGAGAGTAATGCACCTCCGAAGGACGTCGCCTTCAATTCGATCATATCTGGCGCTGACTGTGCATGGGCGACAAGACTTTGTCGCTCCAGATGAGCCAACAAACGGGGTATTCAGCCTCACGATTGGCGCTTGTACCGAGGTAACGTTGCCGCTATCACATCAGGCTGATATCTCCCTGAGGGTTGATGCCGACAACGGGTTATCGCTGGTAGTTCATGATAGTCGCTGTGAACATGAGCATGACTGCTACATCGAGGACGCCACCAGTCAGGCTGGATGCCGCTCCAGATTGACACGGGTCGCATTTTGACCTCGAAGTGGGCATAATGCAACCACTAGCCAGAACAAGAAAGTGTTCATACAAAGGGACCAGGCTCATACGGTACCGTATCTCATTGCTAGGCTGGTGTATAGATTGCTCGCCTCCGCGTGCCACCAAGTGTATAGACCACTAACATTATTTCGGCCAGGGCCGTCGGGCGCTCCGTACAATTAGATAACACGGCAGCGCAGCCTGGAGAGAGTGCGGAGGACAGTAACCTGATAATTGTCACCTTCCCGATTGTCGAGGTGACTAGCGATATCAGGAGCGTCCACCGAGCGGACACGGTTTCGGCAGGCAACGTCCATGGATCATCCTTGGTTTGTGTGGTATTGATATTCAGAGAAGCTTTGCGGAAGGCCGAGGACGGCATCGAAGGGCACAGTACTGTCGTTCGGGATATGCATGCAAGGCACGCGACGGGGGTAAGGTGCCGTGTACTATGACAGAGGGCGTACCCGTCCGTCTCTCAACTCTCAGTCTCTCATCAGTCAGTCAGCGCATGAACTCGAAATGGAACGCGATCGAGGCCTGATCCAAATGTGGTTTAGCGCGTTCGGTGCCCACAGTTTTTCCGGTTTCTATTTTGAGCGCCACGTGCTCGGCTCCATGGATCGACAACTTTCAACGCGACGTCCAGACGATCACAATCACTCGCAGAGCATGGAGTCGGAGGCCATAGCACTGCTGTCGATGGCTCTCCAAGGGCCACCTGGCACAAGTCTGCCTCGCGGTGTATAGAAACGCGCCTCTGTCGGGATGAGCGTGCTGACAAAACCATTGGCCAGTCGGAGAAAAGGTTAATCCACATCCGGAGACTGCGCCGCTGCCAGGAACTTTCAGCTGCAGGAAGTTCGGTGAGCCATCGGTCTCTGCTACGCAACCATCGATACGTGACATGAGATCCCTACACATGGCTGTGATGCGGAGTATCAGGTTATCGGTTTCGTCATTCGAGGTATTTTGTGTGTGGAATCGTAGAGGAACCCACCGCTACGGCTCAGAACAGCCTTTTCTTAGAAAGCAAAGCACCGCACGACGTAGCACAGCACAGCGCAGGGCTCTTGCGATGTCGACATCGCTGAGAACCGTGACTCAATCGTTCAGTAGCCTTGCAGCTGTGGCCTCTACCGTGAACCAAACACGATAGTAGTAATCTAATTTGTGCGTTGCATCCTTTAGGCTGTGGCCTTCTAGGCGGAAGCTTGCGATGGCAGACCAATCGTGCGAATGCCTGAGTGGCCTGCCCAAGATACTTCGTCTTCTGCGAATGTAACAGAATACTCGTACTGCATAAACGAAGTGATTGGGACGAGGTCTGAAGACACTTTCCATGCCCAGAAGGAGAATTTTCAACTGCGCCTTGGGTAAGTGGATGCAGCGCGGAATCAGGTGCGTGGTATTGGTGCAGGGAGGCCACTAAGGGTTCCTTAGAGATCCAGCTAGGCGGGACGCACAACCCTAGCCGCACGCTGAACGTCTGTGACTCGTCTGCCTTTGGTTCGCGTGAGCACTAGCCGCGTATATCGTGATGCGCACCAATGATGTTGCCGACTTGAATTCGGCTAATGCACATCACTGCAGCCCTAAAGCGACGCCTCTTTCTGCTCGAGTCAATCGTCGAATTTAGCACACCACCCAGACACGTCGACGGACTTTCTTGGAAACCAAGTCACCGCCCACTGATAAGTGCAACGTGACGCCTCCGGAACCCCTTCTTCCATGTGAGTGGCTCGACGCCCCTGCTGGGTGGCCTACCAAGGTAAGTGTCAGAGCATGGGATTGGGAGAATCACGCATCTGTACGAGGGTACCGGGGGCGCAATCCACGCCAGGCTCACCCTACTTAAGGCCAACAGCAGGGGCAGGGCAATGGCTGCCTGAGGCTCCACATGTCACTCTTTCAAAAGTCCATTTTCTCCGTTTCTGGGCGGGCCGTCAGCCCTACGAAACTGGCTGGGATCAGGGCCTTTGGTCGCCTGTATCCAGCACGCACGGTGAGTGTGGACTCGTCAGCCCCCAAATTTACCTCATCGAAGTCAGGAACCCGGATCAAGGACCTTCACCGATCGAATTCACCACGCCCAGTATTCCGGGTCGTGGTGGATCCGGTTCCCATGCGCAGCTCAGTCCCCGTATGACCCAAGACGACTACTGCCACCACGCCGCCTCGAAAGATATATATCAGTTGATGCCTCATCAGAAAGTTTTGAATGTTCCCCATCCACCAGCACACTACACTCCTTCACCACCATTATCCCAGTATTTCTAATATCTTTTCCTTGTTCGCGCACTGCCAGTTTCCCGTTCAGCACCCAGCAACAAATCAGACTTGAGGTATAGACCATACTTTCCTTACTTCTGCGAATTTCCTATCTTCTGCAACAAGGCTTCCAGAGACCCCGGCAACAGCCCCGAAGCCACTCCCACTCCCTCGACAGCAAGCCTTATTTCCTGTTATCTATTTCCTTATTTCCTTTGTCTGTTCAACCCCCCGAGTCTGCGACCCCATCCCTCTCGCAGAGCCCAGGACCAAAACCCAAAGCCCAAAGCACACGTCAACATTAATTTCCTTGTCATCTTCATCCCCACCACCATCGCACTCACAATGGCCATCGGACGAGGCGGATACAACACCCCGGCCGCTCCCCAGAAGGGCCGCGGAGGATACAATCGACTGGGCCGTGGCGGATACAACAAGACTCCCATGCCTGTTCAAGGCCGCGGAGGATACAACCGACAGCCAGCCGTGCAGGGTCGCGGCGGCTACAACTAATTCACCCAAACCCCCTTCACGACATCACGCAACCATGGAACTGTGTTCCATCATTTTCAACATTCTCATTGGTGGTGATCCAGGTCTCGATCACGACTCGCGCACGTTCCACACTTTGGCTCTTGAGGAGCCGTCTTCTATTCAGCGGCTTTACTTTCCAACACAAAACCTGTACAGCAAAAGTAATCAGCACATACTCGTCGTCCATTTTAGCGGCATTTCCCCCGGTGTTTCGTTTTCGTCTCTTCAACTGGAAAAGGGGTTCGACGCTGCTCCGGAAGCAACGAGGATTCCATGACGCGCAGGAACGCAACACAAATCGACCTTTTTCGGAGTTTCATTGGACATATGGGATAATTCGGGAGTGAAGGAAGAGGCATTGCAATGGGGGCCATTTGGACAGCCATGTTTCTAATTCATTCATTTGGACATATTCGGGGATTTGGGGGAATCGGGTCGGACAGCGGGAGTGACACCGGGCAAAGACAGCTCAATTGCGGATCAACAGAACCATCCTGATTTGTACAGACATCGGGAATCAGATACCCCCAGAATCAAGGTGCAGCCACAAAACTGCAATTCTTCGCATTTCACACGTATTTTCGCAAAGATGTTTCCCAATGCGGTTGAAGACAACGGCGGCATCAGACGGGGATAGAGCAGGTAAGAACGTAGAAGAAACAGCTTACTCACTTCTCGAAGACCACACCCAAGACGTCCTCCACATCGCCGGATTCACCCTTCCCCGTGATCTTGGCAAGGCAGTCGGCAGCATACCGGAGATGTTCCGCTGCAGTGACAATATCAACGACACCACCTGCATGTGCGTCTGCGTCGGATACTATATTTGGAGTGTCGAGATCATTGTGGCGATCGACGGGGTAATCACTGTGGTGTGACGAATGGGAGAATTCCACCATGCCGTCCGATTCCGTATGCAGGTGAGACTGCGCCCTCGACGATTGCGGTTGTGGGTAACGGGCGAGGGAGAGAAAGTCGTCCAGATGACGTAAGCCCTCTGATAGGTACGTACTCTGGCGGTGCGTGACTGAGAGGGAAGCGGTCCAGTACGACTGCGCTTCCGCTGCAGTCATTCTCGCGTCTCGTACCTCCCCCATTGATGCTGTCGTCAACTCGGTGAACACGTCTGTCAGGACAGTGAGCAAGGCTTGGATGCCGCCCGGGTCGGGATCGGAGTCGGCAACATCGTCTGATGCGCGTTTGCAGGATATCGTGCATATCCGCCCTTCAGGTACCATAGGGAGCATCTGACGGACTCGTGTATGCAGGTCTCTCGCTGCCTCTTCCTTTACACCAAGGTGCTCCACGACAAGGTCAATCTTATTTAGAATGATCAGAATAGTCTTCCCGGCGCCATGACATTCTTGCACCGCCTCGAGCACCTCCTCGTTGATGGAGACTTGGGGCTTTCTGTTGTGGTCCATTTCGATCGACAGCAGGACCACGACAACGTCCGACAGGAGCGCGCGTTCCCTTGCTCGGCGAATGCCTTCTTGTTCGATCAAGCCGACTTCTCCCTGCTCCTTTGAGCGGAGTCCTGCCATGTCACCCAGTCTGCACAGCCAGCCATTAAGGTCCACGGAGACATCGACAATGTCGCGCGTTGTTCCTTCTTCGGCACTGACAATAGCAGCCTCTCGGCCCACAATGCGGTTCAGCAGGGAGCTCTTGCCGGCATTGGGCGCACCCAGCAATGCTATACTGATACCGTTGCGCAGCAGTTCTCCCCTTGACGCGTTCCGAAGGTGTAGTTCAATCTGTCTCTTCAACACCACAACCTGTTTCGAGATGGACGCCATGAACTCCGCAGGTGACTCGTCAAAGTGCTGATCTTCCGAGAAGTCAATCAGGGCCTCCAATTCGCCTCGCGCGTAGAGAAGCATCGTCCGCCACTCCTCATATCTCTTTGCAAGTCCGCCATCGGTGCCGCTGACGGCCAGCCGACGCTGCTGCTCCGTCTCGGCCGCGAGTGTTTCGCCCAGAGCTTCGGCCTGTGTGAGGTCCAGCCTGCCATTGTAGAACGCCCACTTTGTAAATTCGCCGGGCTCGGCATGTCTGATAGCTCCACCTCGACCGTACGACGATTGTCCGTGTTTGGAGATGGCATTCAAGATCGAACGGACAATGGCTGGACCGCCGTGGACATGCAGCTCGAGGACATCCTCCCCAGTCACTGTATTCGGCGCCGGAAAGTACAGGAGGAGTGCGCCAGTATCGAGTACTCGAGGCTCTCGTTGATCGGTATCAATTGGCTCGTAGAGTTTTCGCAGGGTTGCGGTTCGAGGTTTGGGCAATGGCCGCCGGGGACAGAGAAGATGGTAGATGTCAAGGCATGCGGGTCCAGATATGCGTATGACTGCTATCGCAGCTCTACCTGGAGCAGTAGACAGTGCATATATCGTATCGGAGATGGGACGATCGGCTGCTGAGGTGCGCCATCTCTCGAGGTCATGAGGCAGCGCTGATGTGGATTGAAGCCGGCGACGAATCTGACCTCCGCAGGTGCGGACGACTGCGAAGCCGCATGCTCCCCAATAATGGCAGGCCAATGGCCGCAGAAAGGGCGTGGTATGTCTAAAGCCTTGGAGACCAACGCGACATGGCATCCGATCGAGTTTGCTTCAGTTGAATAGTTGGTTGGTCGCAGCTTGAGAGCATCAAGTGAATCTGAGAATCCAGTCAGGCTTGGCAGTGAAGCTTTCAAGCTTCCTCTTACTCCGCGTAAATCTGGTCCGATTGTTACATCCTGCTCCAGTCTCTGTCTTAGAGCGTGCACGAGTCTGTCACGGACGGCGTATTCATCTTCGTAGCTTTGCTTCGTGAACGGAGCACTATAGGTCTACCATGGCTTTTGAAAGTCGACAAGTTTGCGGACACGAGCGACACTGGGAAGATCGAGGTGCATAAGCAACAAGTTCTACTCCTGTGATCATCGTCATTGTTTTATTACATACATGGACCTGTCTCGCAATTCGGAACAAATGCCAAACTGGTACGCCGTGACACAACCTCAGAAGCACCAGGCCAATTCTGATAGAAGCAAGACTAAGCGCTGTGTTCGAACATCGCCAGCTCTGCTCAGAGGCCTCTCTCCAGTTCTCCCGTTGCGTTCGGTACGAGTCAAAGAGGTGGTTGGGGATAGTGGTATAGGTAGAGGAAACTTCTCGGCTGTGATCAAGCACTAGTTCCTGTAAGACGTTAGCATTCGCGCAGTTGCGAGTTTGGGGTACTGACAATAGGCCGAGTGTAAGATCACCGTGGATCTTGGCCTTGAGTTGAACCTCGATGTCCAAATTCAAATCGAGTCGTAATCTCAGCTGCTCGTTCTCACCGGGATCTTCGCCCTCCTTTTCTCCCTCATTCCCACCCTTCTTGAGCAGGCCACCAAGCGCCTCGTGCGGCTTGCCCACGGCGTTGCCGACAGTGTTGTTCACAAGGTCACCGGCGCCGTCGGCAACACCATTTACGGTGTCGCCCACTTCGTCAACTGAATCCAGGGGACCCCCGCCGCCGCCGAGGAGGCCACCGCCGCCCTTGCCTTGTTGCTGCGTCTGAGCTTGTGATTGTGCTTGGGCCTTGCCGCGGTTGCGGTTTCGGTTCCGTCGTCCACCCTTCTGCGAGACGTCGCTTCGGTATGCACTGTCGACGTCGCTGGGCGGTGCGCTCGAGCCACGGCCCCGGCTTTGTCGTGATTTGGAGCGAGATTGGGCCTGTTGCTCCATCTTCGGTTGTGGTGTTGGTGTTTGAGGCTCGTCTGTACCAGCGTCTACTTCTGCTTCCACGTCGCCCTTGTCACCGTTCGCTTGTCCTTTTTGGCTGAGCTTTTTGGGCTTTCGTTTTTCCTCCGACTTCTTAGAAGAAGCGTTGGCTCCTATGCTACCAGCACCTGAGGCAGATCCGGCCGCGTCGAGGTTTCCGCCGATTTGAGATTCTTCGGTGCTCTTGGTTTCTTGCTCCGACATGTTGAGAGATTGAGAAGAAAGATGCCCCAGAGAGGATGAAGAATGGGAATACGGCAGACAAAAAGAGGGTGTCGACGTAAGACGACCAGGTCTAGTGTCCCGGAGTCTGCAGGAAAAGTAGGCACGGTGCTGGAATTGTACTTCAACCCCACTGGGACGTCAGAAGCTGCACAACTCGGGGCAAGACCTGCAATGATTGTCCGCAAACGCGCATACTGATGACGTCGCTTGTTGCTGCTTTTCGGGAGCCATGTGCCCAACGCCACAGCCGGACCCGAAGATCACCATCGAGGCTGGCGGAGCCGGCGAAGAGAACAGGTTTGCGCAGTCCAGCAGGCCAATGACAGTGGTGAGGGATGACCATATCCGGGCTGTGGCTGGGGAACATGGGTCATAGCAGGGCCACAGGCAAAGATATACCGAATTAGGATGAGGAGAACGCCCCAAAGAGACCCAGCAGTTACTCATATGAGTACCCGATCGTCGATGCCTCGTCTTACTCTGGTTGGAGATCGACTACAACGGTCAGCAGTTGAACAGGCCGCATTCACTCGATAACGCTTCGACTCAAGAGCTTCTAGGAGCTCAACTAGACTCAAAACTATAGCACATAAATTGCGGGCTCTAGATCGGAATCAACCCCGATATGGCCGGCTGTATCGTGCGATCAGAGAAAATGCAGATTGTCGACGAGATTCCCAGCCTTGCCACGACGTCATAGTACGCCACACCCCGCAGCAGTGGATCTGGTGCCACGATGGAGCTGGGGCGAGTGGAGACTAAATCTTGCCTTTCGTCGAATCAGGGCAAGCCTTCGCCTTGGGTGCCACAGGCCGAACAGGGATTCTTCCAACTTCCGAAGGTCATCGACGTTTCAAAGCGTTCAAAATCTTGGTCCATGGCGCAATCGACGAAACGGCCGACGACCCGCCATCTCCGATCCCCGTTCGATGATCTTGCTGCTTGGAGCGGCATACACCGTCGTTGACGCAGGTTAAGACGCAAACAGGTCTGGGGAATGTAGACCCTTGTCGCGATGATGTCGTTGCTACCTCGACTGCTTTTCCCGGCCCTGCCTCCTCATTGAGCGTCTTGCTCACACAAGTGTTTTCTCGACCTTAACTTATGTTTCCTTTTTGCGTCTTCATCAACGTGCATATCTGCTAGGACGTCCCCTCCTACCCTTTTCTTGCCTCTGACGTCCTCACCACACAGTGAACAACCATGTCAGAGCCACAGCAACAACCTACACCGGAGAAAACTCCTCGTCCCGGGCTGGACCGCAGCAATTCAGAGGTGTCGACGACAGATCCAGACGACCAGGGGTACGAGTCTCGATCCAGATCACAATCTAGACGGCGTCGACGACAGAACCAACGCCAAAGGCAAGCCCAGTCGAAGAGCCAAGCAGGAAATGCCTCAGCACAGTCGATGGCCTCGATTCACGAGCAGGCCGAGGAGACCCAAGATCACCCCGGCACGCAAGTGCTGAAGCGGAATCCGGAGGAGAAAGACCAGCCGCAATGGCTCAAGAACCCCGACCCACGAGACATTACCGAAGCGCAACCGTTCGAGCGGATAAAGCCGCCGTCACAGTCGATGACCGGCCCCGTCACGTACGCACGCATGCTCCGGGGAGAAATCCCCTGGCGCGGGGCGCCGCCCACGCAACCGCTCGAGACGGCGCAACCCATCGACTCCAAGGACAGCAGCGGGAAAGATCCGATGGATCAGGACGGCCTCAAACTGCGCATAGAGTTGAACCTGGACATTGAGATCGAGCTCAAGGCGAGCATCCACGGTGACCTTACATTGGCACTTCTGTAAGCTACCTCTTTCCGAATTCTGTAAGAAGACTTCCTAAACGCTAACCAAGGAACTGATCCTCAGGGCTTGATTTATCCCTGCCGAAGGTGAAGCTGCCTAAAGTCAAGCTCCCGAAAGTCAAGGTACCGAAAGTGAAGCTGCCAACCCCCAAATTACCCGACCTGCCGAACTTACCCAAAGCTCCATTATGACGCGCACGAGAGGATGGGACGATAATGGTGTGAGGCTATTGAACAGCACGGTAGTGTCTCATAGTGCTGGCCGTCGCTATGGTTGTTCTGGCAAATCCCTATCTAGTACGAATCTTCGACGTGGCGTTAAGGAGGCCATCATCGATTGGATGGACCTAGAGCTTGTAACTCCAAATGTATCATCGTTAGAACTTTCCAACATCGTTTGCAAGTTGTCGTAACTCTATTATTGCTCTTCTGTCGAGTGTTGTTCTTGCTCGTGGCGTTCTCCTTGACCACTCATGCTGCTGCGCTCCTGTCCTTTCCAGAACTGAACAGGGCTTTTGGGGACTCTTCTGCTCAGGCTAATCGTGAACTGCACTGTCGTATTGAACTGAGTCTCCTCTAGCACGCTTGACCACCCTCTCAATACCGTCGAGACCCATCTTCAATTGCTCCATCTTCGGGCCGTAGCTGATCCGAACAAAGTGGTGGCACGGACTGTCGAACAGGTCGCGGCGCTTTGCTGGATTGAGGTCGAAGAATATGCCCGGCACGACAATCGTCTTCTCTTGGAGCAAAGCATCGAAGAAAGCCAAACCGTTGCTGATGTCGGTTGGCGAGTTCTTCGGTAAATCTAGCGTTGAAAGATCAAGCCAGATGTAGAACGTACACTCCGGGGTCTCCTGATCGCCCAGCCTGAAGCCGATCTCGTTGAGTCTCTTGAGGACGTAGTCGCGTTTCTAATCGTTCCAAACGGTTAGTGCACCATATAATACCAGTCTGCATCACAAGGAGGGGAACGCGCACGTACCGCTTTGAAGTGACGCTGCAATGCTGCCATCTCTGTGCGCACTTTTGCGGGTTCGAGCATCGATACCGCGGCCTCCTGCAGGGGCACGTTACAGCCACCGTCCAGATAGCTACCGGACGAGCTGAGGGCTTTGATAAACTCCTTTGGTCCCACGATCCATGCGACTCTCCAACCTGGTAGCCTGAAGCGCTTGGTCATGCCATCGATCAGGAGCACATCATCGCGGTCGACATCAATAACGTTCGAAGCCGCTGAAATAGTGCTCCCGTCGCAATCTTTGTCGTAGCGGTAACCGGAGTAGAATTCGTCGAAGATCAAGGTCGCTCTGTCACGACAGAGATCTTGGATCAAGGAGAGCTCTTCGGGTTGTAGGGCGTGACCAGTCGGGTTGCGCGGGTTTGAGGTCAAGCTGGTAGGTGTCAGTATGATCGAACCAGCAGAGGCCTTGGATTGGCTCTTGAAATCCTACATCACCGACGTTCCTCTTGCGAGTTCCTCGGCAATCTTGTCGACATGGATATGGTACCCATCGGCAGCGGACAGCGGGGTAGGGACGGCGACGAAGTTGCGGAACAAGCTCAACATCTGATACTGTCAGTGCGATGAAGGACGGAAAGTCTCCCATAAGCCTTGCCTCCGAGTAAGCCGAGTACTCTGGGATATGAAAAGCCAGATACGCATTGCCCAAGACGGCAGCAATTCTGATCAAGCCAGCTCTGCCTCCCGGCACGATACAAACATTCTCCCACGTGTACTGACTCTCCTTACCCTGGCGGTAATCGTGGTTGTACAGATTCGCAACTGCGGTGCGCAGAGACTTGATGCCGGCTGTCGGGCCATATTCTCTGGAGTTTTCGCTCAAGGGGATGGAAGTAGGTCGTGGGAAACACTTGAGGGCCGGTCAGCTGGTCTTGAGTGGGCTGAGGCTGGGGATGAACTCCATTGCAACGTACACCATCAATATCACCGGCTTCTGGGGCCCCTTGACCCAAATTGGCCCCTAGGCTGTTGTCAGGACGTGTTTCCAAGGAGGCAGTGCTCCGACTATCACTGCGGGACGCCCTCTGGACTTACATTTTTCAGGCTCGTCATAGAACCCGTGCTTCTGAGCTTGTTCTGTAGTCCAGACCACGCCCTGACATACAAAATTAGCAATAGAGCCTCGTGGAAAGAGGCCTGGTATCGAAACCGAGGTCTTACAGTGCTACTTCTGGACGTGTCGAGCGCGGAATGAGGTTTGTGGCCGGGCTGCGCGCGGAACGATCGATGCGAAGCCGAGATGCCTTCACCTTCACCTTCAGGGTGGATCGAGAAACGACGGCGATCGGCGGACGTGTGCAACGCCTCTCTCAGCTCCGAAATTCGTCTCTCTGAGGAACTCATGGTTCGAGAGGAATTATCTGCTTGGATTCTGTGGTCCTCGTACAAGCTGCCGGATTGGTTCGTGGTGATCGCAGAGAGAGGGGCAGAATTGCTTAAACGAGGGGCTAGTGAAGCCTCGATAAAAGCTTGAGCTGGGCAATCGCCGGTGATGAGTCCCAGGTCCAGAGATGAGATTCGGGTGAGGACAATCTCAGAGGAATGAAGAAAACTAACGGTGAAAGGGAGTTCAATGCCTGCAGCAGATGGCGTGTCTGTGGTCAAAATATCTGGCTGCTAATCTGCCGCCCGTCCTTCACATCGAGCTCAGCTCATCTTCACCTTCCATTGACTTGCACCTAACTTGAACCCTGGATGACTGAGCGAAAGCCAATTGCATTACTAGCCACAGGTGCCTGCGTCCTCACGTTCCTCTGAGCGGCGCCTCTCGGGGCCCCTCGTGCTGTTTCCTTGTTTGTCGACACGATTCACAACAACTCCTCACACCTTGCTGACAACAGAGCGCACAAACGCGGCCGTCTTCTTACTCAGGTTGGAAGCTTACACTCTTGAGTTCCAACTGCGATCTCGCCATTCCGTTGTGCTGCCCAATGAAAGAGATTCCAACACGGATCGAACTAAAGAGTTAGGGCCCTTGGTACGGGTTCCCAAGGAATCGATCGCCTTTGAGCATGCGGGGATCCGCGATGGACGTCGACCTCTCAACGCCGTTATCAAATGGTCAAAAGGCGCTCGAGAACTTGTGGCGCAGAAAGTACTTAGGTCGCCACTCTCGGCTCACTCCTTAGACAGTCTTTTCTAGTGAGTATTAACTCCTTGTTTGCATCTGGTTGAGGTCTTCATGTGAGAGGTGATTTATTTTCCAGTCCTGTTTCACCACACACGCGAGACTCCACCATGGGTATTTCAGAAACCACCTCCACGGCCCTCATCGCTGCCCTCGAGCAAGCACACGCCCAGTACACAAAATCACACCCTCAATCGCTCAAACTCCACGAGGAAGCATGCAACTACCTCCCTGGCGGCAACACCCGCACCGTCCTGCACACGACGCCCTTTCCCCTAACAATCTCCACCGGCCAGGACACCCGTCTCACCACCATCGACGGGCGCACCTATACGGACTTTTTGGGCGAGTATACAGCAGGCATTTATGGCCACAGCCATCCTGTCATCAAGTCCGCCCTTGAGTCCGCCCTCCAAAACGGGTGGAACTACGGCGGGCACAATGCGCTGGAACCCCAGCTCGCGAAAATCATCTGTGATCGATTCCCCTCCATCGACCTGGTCCGGTTCGTCAACTCGGGCACCGAGGCGAACATGATGGCCCTGGCCACAGCCATGGCATTCACCGGGAGGAAGAAAGTCCTGCTCTTCAACAAGGGATACCATGGCTCGACCATCTCGGGACGTGCACCGTCGACGAAACGGTCCATCAACCTGCCCCACGATTTCGTTCTAGGCGCCTACAACGACGTCCCCGGCACGGAAGCCCTGATCCAGTCTCTTCCCAAGGACTCCCTCGCGGCCATTCTGTTAGAACCTATGCTCGGGTCGGGGGGCTGCTACGCCGGCTCGGCCGAATTCCTGGGCATGCTGCGTCGCCTGGCCAGCAAACACGGCGCGCTGCTCATCTTCGACGAGGTCATGACCTCGCGGCTGCATTACAACGGGCTGGGGTCCCAGACCGGCGTGACGCCCGACCTGACGACACTTGGAAAGTGGGTCGGTGGAGGGATGAGTTTCGGGGCGTTTGGTGGCCGCCGGGACATCATGAGCCTGTACGATCCCAGAAACGCCCAGCTCGAGCATCCGGGCACGTTCAACAACAACGTGTTTACTATGAATGCGGGAGTCGCGGGCTGCGGGCTTTTGACGGCCGAGAAGCTGGACGCTCTCAACGGGCTCGGCGTGCAGTTGACCAACCAAGTCACGGACGTGCTTTCTAAGAGAGGGATTCTGCACGACGCGACTGTGCCGTCCGCTCCAGCGACGGACGAAATGCACGCGGCCGAGCATCCACAGCGACCGCCGAAGATGTTCATCAAGGGCGTGGGCAGTCTGATGGCCGTCCAGTTTGCAGGGCCAGATCGCGAGGTCTTGGGAGCACTGTTTTATCACCACATGCTGGAGCAGGGCATCTACATGGCGCAGCGCGGCTTTGTTGCACTGAACATCATGCTCACGAACGACCACGTCGCCTTGTTCGTGAGCGCCGTGGAGGCATTTGTCCAGAAGTGGGAACAAGCGTTGAAATGGTGAGCACGCGCGCCGCTATCCACCTGCTCCGAAGTCATTTTTCTTGGAGTATTTTTGGGAGGTTCCAGAAAGGCACCGGGCGGTAATGTATTGACAATGCTTTCAAGCATAAGCCCAAGTAGCGGACATGTTTGCAATGGTTCCCTTTTTATCCAGCGGTCCGCGAAAAAGGCTGACCATCCCGCTATGCATGCATCTCCCATAGATTCCTTACCATAAATCGGGACATAGAAAACACGTCTGCGGTGGAATGATACGACCCAAATCTTCGCTCAACGCATCTGAAAGCCTTTTTGCAACACGCATACCTGCCATCATGTGTCTCCCAGCCAAATAACAGATGTAGAAGCTCCACCCCTCCTCAGATTTCTGGTCTCGGTGCTGGAAAATTTACTTGCGTTCACATGACCACACATCTACTCCCCTTCTTCTTCCCTTCTTTCAATCCTCCCGAACTGGTCGGCATGGGCGTCTGACTCCGCGGCACTTCTTCACCCTTCTTCCGCCTGCCTTTCTTCTTGTTCGAGGATAGCAGCGTTGGATCAGACAGAACACGTCGGCCGTTGTTCTCGGTCGGGCTGACACCGTTGCTGTCGCCAGCCCAAGTCATTGCCTGATAACTTTGCATTTGCTGATATTGTTGCTGTGGAAATTGCTGAGGGTACGGATAATGTGGCGACTGCGGTAGCGGAGGCAGCGGCTGGGTGATACTGTGCGATCTTTGACCCGGTTCACCGGGTCCGTATGAGCTGGATATACTGTCGATGGTGTCCAACCTGTCCATCCCCGGTCTCTGAGCACGAGCGGATGCTGCTGCATGCAGGTTTGGCGTAGACGCAGAAACAGGTATCGATTGACCACTTCCTTTCGAATTATTCCTCGTCAACCCATTAGGAGCATTGATAGCCTTGTTGAACGACGGAGACCCGGGGACACCAGCGGCTCCCCACGCGCCTGGAGGCGGCGACGGCGGCACCACCGAGCCACCACTGAAAGCGCGCCTTCCAGAGTTTACATTGGGAGCGCCATTAGTTGAGATCGGTGCAACGGGTTTCCGTGTTGTGTGGGAGATTCGACGGTTCAGGTTGGCCATTTGATCGGCTGTCGGAGGCGGCACATTGTAGGGACCTGCCTTCGTGCCAGGCTGAGCTGCAAATTGCTGTCCGACGGGCGGGCTTATATCGTCGTATACGTGTGGCATACGTTGGAATGATGTCGGGGTCGGCGGGACGGGCTGATGGAGACGGGCTTGCAGATTGGACCCCGTTAATGCGGCTGAGCCTGAGGAAGGCAGCTGTGCTTGAGCCGTATCGAACGGAGTGTGGGTGGATGGTGTAAGATTTACAGGAGAGGGACGATCCGGGGTCTGAAGCCGTTGGGACACGGGTGTTTGTTGGTACGGCGATACTCGACCCTCGTGAGACACTGGTCTCGATGAGCCTTCTGAAGCTGTTGGAGCAAAGGATGTGCTTGCCGGGGGCCCATGGGAGATTGGGCTCGGACGCTGGAAAGTCTCAGCTGCTGGAGTAAGTGCTTGGTCGAGTCTCGAGGGGGGCACTGAGGCCGGATATTGCGTCCCAGTTTGGCCGGGAGGAAGAGCATTTTGTGGCATCACAGGAACCGGCTGGGGGGTGATGTGCATTGGGACTGGCCCGAATTGTGCTTGGTGGTGCATCGGATGGCCGTGTCCAATTCCTTGTGGGGCATGCCCGTTTTCCGGTATTCCCACCAGCGGCATAGGCGTGGCTCCTATCGGACGAGGTTGGATTAGAGGCGAACCCAACTGCGCCGGGGTTTGCCCACGAAGAGACGGCGAGGTATAGGGCGGAGGCGGTGACTCCCAGCCATCCAACTGCTGAGGCTGAGATCCAACCTGTTGCTGCGCGAGGGGTGGGCGAGGAGGATATCGAGCTGTGGAGAACCCAGCAGCTGTGGCAGAGCGGTGCAGATTCGGTGACGGTTGATGAGCGGGCTGGGGCGAACGCGGTACAGCACTGGCCAGAGCGATTTGAGCATCGATATCCAACGGCGAAGACGTCTGGGACACGCTCCTGAGCCTGGAACCTTGGTTCGCAGAAGCCGTAGTGACTGAACGTCCTAGAGGTACCCTCATTCCTCCTCTTGCCCGATCCCTCACGGTTCGTCGTCTTTCCATTGCAACTTCGATCTCCATATCACCAATCTGTTCGGTGAGGAGCTCCGGCTCTTTCTCGCCTACTTCGATGGTCAGCTCGCGGTCAGGGTTTGTAGATGGCGAGTAATCGAAATCCAAGATCGAAAGGCGAGACCCATCGACAGGCATGGTCTCGTCTCCGAGCTCTTCTGCAAACTGGTCCACGCCACCAGGAGCAACAACAACCAATCTCTTGCCGCCGAAACCACAAGGTCTATCTTCGCGTCTCTCCACCCATTTTGCTGCAGTAGCACCATCCAGACTCCTAATGTGCTGGCATTTGACGAACAAGCTTTCACGCCACTCAACTTTCGCAGCAAGCGAGTCGTCCTCAAAATCCTCACTGCTTCCAGATACCGAGGGCGAATATGCCATCAGAGCCTCCATATGACCCGTTGCAGAGGTCAGCGGGATGTTCCTGCCTTGGAGACGCTGTTCATGTCGTTCTACAACCGAGCCCATATCCGGAGCAGCGTCGAGCTTTTCGGGGACTCCATAAATCCAGAGGCCGCTCCCACTAAATCCAGCCACGACAAGTGTCCCACACACTGTCGCAGTTGGAGCAGTCGATGGCGCTGGCAAACTGAACCGTCGATTCGTTGTGGGGTTCAAAAAGTAGGCCACGCCAGTTCTGGTGTCATCCGTCCGCACTGCCCGGTACGACATGAGTGTGTGATCATAGGCAAAGATCCAATTCGCATCGCCTTCCGTGTGCCCTTGCAGTAGTTCAGCATGGCTGCAGATACTGCTGATTTGGGGAAAGAGGATCTGAGTCGTCCACATTCGACTGTGCACCTCTTTTGGTGGCAGGTCGTTCTCGGTGTAGAACGGTGCAGTGATGACCACAGCTGACGGTTCTTCCAAGCTCTGAGTGCTGCCGACAAGCATTGACCCGTCGCCAGAGAAGCTCAGTGTGTCAACTCCTTCACTTCGGACAGCTCGTCGGTCGGTCGACAAGGCGCTTGGAGCCAGCGAAAAGACCTCTACCCCACCTTCGTATGCGGCAGCCAGCACCGTGCCCTCTGGAGCTAACGCAATCGTCCTCGGTGGGTTATCCATGACCAAGACCTGCACGTGCTTGACACCTTCTGCGGTCAAATGATACACATTGGCTTGATGCTTCGATGACAAGACTGCCAAGATTGTACCGTCATCTGTGACCGACGCAGCCAACGGCCGTCTCATCGTCTTGAGCTCATGGCGCACAGTGATCGGTTCCGTGACTGCATCGATAACGTATATCCTCGATGAACTGAGGGCGAGGATCGTCTGGCCGTTGGGAGAGAATGAAAACCGAAACGCCTCTGCTCCTGGTAAGGCGGCAGAAGAGCTCGCATTCACGGATATTAGGTTGATCAGAGTCTGGCGTGGTCGCAAGTATGCCTCGAACAGGTTGCGACGAACTTCTGCGGCGAACTTGGTCTTCAGGCGGTACAGGTCAAATTTGCGAAACGGACCGGTGATGACCGTGTTCGACAAGGCATATGACGGACATCGAGATAGATGGTGGGCGTAGAGCTCTCGGTTCTGTGCCGCTTTGTACCAATTGCGATTCAATATGGCCAACGATCCGAAGCCATTGGCATCGACCATCCATAGTATCCTGGCTCAACGTTAGCGAGACACCTCGGGCAAGGACCGGCCAAGCCATAAGTGAATGCTGGGGAGGACACACCTCTCTAAAACCTCGATCGGTAACTGATGGAAAGCGACGGCAGCCTTTCTTACGGAATTGGGGCCGATCGTATCTGGAGACTGGATAGGACTATCAATGTCGGGCCGGTCATGTGACAGGGCCAGACCCAGGCCGTTCTGGAGGTGAGGTTCATGTTGGTCTAGTGGCTGAGGCGGAATATCATCTTCGTGTGAGATCGTTGAACCGGGTTGCGATGGCGGGTGTACAGACATTTGGGGCGACATTGCTGCAGAAGCCCAAGCACGGTGATGATGAGGATGCTACTAATACAGGATCGAAAGAGCCGACATGATGGTGGTTGCTTCAATATTCCATCCCTCCATGGACGCGTCGGTTCGCGACGGGGAAGGTGGGAAACTTTCCCTTCTTTTCAGTCGCGAACGCCCCGTGCTCCTCTCCCGTTGATGCACCGATCGACCGGAGAACTGCTAGGCCGTGGGAGCTGTGCTGTGGGTGCCGTGGAAGATGAACGACGACGACATGGAACGGCGTGGATGGTGATATTAGAGGTGATGATGAGAGGCGAATTGAAAGAGGCTCAAGGTGGTCAGCGCTGGGAGAGAATCTCAGCAAGCTGTTAGTGGCCTAAACTCTTGGGGAGCAGCTGGTGCCGACAGCGCCTATCCATTAACTAAGCCACCCTAATTCCTGTGTCCCAGTGCGGCGACCGTGATGCCCCCACGAGATCCCCTAACTGAACATTTCCGGGAGCCAAGGGCTAGCATGTACTTTACGACCTTAAGCGAGAACGGCCACCAATGGTACGAGCTTCGGAGTTCCAACGACGCCTAAAGGCATGGAAGACGTTCAGTAGATCTTGGAGGCTCACCGCAAGGAGCTTAGGCCCCTAGCCGCGTGCATCTTTTATTAGAAGCTCTCAGGAGCTTCAATGCAATCCTCGCGCAATCTGCGCCCCTGCATAAACTCTGCAGAAAGTACAGATACTCGGTCCATCAGCCTGACAGGGTACGTTGTCCAGTAAACGGATCTGACGGTGGTCTAACGCTTCGCGATCTTCAACATCAGACACTTTCTACTTCATCTTTCATCCTCATCATCCACAGAGGAACGCTGGCCGGGGGATATACTGCTTTGGGACATGGACGAGTTTCAGGGCGCTGTGGAAAAGCGCCATGGCTTCTGGAAGTCAGACACCCTGCCATCAAATTCGGGCCATGTCTATTTCCGACACCAAGAGTCCTGAGATGAAGTGAAGTGAAGATGAAGGGAGATAGTGTTCCGATTTTGACGGCTCTTCCAGTCTCGTGTCCCTGACCGACTCGCTGATCGCCTCCAGCATCCACAATTGTTTGTACAATATTCTAGTAGGTCCTCTGAAGGGAGAGGCCACCCGCTTGCAAAGAGACAACCATCGACCGCGAAATAAGGATTCAAATCGCCCTCACTTCTCTGCCTCTCTCTGACCGCCACCCACCAGACCAGAGAACCATCCCGTGGGCTTCATGCTCTTATACATCTCCTCCTGGTACTTCTTCTCTTCTGCCTCGCGGTCGGCCAAGAATTTGGCGCCCTCTTCTTGGATTTTCTTCTCGAGCTCCATATACTGTTTCTGTCCTCTTTCTCGGATTTGATCCCACAACATCTTGCTGTCGTCCGCGCCGTCTAAGCCGTCTGGACTGCGGCCGGATATTCCCAGAACCGATGAAAGGGCGCCGAGTGTCTTCTTCGGCCTCTTTTTGCCCTTGTCCGCTTGTTCTGCTTCGAACTTGGCCCGCAGAAGCTTCTCCCTGCGGGCAAATTCGGCAGGAATGTATGTGCCTTCAAACGACTTCAACACCTCACGCGTGTCCTCAAAGCCCATTGTCGCCAGGTATTCGAGGAAGGGGATGAATTGGACCAGTGTTTGGTCCTTGGGATCGCCGGTCCACTTGGGTAGGATGATGGCATTCTCGGGCTGATGCTTGACGTGGTGGGGGTCAGTGTCCATGATGATGACTTTCTTGAGGTCTCGGTTGAGGTAGGAAAGGTCCTGCCTCGGTCAGCAACTGTCGTTCTGCACCACGAACTCCAACTCACCTTGATGTAACCACCGTCCTTGTAGAGAGTGGCTTCGCGGAACAACGGCCATCGAATCATGGAGAAAGGGTCCAGCTTCCTGATCACCTGATCGACCATAGCGGACGGCTGACTTGTGAACAAAACAATCTCATAATAAGCAGAGAGATAGCGCAGGAAGTAGTCGACTCCTGGACGTTTGGCTACACGCCATCCCTTCTCACGAGTCCACTCCGAATGGACCAGCATGTCTTCGAGGCTGACGACCAGGACGAAAGGGAACCGGAAGTTTGGATCCGGGTCTTCGTCAGGCAGTAGTTTGGTAGTCACAGGATCCCGGTAATAGCTCATCATGTCTCCAAGGCGGGCGGTGACGCGGTTGTAGAAAGGTGTGAAACCCCAGCCCGATGGCGCATCTTGATGTTTTTTCTCCTCCTCCTCGTCGGCCCAGTTGCGACCCATGTAAATGGAGCCGCCCAAGGAGCCCAAGCCCAAGATGATGTACATGTATCTGAAAGCCGCATTCTTTTTCCGGTCACTGGATGAAACGTATTCTTCTTTCGGAACGTCACCACCATCTCGACCGCGCGCTCCGGATGGCAACTCTTCAGCAGGATCTTCAGTGATGTTGAGGCTGCTCGCGTGCGAAGCCGCGTGCCGCGACTGGGCGTTCCGTAATTCTGCATCCAAAGTGGACGGAATGCCTTTTGTCAGATCGGGCAAAGGCTGCTGTGCTTGCTCTGCTTCCGGTGGCTCGGATGGAAGTGGAGGTTCTTGTGCTGTTGTGTCTTTCGGGACCTCTGGGGAACCATCCCCTTCTTGCCTCAAGGATCGACCGCTCGCCCGGGATACTGACTCGGAGACATCGTCAAGGTCTCGCGAAGGATCCTCGCCGAATGGAGTGGCATCTGAACGAGGCTGCGGCTTTAACGACGCATCTGAGGACGGCGAGGTGGGTGGTGACGTGGATTCGACTTTTGGAGAAGGGGTGGTTTGAGAGAACGGCACTTTTCGTAGAGGTTCTTTCTGCTGCGGCGCCTGCTTCGTGCTGTCGGGAACCTGGTATCCTGCTTCCCTCGGACGGTCTCCTTTGGCGTAGTATCGCAACTGAGTCTGCAGCTGCGCTTGCAGGATCGGAGGCCGGATGCCAGTGCGCCCCCTGAGGAGAGGTAAGGCTGCGCGTCTTAGCATATCTCCATCAACTCGTGTGCAACGGGACGTGATAAGGATGCGATATAGCAGGATCGAAGAGAATTAACCCAGCCGGGCGACAATCTTTCGACTGCGGCTCGGATGCTGTTCACTGCACTTTCTCCGAATCGCTTGGCGGAAAGCGGAGTTGCTTCCCTCGCCTCCTCACTTCTTCTCTTCTCTCTTCTTCTCTTTCTTCTCTTCTCTTCTCTTCTTCATAAGAAAGTTGATATACACCCCAGGAAAATTTGACTCGCCGTTCACAGACATACACCATATGTTCGAGGAGTTGTATTAGCTGGGCAGAACAAAGCACCAACTTCGTCCTCCTCAAGAGCGCACGAGAGGCCCGCCTATGATCTTTCAGTCGCCCCGTAAGGACGATACATCCTTTGCCCACCCATCCATCACGATGAGTGTGTGAGCGCGCCAGTTTCAGAGTGATGAACTGTGCGCGCATTCATCCTTATCTTGCCCTGAGCCCTACTCGTACAACCTACAGCTGCCCAGAGTTTTCGGCGGTCTAGCTCCGATGCCGTCGTGGAAGGATGGCCTTGTCAACGCCTTTCCGATCCCTCAGGAGCGTGGGAAGAGATATTCTTCGAAGAAGGACAAGCAGAACGGGAGCACCTTGACCGAGGTTGAGTCGCTCGTGAAAACTGTCGGGACCCTTACGCTTGAAGGCGGCCCGTTTCCCTTCTTCGACCTGCCTGCAGAGATCCGTAACAGGATCTACCACTTGATACTGTTCAGCAAGCCAGGATATCGCCTTGTGGACGGTCGGTTGAGACCGTGCCGCACCGCTATTATGGCTACGAATAAGCGCACCCACCAGGAAGCGGCTTATGTCCTTTACAGTACTACGAGCTTCCGTATCTTCCCTCTCCAGGATTTTACACCTGCACCCGTCATCCAAGAGCTGCGGCCCATGTATCGCGCCATGGTGACGAAAATGGAGGTGACGCTGGGCTCAAGTTGGACCAGTCCTCCAAAGTCGTGGCGTGTGAGCAAATTGCTGGCAAAGCGCCTGTCCAAGCTTTCCGCCGTGCAGACGCTCAAGGTCTTCGTCGAGCTGGACCCGAGTCTGCCCATGTTCGAGAAGTACCGGGTATCTCTCGACTTCTACACAGACTTCTGCGGCGACCTGCTTCGCGATGTGCTGGTGTGCGTGCCGCAGGTGACGCACATTGAGATGGACGGGAATCCGGGTGTCGAAGCGACCGGCCCGCTAGTGACCAGGCTGCTCAAAGAAGCAGAATCAAAGGGCAAAACATGTACAATAGGCCCGACCAAGGCACTTGCAACCCCAGCAGGAGTCAAGCAGGTGTTTTTGCAGTAATATGAATTTTAATCGCCTCACGCGATCAGCGGCGCCTTTCTGTCATAAGGGCCTCCTCAACAATCGCGGAGTCATCGCAGGTCAATATTTTTGAGGTAGGCAGAGAGCTCTTCTCTCTGAGGAGCCAAACGCCATGCATGGTGGTTCTCGCCCCGAGAATAAAATTACAAGCCTGCGCCAACCGATGCGGTACCGCGCCCTGCCCTGCCTACAAGTATCCCCATGGACTGTTCGGGTTGCTGTCCTACAGCTCCTCGTCAACTTCCATCTCCTCATCTTCGTCATCCGTATGCGTTCCATTGCCGTTAGCATGCACCGGCCTCTTGGCCACACTCGCCTCCTTGTCGATCATCTGCCGGTTGACGGCGACAATGTTGTCCTCAATCAATCTCTGGCCGACGTCCTCGATGTGTTTCTTCGGGTCCACTTTGCCTACGTATCTCGTCTTCAATTGCTCAGCAGTCAACTCGTTCTCTTCCCGCACCCGTCGTTCGTAGCCCTCTGCTAAATGCACCAACTGTTTCAGGCCCTCTTCGTTCCTCTTGCGCTCGTTGGTGAATGACGCGGGAAGTTCCAGCCCTTCGGTCCACACTTCCTTGTGTAGATTCATGAGCATGTTCTCTTCTAGGCCCGTCTTGCGGTATTGAATGCCGATCGAGTAGTAATGTCTGTTTAGGCCGTGGATGAGTGCTTGGATAGAGGGTTTGTTCAAGTGACCCAGATTTGAAGTCGTCTGGCGGGGTTCTTGACCCATCATGATCGCCTGCGGGTTGATCAAGCGGAAGGCGTCAATCACGACCTTCCCTTTGACGGATTGGATGGGGTCGACCACCACGGCGACGGCGCGGGGGGTCAACTGCTCGAAGGACTGTTGTGTGTTGATATCGACACTAGAAAGCCAGCAGCCAAAGCCAGGATGCGAGTGGTACCACCCCACGACCGTCTCAAGCCGACCCGTTTGGCGCAGCATATCCATCATCTTGGTCTGAAATACCGGGTCGACGGATTCGACACTGACAGACGTGCCTGATTGAGGCATGGCGAACACATCGACGACACGGACGGTAAAGTCATCTACGAACTCGCCCAGCATCAGACCCATGACTTCCATGGGCACACCTGCCCGGCCGTGGCGGAGCATTTTTAGCAGGGCGAGGGAGGAGATGTAGACGGTTTCGGAGTTGTCGACGAGGTTGGTGTCGCCGCCGCTTTGCTGGCCGATCTGGGCGGCGGCGAGCATGCGGTTGAAACGATCCATATTGATGGGAGTGGAGGTGAGGGTGAGTCCGAAGATGAGGAAGGGTGGAGGAGGATGGGAAGGGTCGTGATGGGTTTTGTACAGATATGGGATTGATAATTCAGATCAAGATGGATCGATTGCAGGAGCTCGATCCAGCAGACGTGGAATGCAGACACGACCCGAGCGCCAGAGGCTATAGGATAGATTCGCGGGTCTTCAAGGGTGCAGGTCTCCTTAATCAGGTTCGCGAATATGCCGTGTTAATGTATGAAATAAAAGTCAACAGCAGCTGCAGATGAAAGGCATCCAACTGCGCTGCGCGTTCATCATGCGCGAGACCCACAATTGCGATGGAAGCGGCTAGCGGCGGTTGTGCTGGTCCCTGGTTGGTGCTCCGCATAGTGCCAGTGACGAGAGTTGGAGAAGAGAAATGGAAGGGCAAAGAGCATCTTCTAGGACTTTCAACTTGCAATTCACGTCGCGACTCGGTTGACCTGCTCACACTCTCGTCTGTGCAGCTCCATACGGACCGCCAACACAAGAAGGCCCCGAACCAGAGGAGGAGCGTCCTCTTCTCTGCTCACGTTCATCAGATTTCCCTCTGTTAATCCCTCACCTCTGAGTGACTGAAAGGAATTCCGTCTGCGCATCTTCTTCGTCCCACTCTGCTCCCTCCGTGCCGTTCTCTCGGTTCACTCACGCCCCGGCGGCGCTTCGCGCAGCATGGCGTACGCCCCAGTCGACCCTCCGAACCACAAGCGCGACGACAAGAAGAGAGTCGCCTACTTCTACGACTCGGACGTCGGCAACTACGCATATGTCTCGGGCCATCCCATGAAGCCTCACCGAATACGGCTTGCTCATTCTTTGGTCATGAACTATGGCCTCTACAAGAAGATGGAGATCTATCGCGCAAAGCCTGCCTCCAAGTACGAGATGACCCAGTTTCACACCGACGAGTACATCGATTTCCTCGCAAAAGTGACGCCGGATAACATGGACTCGTACCAGAAAGAGCAGCAAAAGTACAACGTCGGAGATGATTGTCCTGTCTTTGATGGCCTCTTCGAGTTCTGCGGCATCAGTGCAGGTGGTTCGATGGAAGGCGCTGCCAGGTTGAACCGCCAGAAGGCAGACATTGCCATCAACTGGGCTGGAGGTCTGCATCACGCAAAGAAATCAGAAGCCTCCGGGTTTTGCTACGTCAACGACATTGTTCTCGGCATCATCGAGCTTCTGAGGTTCCACAAGAGAGTCCTCTACGTCGACATCGATGTACATCACGGCGACGGTGTCGAAGAGGCTTTCTACACTACTGACAGGGTAATGACTGTCTCTTTTCACAAATATGGCGAATATTTCCCCGGTACCGGCGAGCTTAGGGATATTGGTGTGGGCTTGGGCAAACACTATGCCGTTAACTTTCCTCTCCGAGACGGGATCGATGATACTTCGTACAAGGGCATCTTTGAGCCTGTCATCCGGGCCACTATGGAGTACTATCAGCCATCAGCTGTCGTGCTGCAATGCGGAGGTGATTCTCTCTCCGGCGACCGGCTAGGCTGCTTCAATCTTAGCATGAAGGGTCATGCAAACTGCGTTCAATTCGTCAAGTCGTTCAACCTCCCCACCCTCATTGTTGGAGGTGGAGGCTACACGATGCGGAACGTCGCAAGGACATGGGCTTTTGAGACCGGCTGCCTTGTGGGTGAGCACATGACGGCAAATCTTCCATACAACGACTACTACGAGGTATGTTACGGAACACGCGTGTGCCCTAGAACGTTGCTAATCCCCATCAGTACTACGCTCCAGACTATGAGCTTGATGTACGACCGTCCAATATGGACAACGCAAACTCGAGAGAATATCTTGACAAAATCCTTACTCAAGTCCTTGAAAACATGAAGCGGACCGCTCATGCCCCGTCGGTACAGATGACGGACGTTCCGAGGGATTCCCTCGGCCTGAATGATGACGACGAAGCTGCTCTGGATGATCTCGACGAAGATGAAAATATCGACAAGCGTCGCACTCAGCGCAGAGCAGACAAATACGTCCAAAAGAACGGTGAACTATCAGATAGCGAAGACGAAGAAATGGAGATTGACGGAGACGGCCGCCCATCAGGCAGCCGGAAACGACGAGCTATACAGAATTACCGCCACATTATGGATGTAGGCGGCAACGATTCGGGTGTTGAGACAGGAAGTGGAATGGGCACACCGCAACAGGCATCAAGCCTACCCGATGAAGTGGCAGACGAAATGAATGTGGACGACGATCTAGAAAGGATTGGTCAGCCCACTCCGAGTCCCCAGAACGGCGAACACGTTAACGGTCCGGCCGCGACTTCTGGTCCTCAATCACCAGCCCATAACCCCCCAGCAGTTGATGATGGTGACATCGAGATGGGGGACGCAGATGCGCCGAATGGCCATATCCTCGCCGCCACGGCAGCTCAACACGAGCTGCCGCATCCGATGGAGGAAGCGACTAGTGCGGTACAGCAACAACGTACACCTCCCGATTCACCGCCAACCCCAGGAGACGAAGAGCCCTCGCCGGCTGCAGCTAACGCCGCAATCTCGGAATCGTCAATGCATGAAGGCGAAGATGAAAGCGCAATCGCTGTGCACGCTCCGCATCTTCCTCCAGTGACCACTGAACCTGAAGCCAGCGGCGCAACGGCCGAAGAAACAGCCATCAAACAAGAAGTGATTGGTGACGATGAAGTCGCCAAAGCGCAGGAAGAAGGACGTATGGAACGAGAGTTGGCGAATGCCGAGGGGGAGGCTAAGACGGAGGCAATGGCGAAGGTGGAGGCTGCGGAGGGTGCCGCCGAGGCTACTACCATCGAACGACCAGCGCAGGGCGAACGTGAACCACAAGCAGGGATCGGGGCAGGAGCAAAGCAAGGATCTTAGGGGAATTCGAAGAGCTTTGGTCTATTCACACGTGGTTACAACAAGAAGAATCCTGTGATTCTTAGTCCTTGAGCTACTGCTGGTGCTTCTGGAGCGAAGGTCAGCAGGTGATTTACAGTGTGGAAGGGTGCAACGGTCTGTACGGATAACGAAATGGCGCTATCTTGGTGGTCTGATGTGCTAGGTAAAAGTTCTGGCAGTGGGTGGGCATGGGACAGGATAGCCGTGGCGGCGCTGGCTGCGAGGGACACATGGACATGCTGGAAGACTGGTGGCAACTTGAAGTACCTATTGACGAATACCTGCTATCTTGGGGCTCGGGCTCCAGCAAACGAGCTGAGCCTTGGAACTATTCTATTTAGCCATTCGACGAAACGACTTGATTTTGGGGAAAGAGCTCAATGGACCACATCATTGTTCGTGATTTGCTTGCCCGGTTAAGAGCTGCACAGCGACCTGGAGCAGGGCGTCCAGCGTATCTCACCCGATATAATGGTCAGCTGCTTTGCAAGTGAAAAGCGGAAGTCCGAACGGGCAGTTGATCTCGCCTGTCTCGCAAATCTACTGTGCGGTCGCTCCTGATCCCGACCTTTCCAATGCCCTTCCCCCCTGCCCCAGGAACCTGCATCACCAACTGTCCGTCCCCCAATAGGTATATCTTACTCCAGTGGGCTCCCTGATCCGGCCGCCAATGGTGTCCAATTCCTCGCCCCGAAGTTTTGACGATGAAGAATTCAACATTCACGTCCGTACTTTGCACATTTCTTTGTGATTTACGCTGAGGTGGTCTCGCCCTAGACTTTCACACGGGCGACTAGCGTGATGACACTCCCGCCGGGACTGATGATCGAGAAGAGTGGCGGCGTTGTTGTTGTTGCTGTCGTCAGGAGCAGCGAGGAGTGGTTCGCCGCCGATACAGTCTACAACTAGGTCAAACGGGGGGAGGGACTCAGGGCGCGGAAAGAGAACGCGACGGATGTATATCGCACATGGACAAAATCGAGGTGATAACGAGTTGGAAGTTGGTGTCATTGTGATATGTTTCCCTCTTGTGGAATACGTACATGTGAGGTACCTGGGTTCATATCGACCTCCCTCGTATTCGGGGTCGGCGATCCAAGTAGTGGTAGCCACCCGATTGGCAAAGGGCCAGCTTGTACCTGATGTTGTTGTTTCCTATTTATGTTTCTAGAGACATGCCATTCAGGGACCATGTCCGTTCCTAACTGGGTCGAAGGTGTCATATTTCCAGCGATTGACGTCGAGGGCAGCTGCGAAGACATTCGGCGATGAGGACCACTATCAGGGCGCTGCCCATGTCAGGCCGGTCCATCCACCAATAGATGGACGCTGTGGCTAAAGTTAAAGTGGTTGAAGCAAAAGAAAAGCGACGACGAGGCCCAGCCGCGAACTTGGATGGCGGCGATTGCAGCATCAGCTCCAATCAGATGCCACCGTGCATCGTGTATCGTGTCGCAACCTTCGACGCCGCTCAACCCTCACCAGCTGCGTATCTTTGCTTCTGAATCCTTTTCTTGTTGATTGTTTTCCTGCGTGTACTTTGATTTACCGCGGTTGCTTCCACTGGGTCCGCAGGCCAAGTTTCCTTTCTGCGGAACTCAGGCTCGCCATCACCTACAGCCGGTCCTGACCGTATCGTCAGGAGATTGCATCAGTGTTCAGCTGGTTGGCACAGCCATCGCGACCTGTTAACGGAACCCCAGACGAGTTACTCTCTGTCTTCCTCCGCATCCATCCCCTTACGAGCTGCGGCTTCCTTCTCCCTCTTCGGAGCCCGAGGTGTCTGTCACCACGACGGGATGCCTCTCTCCGACTACCTCACGAGTCCGACCTCTATCTACAATCGCCAAGTTCTCAGTAATCTCGTCCGTCGGGATCAGATACCCTTTGCCGACAATGTAGTCGAGTTACTCAAGAAGCCAGCTCCACACTCCGGGCACCCAAACTTCGCCAACTTGACCCTGCTCGTGTTCGAGGCCGTGCTAGAAGTGGTGTGCGTCAGTCTACCCGGATATATTGTGGCCAGACAAGGCATGTTTGATGCTGAGGCCCAGAAAATGATGGCCAATCTCAATGTCATGCTGTTCACACCATGCCTGATCTTCACAAAGTTGGCTTCGCAACTGACGGCGGAGAAGCTGGCTGAGCTGGCCATCATTCCCGCGATCTTCGTTGTTCAGACGTTGGTATCATACGCCTGCGCCTGGGTGATTGGGAAAGTGATGAAGTTCCAGAAAAGACAAGCAAATTTTCTTATTGCCATGGGCGTCTTCGGCAACTCAAACTCCCTCCCCATCTCGCTTGTTCTATCTTTGTCCAAGACCCTCAAAGGGCTGCATTGGGACAAAGTACCCAACGACAACGATGACGAGGTCGGAGCTCGAGGCATCCTTTATCTCCTGATCTTCCAGCAGCTGGGCCAATTGCTGCGCTGGAGTTGGGGCTACAACGTCCTCCTCGCCCCGCCCGAATACTATACGGAAGCAGAGGGAGGCACCAGGAAAGAAGACCGTGTTGAGCGAGGTCGTGGCGGCTATCGAGACGACGATGAAGATGAAGGATCCCGCCGGTTATTGAGTCCGAGCTTCGATGGAGGTCGCGATAGCAGCGAAGATTTCGAGCAATACGATGATGAAGACGACGATCAGACCCGGATAGGAACCGAGTCTCCTACGACCTCAAAATCCGACGGTCTCAAAACTCCGCGTACGCCGCACAACCGGTCCTCAAGGAATTCACCCCACCGACCCTTGAATGGATCTGCCAACGGGGCTCCTGAATTGCTCGCCAGCCCGGCAAATGGAATGATAGACTATCCAGCGTGGCTGAAGTACCCTGACAGCAAGAAGTATGATGAGGACTGCGGCGGCATCAAAGGTTACTTCAACCAAGGAAGGAATGTCATCCGCCACCATATGTTAAGAGCCGGCTACGGTGTTCGAACGAGGTCAAGAAGGGCGTTTGAGTGCTTGCCGAAGCCGGTGCAGAAAGTCCTCTCGTTCGTTGGAAGGAAAACTGGCGCGTTTCTGGCTGGAGTATGGGAATTTATGAACCCACCACTTTGGGCTATGCTAGCCGCCATCATCGTTGCGTCGGTGCCTACCCTGCAACATCTCTTCTTCGACAAGGGGACCTTTTTGGCTAACTCGGCGACAAGAGCTGTGCAGCAGAGCGGAGGTGTCGCGGTGCCACTTATCCTTGTCGTGCTCGGAGGCAATCTTGCACGGAACACGATTCCCAAGAATCAGCCAGGAGACATCACGGATCCCACGGAAGAGAAGAGGCTCCTGTATGCTTCCCTGGTGGCTCGGATGGTGTTCCCGACGATCATCATGGCACCTTTCTTAGCATTGGTTGCCAAGTATGTCCCGGTCAGCATAGTGGACGACAAGATCTTCATAGTGGTGGCTTTCCTGTTGACAGGAGCGCCGTCCGCGCTGCAGCTGAGTGCGATCACGCAGACCAACAACGTCTATCCGACCGTCATGTCCAATATTCTATTTCAGAGCTACGTCGTCTGGATCCTACCTTCGACACTGGTGTTGGTGCTCCTGGCGCTCGAGACGGTGGAATGGGCAACAGCTTGAAACATTGGTCGGCCAGTAATCGAACTTGGAGGCGCGTTGCCGGATTAACTCGTTCATGTTGGGCACCAAGGCGCGGTGTCCGTGGCGTATCAGCACCTGGGTAGGCGCTTGGGCATGCAAGTCTATTAGGATGGCGCTCAACTGATACTGATACTGTCTTCTTTTGCAACTGCTGAGCATGCACAAGCACAAGATGGTACCCGTGTAAGAAAACAGACGATAATCATTACTTGGCGTAAAATGACTTCATAATGTGCTATAAAGTAGGTATGTCACGACGGGTTTCGTGGAGGTTTAGGCGACGTTACAACGGCCGCGTACCCAGTGTCATCTGTATGGCACAATGCGTATCACCAGATAAGTCGACGGCCCTGACTGGATGTCGTCGACGTCGCCGGACACGGTGGGAGAAGCCTCATACGTATCCTCATCTGCGAGGTGACGTAGAATGAACGTAACTGGGAAGCTGTCCTCACCAAGCCTGGGGCAAAATGCCTGTGGAAGCTGGTGTCAGCGCCTAAACCGGGGCTGGTTAAGGCTGGTTTGCCCGGGATAGCAAAGTAGAAATGCCATATCGACCCTCCACTCCGGAGCAGTCTTGAACTCAATTGACGCTCATTTGGTCCCTAAGGCCGTGTTCAAGCTGTGGTTACTGCGCGCCTAAGCCCTTCCTTCACCTGTGAAATTTATCTGAGGAGAATGATGAATCTACGTCGGTATCAATCCAGCCTAATCCTAACGTTACCTCGAGTCGCTCCTGAACAAACTCGCTGCATTCTTGCATCGCACGCTCTCACTCACTTCTCCTGGCATTCTTGGTTGAACCACACTTGATTGTCTCGTCTAGGACTGCAAGCCAGCCGGTTGCTACGCCTCGCCGGCTAGTGAGCCTCCTACACCCCTTTCGCTCAAGCCCGCTTCATCTCTCAGGATCTGGAGGACTGTGGAAACCGATCGACACTTTTCATATCCAGAGTCGGGCTGGCTCCATTTCTATCTTAGAGGCATCTGTGGTGTTTGTGCCTGACGACCTCCATCATCGTTTCTTCGCCCCCTCCAAGATCCTCCTCTCCTGGTCAAACAATTCAGTCTCCAAAACCACAAATACTCGTGTGACGTCCCCGCAGCTCACATCAAGGCGCAAATCCTCTTGAGCTTGTGCTGATTGCGAGCTAACCGGTCTCTGCCAACGACTTGACCTTCGAATCACGACTCCAATTCCTCCCGCTTTCCATCCCTCCTTGCCTCCCGATTTGAGGCTCTTCCGGTAGGCAATCCAGCGGGTGCTTGCTCAGCAGGTCCTGGACGGTTTTGCTCCGGTCGAATGACACGCGGGATAGCAGCCAGCTTCGAAATAAATTAATTCAGACCACTTCTTTCCAACTGCCCCACCACCCGCCGCGCATCACCTCGTCCTTCAATCTCTGCTCGAGTTCACTGCGCCCCTATTTCCATCGCTGGCGTTGGAGTCGCATGACAGTCGAAAGACGCGCAACCGCGTGCGCAGCCACGCAACACACATCCGAGGACGGAACTCTTCTCGCTCTTAGTCACCATGGACGACTCATCACCACAGCCGTCCTCTCCCGAAATCTCCAGATCTCCAGAGCAGTTGGACTCAGAGTCGACGTCTCCATCCTCTCAGTCGCCGATTAAACCTCCGTCGTTGAGCTCGAAGAACGCCACCATGGCGCCTTCCATGAGCCCCTCTTCCGCCCCGCTGGGCCCGACAAACGCAGCCAGAAGACCTGGCCCACCTCCAACCCGTGCGAGCGGGCTGAATTCAGACATACAAGCAAAAATGAAGGCCTTCTCGTTGTCTCGGCAAGGTGCTCCAAAGGCACCGACAGGGGGCTTCGCTGGCCAACAACCGGGCGGGGGTTTCGCTGGCGGTGCTTTGGCCGGGGGTCCTCCGTCCTCACCCAGTTCTGCCGCTGCCAGTCTAAGGTTGCCTCCTGGCATGCAGCGTCCTAACGCGCCCAATTTCGGGGCGTCGCCGTCTCCTGTCGCCGGCAGTCCCAGAATGATGAGTCCACGACCGGGTGCACCCATGGGCGGACTGGCCGCAAAACGAGGGCTGAAGCCTGGAGGTATGAAGCTGTCGGATGCTCATAAACCTGCCCCTGCTGGCCAGGAGGAGGACAAGGGCGATTCAGGCTCACAGTTCAACAAATACTCCGACATCGTTGATACGAAGAAGGGCACGTTAAACTTCCAGAACAAGGCGGTCATCCATGGAAGTGGTATTGATTTTGCGGGTGGCAGCACATTTTCAATATCGTTGGATGAAGTTGACACTCTTGCGGAGTTGGGCAAGGGCAATTATGGCACGGTTTTCAAGGTCAGGCACGCCCGGCCCAAAATGAGGCGACCTGGTTTAGGGCTTCGAGGAAACATGATACGGCAATCTTCAACATCGATCGCTAAGGACGATGAGGAGACAGACTCGCAGGTCGACACCAAAGGCACCAGTGGTCTTGTCATGGCCATGAAAGAGATTCGGCTTGAATTGGAAGACTCGAAGTTCGCTGCCATCATCATGGAGCTGGACATCCTCCACCGTTGCGTGTCACCTTTCATCATCGACTTCTACGGCGCATTTTTCCAAGAAGGATCAGTTTACATCTGTATCGAATACATGGATGGTGGCTCCATCGACAAGTTGTACGGCGATGGGATTTCTGAAAGCGTGCTCAAAAAGATCACATTGTCGACAGTCATGGGTCTCAAATGCTTGAAAGATGACCACAACATCATTCACCGTGACGTGAAGCCGACAAACATCCTTGTCAACACCCGTGGACAGGTCAAGATCTGTGATTTCGGTGTCAGTGGCAACCTCGTGGCTTCGATAGCCAAGACCAACATTGGATGTCAAAGTTACATGGCTCCTGAACGGATTTCTGGGGGCGGCATGGCTCAAGTGGGAGCTGGCGGCGGCACATACAGCGTGCAGTCCGATATCTGGTCACTCGGTCTCACTATCATCGAAATGGCACTTGGCAGATACCCCTATCCGCCGGAAACCTACGACAACATATTCAGTCAGCTGAGTGTAAATTCTTCCCCTCTGCAACTTTCATATCAACGCTGACATACGTGCAAGGCTATTGTGGATGGTGAACCGCCTGATTTACCCGCTGAGCTGTTCTCCGAGGCTGCCATTGACTTCGTTCGAGGTTGTCTCAACAAGATTCCCAGGCTCAGGCCAAATTATGCAATGCTTCTACGACATGCTTGGTTGGCACCACTGTTGAAGCCACCCACGATCACCGAGGACGATGAAGGCGAACAAGCAGCAGAGGCTGGTCTTTCCTCGGCCTTTACAAACGGCTCGGCACCTGATACAGCCGACAGGGAAGTGGCAGACTGGGTCAAAGGGGCGCTCGAGAAGAAGGCCGCCGGCAAATTGGCGTTTCACAAGAAACCTGCCCTGCACGAAGCTCCGCTGGATGCTGTCCCTGGAAGTCCTCTTCTTACTCACGACGGGGCAGGAGTGCTGGCCGAAGACCCGAACGTCGCTGACATCAAGGCAAATGTTGGGGTCAGGCTGGACTCGCCAGACTTGCTAGCAGCAAAAGTGCAGGGTGTAGACTTCGCTTCTTCATGACTCGGCCTGTGTGTGACGCGAGAGGAAGATGGGATGTGAGATTTCATGAGACAGCCCGAGGCTGAAGATATTGTAACGATAACGAGGGTACGAAGAGATTGCATCGTCTTTGGTAGATATAAAATTCCCGGGACATGGAATCGAAGACCAATTCTACAACTATCCTTTCCAGTAACTTCAAACCGCTGCAAGTCGTAATCAGTTAGACTGCCACAAGCATCGATCGAAATGACTGACTTTGGATCCGATCAGTTTCTAATCAATCCTCAGCATTCGACACGGGGATGACGTCCAATGATGTCAGAGTCCGCGGCCGCCAGCGTTGAGCAAAGTCGACGAGTCGCGAACCTCAATTCTCAGGCACGCTGCACCGCGCCCTCCGAGTATTACTTATCGCCTGCAACTCCCCCTACGGCGGCTCTTGACCGAGTTTGATGTGTTTCACAGTAGAGTTTGCTGCGAGTCTGTCGAGCAAGAATGGGCCTTGTCCGCCGATTGCTCATCTGGGCAGCTGTTGATGGCATCGTCCTCCAAGCCCACGGCCAGGCCGAGCACCACAAAGCGATCCAGATCGACTACAAGAGCCGTCAAATCAAAGAACTGCACAAGTCTGATGCACTGGCGAAGAAGCCAGCTCCATTGGAAGCCCACGGCATAGTCGGTAGGGTTTCCGCGTCTTAGGCTGAGATGACCCCGAATCGCTTAGACTTTGGCAGGATTGCTTTCTATTGCTTCGTCTTCCTTCCTTGTTGCGATTACCCAGCGGGAACAGGTCGCGCAGATATTTGGCAGGCCGGTCTATGTTATCACCGATGTCGCAATTCTCCCGCTGTCTTCTCAGAACGAAGCCAGTCGGGCCATCGCCACAGCAATCGAGTCTCTGGCCACGTCGGACACCTCTACCACCGACACGGACACGGATGTGAGCGACACAGAGGCTAACAACTCCAATCCGCGAGACCATCCGGAGCCGGAAACACCCATTGACCGGAAACCTCCGCAGAAGCAGACTTCCAATCCGACCAGCATTGCCAGGGATGTTATTGCCAACCGAGGCCAATATGGACGGTTTGCTGCTCAGTGGTTCTCCAAGCAAGGCTGGAGTGGGGGAAAAAGCACAAGTGTCCCGACTGCCTCGCAGCGGGATGACCATGGCGAGTCGGCCAGCCCGCCCACAGAGGCAGATGCAGCGGTGGCAGCCAATCAGCCTCAAACCAGCGAAGACCTCGAGACACAAGAGCAAGACCATGAAAAGGATGCCGAGCAGCTGATGAGCGGCGCTTCCATAACAGAAGCTGTCCCTAAAATCCTTCGAAGGACCAGGATGCTCCTGACGTCCGGAAGCTACTTCTTCTCCTACGAATTCGACCTTACGCGGAGATTGGCAATCATGGGTGGTAAAGCAGAGCCTCCGTCACGGGAGACACTTGACCCTCTGGTATGCAGCCAGTATTCCATCCGGAAATAGAGATGGCTGACTTGGAATTTAGTACTTTTGGAATCGCCGCATGCTAGGGCCTTTCCTCGACGCGCGGCAAGATCCGTGGACCATGCCCATCATGCAAGGGTTTATCGGACAGAGGACCTTTACAGTCACGAGAGCAGAGCCAGAAAACCCAAAGTCGGCTTGCGTAGTAGATGCTGAACACGACGAACAATCCGCTGGAGTCCAACACGCCATCAATCACGCCAAACAAGCCCTTGCAAATCTCAACGGAGAGACAGAATCCTATCTCCTGACCCTGATTTCGAGGCGGTCGGTCAAGCGCTCTGGCCTTCGATATCTGCGCCGTGGACTCGATGACGAAGGCAACTGTGCCAACGCAGTCGAGACCGAGCAAATACTATCTGCTCCTGATTGGTCTTTATCGAGGCGGATACGGTCGTTCGTGCAAATTCGTGCCTCGATACCGCTTTATTTTTCACAGTCGCCCTATTCATTGAAACCGACACCGATGTTGCATCAATCAGGTCCCAAGAACGAAGCAGCGATGAAAAAGCATTTCCAGGATCTCAAGAGGCGGTATGGTGGGGTGCAGATCGCCTGTTTGATTGACAAGCATGGCCCAGAGAACATTATCGGTGTTCCGTTGGAGAAAACTGTGCGTTCTCTCCAGGAGTCCAACCAGCTCGAAGACGTCCAGTTTGAGTGGTTTGACTTCCACGCCGAGTGTCGAGGAATGAAGTTCGAAAATGTGTCCAAGCTTGTGGACAAACTCGAAGGCACGGTTAAAAAGTTTGGAGAGACTGTGATATCCAAGGACGGAATTGAGTCAACTCAGTCAGGCGTCGTCCGCACCAACTGCATGGATTGCTTGGACCGGACTAACGTGGCAATGAGCGCTTTCGGCCAGTACATGTTGCAGAAGGACCTGGCTAGGGAGGGATTCGTAATCGATCTGCTCCACGATGAGACCACCACCTGGTTCAACACTCTGTGGGCGGACAATGGAGACGCAATATCCCGCCTATACGCGTCCACCGCGGCACTGAAAGGAGACTTTACACGCACTAGACGGCGGAATTATCGTGGAGCATTGAACGATTTCAGCCTGACACTCACCCGATACTATAACAACATGGTGAACGATTATTTCTCACAAGCAGTCATCGACTTTTTACTTGGCAACACGTCTTGGAGAGTGTTCGAAGACTTTGAGAGCAGCATGATGGCCAAAGATCCGGGCATCTCGATTGAGCAAGCCCGACAAGCCGCAATCGATAACTGTGCCACGCAAGTGATACAGGACAAGGACGAAGATCTGATTCATGGCTGGACAATGTTGACACCGGCGCATGAAAACACACTGCGAACATTACCTTTTGAGGAAGCAGTCGTCCTGTTGACAGATGCGGCTCTTTACTGTTGCAAGTTTGACTGGACGACAGAGAAGCTCGCCTCGTTCGAGAAGGTTGATCTCCGATCCGTCTCGCGGATCCAGTATGGCACGTACATCACATCGACGTTCAGCGAACGGCAAATGAAAGAGGAGCTCAATGCTGGACTGGTCGTGACATATCATCCTGGCAAGGGGAGCACCATCCGGACCATGACCCGGTCTTTACAGAACTATGTTCCGCCCAAGGCTGATGACCCGGAGAGCCGTATCGATGGGGGAACTGGGGTCCTCTCCTGGCTCAGCCCTGCTTCAGCTCCAACAACCCGCAAACTGGCCATGAAGGTGATTCCAGCCGCAACCACGGATGCCGACCTGGGTCCTGGGAACCAAGCAAAGGCGGCAATCGTGGTGGCTGAAGACGTTGCGGACAGCATCAGAAGGGCCATCACAGGAAACACAGAGTCAGGTGGTCAGCAGGGACCAGATCTGGTCGAGCAAGCGGATGTCATCTCGCTTGAGGAAGCGAAGAAGCGGACAGGCTACTTTGAGCAGCTCGGCCACACCATCAAGAAGATGGTGTGGACGTGAACATGGAAACGACTCATGCCCAGCGTATTCTTAACCCGTCGTACCCTCGTTCTCACTCTCCCATGCATAGCCACTTGAAAGGGAGGAGAGGGTTACAGCTCGGATTATTGAAAATCCAGTCCCGACTTAGTCATCACTCAATACGGATCAAATGAATTTATGTGACGCTAGCGACGCTAGTGACGATCTGGTTGTCGCAGAGTTTCATTTCTCCAATTCGCATGAACTGAACTTGTGCAAAAGTCGCCCTGTTACGGCCTTGACCCTGTCCTGAGAAAGTGCATTGACGGAGACGGCCAGTCCTGACTCCTCAGATCTGTGGGGTGGTGTCTGTCATGTATGCCCGACCGCCCAACCTGTGAAAATCGCGGGTTTTGGAGAAAAAGTTGCCGCTAACTTCAAGTTCAGGTTCACGGCAACGTGAGAGAACATTGAAACCTACCTCACCTCATCTCCAACGCCGTTGCGCTTGTCACCGTTTTTGCCCACAGCAGGCGCCACCGAAAGATCCAACGAGTCCGTCATATCACCCTCACCTCGTCGCAAACCTCACATTTGTCCCGTTTACCCTGATATTGAAGAGCCCCCGGCGACGGTGCCCGTCATGACGTGGCGACCGGAGGAGGATGGACTGAGACAATTGTCGGAATACCTGAAAAACTCTCTCAGTGGCCATGACAGAGAAAAGCAGAAAGAAGCTGAGCTGGTATGTCGTTGATCTGTCTGAACCTTGGCCGGGACCAAATCCGGGGTAACGAGACCCACGCGGGTCCCTCAGAACAGTCCGGACCTTCCAAGAGTAGGACCGTTCGCTAACTCAACGCTCCGCCGAACTTGCAGATGCTTATGAATGCGCGCAACAACAATGACTACGTCAACTACCTCACCTACATCTTCAGCACTCCGGAGCTCGGCCGGACCCTCAATCTGGCAGCGCCCAGCCTCTTTCTCATCCGATATGCGGCTGCCGTCAACCTCAAAAATCACATCAAACTCTTCTATTCTCAAATCCCCCAAGATCAACTAGCGTACATCAAAGCTGCCACGCTCAACGTTCTTCGAGATGTGAATTCCCAGTTGCGCAGTTTCGCTGGGACCGTCATCACGGAGACGGTGCAGCAGGGCGGTTTACTACAATGGCCAGAGATCTTGCAAGAGCTGCTGGCTCTCGTCAGCAACACCAGCGGAAATGTCTCGGCAGAAACGCAAGAGGGCGCTATGGGCGCCTTGGCGAAGGTGTGCGAGGACAACCGGAAGCTGCTCGACAAGGAATTCCAAGGCCAACGACCCATGGCCGTGATTGTGCCCAAATTGTTGGAGTACGCCAGCCATCCAAACCCCAAAGTCAGGACATTCGCGCTCAGCACGCTCAAATCCTTCATCCCGCAAAAGTCGCAGGTTCTGTTCTCGGCGTTGGACGTCTACCTCCAAACCATCTTCCAGCTCGCTACAGATCCAGATGTTCAAGTCAGACGCATAGTATGCCAGTCACTTGTACAGCTCGTCGACTCGAGGCCGGACATGCTCGTTCCTCATCTTGGAGGATTGGTGGATTACATCCTCGCCCAGCAGCAGTCGGCAGACCACCCGGAGCTCGCTTTGGACGCAGCTGAGTTCTGGCTCAGCGTAGGCGAACAAGACCAACTGCGCGATCAGATGGGTCCTTATCTGGAGCGAATCATCCCGGTTCTGCTCGCAGGTATGGTTTACGGAGAAGAAGACGCCTTGAGGCTCGGCGGCGACGAAAACAACGCAGACGTAGAAGATCGGGTCGAAGACGTCAAACCTCAATTTGCCCAGACCAAGGCTGGCAGAGGTGTTGTGTTGATCAAGGACGAGGAGTCGCTCCCGGGAACGCCCCAGCGCAACGGGACACCACAGCCAAAGGCCGACCTTGAGGAAGGGGAAGTCGACGGCGACGAAGAAGATGAGGATGAATGGGATGATGAAGATCCCGAGAACGCATGGAGTCTGCGTAAATGCTCCGCCGCGGCGTTGGATGTTTTCGCTGTCAACTATCACGCGAAGGTGTTCGAGATTATTCTGCCGTACCTCAAGGAGAACCTCTCTCACACCCTGTGGCCGAAGCGCGAAGCTGCAGTTCTTGCCCTGGGCGCCATCGCAGAAGGATGCATGGAAGTCGTCTCACCTCATCTTCCCGAACTCGTTCCTTTCCTCATCTCCCGCCTTTCCGATGAGGAACCCGTCGTCCGCCAAATCACCTGCTGGTGTCTAGCACGATACTCTGAATGGGCGGCCCGCCTCGAAACGCCCGCCGAAAAACAGCGCTACTTCGAACCTATGATGGAGGGCCTTCTACAGCGCATGCTCGACAACAACAAGAAGGTGCAAGAAGCAGGTGCCAGCTCGTTCGCCTCGCTTGAGGAAAAATCCGGCGACAAGTTGAAACCGTACGTCGAACCTATCCTGCGTCAATTCACCGAGTGCTTCAGACGGTACAAGGATAAAAACATGTACATCCTGTACGACTGCCTGCAAACTCTTGCAGACAACGTCGGGCCCGAGATCGCCAAGCCACCGCTCGTCGACCTCCTCATGCCAGCGCTCATCGAACGGTGGAATAAGACCCAAGACGACAGTCGCGAAATGTTCCCTCTGCTCGGTTGTCTCGGCTACATAGCCATGGCCTACGGCGATACCTTTGCGCAATTCACACCGCCCATCTTCGACAGGTGCATCAAGTTGATCTACGCGAATTTGCAGCAGCACATGGCGTTCCTGAGTGGCCAGACGGTCGACCAACCCGACAAGGACTTCATCGTCACGGCGCTCGATCTCCTCAGTGCGATCATCCAGGCCATTCCGCCCGAGAAGTCGGCTCCGCTCGTTCAAAACTCCCAACCTCAGTTCTTCGACCTGTTGAGTTTCTGCATGGAGGATCCCACTACGGACGTCCGACAATCTGCATATGCAGTGCTCGGCGACTGCGCGATTGCCCTGTATCCATCACTGGAGTCGTACCTGCCCAAGCTGATTCCGATCCTGATCCGCCAACTCGACCTCGATGCCATTCCCGACACGGACTCCGAGAACGGCTTTAACGTCCTGGCCAACGTATGCTGGTCACTCGGGGAAATCGCCGCCCGGTCATCCCCGTCGCATCTGGACACCTACGTCGAACCTCTCTACCGCGGGCTCTTGTCGCTGATCACCAACGAAGAAGTCCCCGACGCGGCGAGCGAGAATGCCGCCACGGCCCTCGGGCGTCTCGGCCTGTCCTGCCCTGTCCAGCTCGCCCCGTTCCTAGGCGAGCTCGCCGAGCCGTTCCTTCAGTCCATGGGCAAGATCAGCACGTCGCACGAGAAGGCCTCGGCCTTCATAGGCTTCAACAACATCCTCGAGAAGAACCCCCAAGCCATGGAGCAGTCACTGGCGCTGTACATGGGCGCGATCGCGCAGTTCCCACTCAAAGGCCGGCAGGGCCAGGAGTACAACGACGTGAGGGCAAGTTTTGCACGCGTGATCGATGGATTCAGCGGCTTGATTGGCCGGGAGAGATTCGAAGGGTTTGTCTCTGGCTTGAGCGCCCCGGTGAGGGCCAAGTTGAGAGACGGGTACGGAGTCGGCGGTGCATGAGCGGGGGGAATCTGCATTCATGGTATCTACAGTACGTTCAATCTAGCGAGATAACAGAGGCAAACCACCGTGCGTGGACAGATTCTTGGCGAGACGTGAGGAGGCGGCACCATGGACGGATCATGACAATGCGAAAAAGCTGTGGGACGGGGCTGGTCTGGGGTTAGGTGTGGGGTGCCTAGAGACATGATGTACAATGGCGTACACGGCATGAAAGACATGAAAAGAGCACCGAGTGTGCCAACGAAGATGAAGCTGAACGAGCCCATCGAGGCGGGTGGAACCAGAGACACCCCGGCCTGCAAAAGATACCATAACGAGCTGTCGAGGCACGCGGGGCCTCCAGGAACCGAGCTGATTTGAGTAATGAATCCAACTTACGTGGAGCGTGGTCCGGTTCTTGTTTCGTTGTAGATAGATTAGCGTAGCGTAGAATTAGATAGGCGCTCGACCCATCGCGCAAGGTAGCATTGTGATTTAGTGTTGTAGCGTTGCATATCACGACCACGACCGACAGACAGTTGGGGAGCGCGCGACGGCGATAGCAGACACGGTGTCTGCAGGGTGCCGGAACATTGGTGCAGCAGGATAGCATTGAAACAAGACTAGAATAGGGAGACACCAACCGTCTTGCACTTACAAGCAAGCAGCCTTGGTATCCGAATGCTAAATGCTGCCTTCGCTCCCGAAAGAACTCCCCATCCCTTCCAACTCTCGACTTCGGTCGTACCGGATGGAGTCAGTCGAAGCCGATATGACTAGGTGACTCCGAAACACAAATAGTCGGGGTAGCGAAGATGAACGTCCTCCTGTGTCAGTTGTCCTCCTCCCAGCAGTGATAATTGAACCTGCCTTGAGCGTGCTGCACTCACCCAGGATGCCCGACCATGCCTTTCACTCATCAAGAGCGGTACACACGCACAGGCACACGCCGTGGTTCGAGGCTAGTAAAATGACAAGAAACGGTGGTGAAGGAGAATGTCAGCCGAATGACAGTCGCGTGACTTAGCTGAAGATGGCTCCGTCCGCTGCCTCTGCCCAAAAGGTCTTGTGCTGATGAAGAAGGCCGAGAGGCTGGTCGATACGAACAAACTCGTGCGCTTGGTCCTACACCACGATTGTCTTCTGTGCAGGGGTAAATGCGTATTTGGCCAACCTAGCCATTTTCTCTTCGGGACTCGTCTCGTTATCGGAATAGACCAACCTGGTTGATTTTGGTTTCTCCTTCTCCTTCTCTTTCTTCGGTCCTGCTTTGTCTTCAACGGGCTCGGCGGTAGGAGGAGCGGTGACTGGTGGCGTTGCAGTCTTGACAGAGGCAGCAGCAGCTGCGGCTGCCGCGTTGGCGTCTGCTTGTTTCGAGGCATTCGAGATCAAATCGTCAAGAGAAGAAGCGGCTTCGGCGGCGGCGGCGGCGGGCTGTGGCGAGGGTTGTGCAGCTGAACTTGATGCGGCTTGGCCTGGCGCGTACTGGGGCACAACGTTATGCGACTGTGAAGCAGGGAGCTGACCTTGATGCATTTGCTGGAATTGGAAAGCATTGACTGGTGGAGCACCAAATGCTGGTCTCTGCGGCAATCCTGGAGCAGAAGGTAGACTTACACTGCCAGTGCGTACTGGTGCAGGAAAATTACCGTTTGTAGCAGGAGAAAGTGACGGCTGCACAAGAGGCGGAGCTGGTTGTGGAAACCCTGGAGCTGGAGAGCCAGCATAAGGCGGACGAGGTGGTCCAGCCGGCTGACCGGGGAACGACTGACCTGGATATTGTGGTTGATACTGCGGCGGTGAATAGCTCGGTTGTGGGGGATACCCAACCGGCGACGCTTGTTGCTGGAAGGGCGCTGTCGGTGGTGGAGCATATGGCTGTTGACCATACGGCTGGGTGTACCCTGGCTGTCCAGGTTGTGGTGTTGGTGTTTGACCATAGCCTCTGACCGCAGGCGGAGATGCGATGGTAGGATAGGCAGGCGGTGCCTGATATGGAGCAGAAACAGGAGCAGCTGGCTGCGCAAAAGATGGAGGTTGACTGTACGAACCGTTGGTAGGTGGCACGGCGTACGGCTGTTGATATCCGGGATAGGCGGGAGTTGCGGCCTGCAAGTGGGATGAGCCTACGTGACCAAACAGGGAGTTGAGACGACTTACCGGATTCACTTGAGGTTGAGCAAGTTGAGGAGCAGCAGGAGTCTTTGGGGTATTGCCACCACTGGATCCTCCCTCGCCATTCTCAGCCGCCAGCTTCGCAGCTTTATGCGCGGCTAATCGCGCCTTTATGTCGGAAATCTGCTCGATCTTGGGTTTCTTGGGAGCGGTCGGGAGCGAACCATTCTGGGCATTGTTGCCACTAGCCGCCTGTCGTTCAGCTTGGGCTTGGTGGAAGTTAGTCAGGACTCGCTGGTTGTGTTGCTGAACAATATCTTCTGGGATTCCCTCCATGCCGAAAATTTCTATGTCAAGACCAACGCGGTTGGGGAGGGCGTTGTCGACGGCAGTGAGATTCTCCTTGTGGACCTGACTCATGTGGACACTCAAGCCTCCTGCGGTATTCAGTCTTCGGCCACATTTTTCACACTTGAAGTGTTTGGCTTTCTGATGATTGATGAGAATTTTCAGGTCGTCGAAATCGCGCTCGCAGTAGTAGCACCATGGTCGCGCAAGGACTTCTTCGACGTCGGGATGATGACGCTTCTTCTTGGTCATGTTGGAATGGAGACGCGAGGTAAGAAGGTGGCTGGTTCAGCTGGAACAGGGGCGAATGAATAAGGAGGAATGATTGTATGAAATATCTGTCGAAGAGTGACGAGGTCCTTCTGCAGCACGACAGGTGAGAGATAGTGAAGAGTTGAAGGGGACAGAAAGGTGACGACCTGAGGATAGCCAACTGCCGCGAAGTGAAGGTGGTGATGGCAATGAAAAGGACGAGACGCAGTTGCTGCTGCCAAGACGAGCGCCGGGCCGAATTGGATTCTGGGCGCAGCCTTGCGCAGCCTTGCGACGTCAAGACCAGCAGTTGCCCGCAGCCCCCATTGAGTGCCCACCGACCTTGCTATGTACCTCGTACAATCACAGATATAATGCGCATGTCGTATATAGGTCAGACTGCTCTTGTCCATCACGGAAGTATTGCCTGCGATCGAGGACTTGGCATCCGCCATCAGGGCATTTATATGAAGGCATCGATCGGCTGAACAAGACTACGAACAAAAGGGTGTTGCTCTAGTTGGCCCGTGACATCCTCCTTGCTTCTCATGATAATAAGGGTCCCAAATCAGTGCTTCCCGCCTGTCTTCTTCTCGGCCTCCACCTTCTTCACCACGCGATCGAACCGGGTCAAACACCCAGCACCCTCCAACAGACAATCGACGACCCAGCACCACCAGACAACCGTGCCCATCTCAACCCAATGCCTCTTCAAGCGTCGGTTGATGAACCACACCGCTTCGCCAGAATGAGCCACGACGATGAACCCCAAAACCAGCGGCGAGAGTGTGTAGCTCAGCCTGGCCAGCCAAGGCGCCACCCCACCGAGACTCCAGATCTTCGCGATGACGGATGCAGACTCCGGTCTCAAAGACTCGCGGAAAGGGAAGGTCGAGAAAATTAGCAAGCACAACCCGCTGAGCATCCACTGCCATGCTCGATCAGGCGGGACGTAGCCCTTGATTACCACGTCAGATAGATCCAACTCCTTGAGGCAGAAGACGTGCATGTCGACCAGTCGTTCCCGGGCTTCCATAAGAGACTTCATCGGCGGTTCGAAGGGTATCACGTGGCGTCCGTAGCTAGATTCCACGATCATGTGTTCGGGCGTGATGTCCAACATCCGGGCCGAGATAGTGCCCGCAGAAGGAACGTGAGAGTAGTGTTGCAAGTAGAGGCGTAGTGAGAGTTGGTGATCGGCATTCATGTGTGTGAGGATGCGGTTCTTCATTGCTGCTGCGTCTGGAGGTCCACGTGCTGTTGCCGTCGGCGTGGACGGCGCGGCATTAGACGTCGCCATTTCGAGGCCTTGAAATCAGAGGAAACCAGTCGACGGAAAGAGGCCCCGGGACTGTTTGTATTCTGAAGCTGGAGCAGCGTCCAATATCGACGCGGTGTGTTGTATCCCGACGATGTGGTGCTCGAAATGGACGCTGCGTACCAAAGCCTTGCGACAACGACACCGACACCGGAGGATGGAGAATGCAATGCCAAGACGGATCGTCGGGAGGCACCCCTCGTTCGGACGTTGCGTGATGCACTTTTAGTGGAGACTGATGGGGAAGCACGCCTTGTGATTGGCCCCGGAAGTATCCCTTGCCGGAACGTTAGAGGAATTAAATAATGTACTTCGTACAGTACCTGGCTCCGAGCAATTCCCGGTATACTTGAGAGCAAGCCTAGTTCAACGCACCCGTCGTGATAATGTGGTTCTGGAAGACCGGTGGCCAGTGCTCTCATACAATGTCGCTTGATATAATACGATATTTGAGCCGAGGGCGTTGCGATACAAGCAGACGGACCCTTCACAACCGGGTCTCTCAGGAACACCGGGCAGCGACGGCTGCTGTAACACCCCCTACCAAATCCTCTCCCAGGTCCTCCTGACTATATTCATCTGTGCGAATCGCGCCTTCTCCAACTCCTGGAATTGGACGTCTTCCCATTCTTTACACTCTTCATCGATCTCGGCCTTCCCACTCCAGATGTCGGCGGTCTTGGGGTCTACCCACTTCGTGCGCTTCACGACCTTCCAGAAAACGAACATAAAGACACCATACGCGAGCCCAAAATAGCTGGTGATAAACCCCTGGGTGCTCCAGGGCACGAAGCAGTCAAAGCCGATGAACAGCATGACGACACAACCGACGCCGATGGCTAGCCATGCGATGTAAGGCGCGAAAGGTGCCTTGTACGGAAGAATGTCGCGATCGATTCCTTGGGCCTTGAGGGCGCGGTACCAGCCGAGGTAGGTCCATACCATGCCCGTGTAAGTCAGGATAAAAGTGATGGTGCAAATGGAAATAAACCAGTAGAAAACCGTCACCGCCGAGTTGGAGGCGACAAGGTATGTGATCAAAGAGATGACGGTGACCACTAGAACACAATAGGTCGGGATTCCAGATTTGGTGCACTTCATCAAGAACTTGGGTGCCTGGCCGTCTCGAGCGAGCGAATAGAGCGTTCGGCTGGTAGAGTAAAGATAGGCGTTGCCGCAGGAGAGGCCGGACAGAAGAATGAGCGCGTTGATGAAGCTCGGGAGGCCGGTAATGCCCAAGTTCTGGATTCCCACGACCCAAGGCGAAGCGGCTGCACCGGCTTTCCCGCTGCTGATGGCACTGATGAGTCGAGCATCTCGAGACGAGCATATGATTCCAACACAGAACACGCCCACAACGTAGAAGCCCACCAGCCGGTAGAAGACGAGGCGGCAGACGCGGGGAATTGTCCTCCGTGGATTCTGGATTTCGCCTGCTGCAAGGGCGATCAAGTCTGGTCCAGAGATCGTGAAAGCAGCATATCGAACAACGGCCCAGAAGCCGAGAAAACGTCCGGTGGTGCCGGTGGTGTAATATGGGTGCATCGCCATGCCATGTTTCCAGTAGCGGAAGCCATATGCATCGTGTTTGGGATTCCCACCGACCATGGTGATGAAAGTAAGGAGTATAAGCCCGATAAGAAGGAGGATCTTGGTCGAGGCCATGATGAATTCGGACTCGCCGTACCATCTGCATTGCCATGATTAGAGCCTGAAGGCAGTGTGCGTGATCTTCGCGGTAGACCTACCTCACAGCCACAAGATTGAAGAAGACGCAGACCACCAGAGCCATTGTAACCCAAACAGCAGGATTCACGCTGGTGTTCCAATAAGTCATGACCGTGGCGACAGCAGCATACTCGGTGCAGACAAGCATCGCCCCGGCGAAGAAGTAGGTCCAGCCCATGGCGAATCCCAGAGCAGGGTCAATGTATCGGCCGCTAAGCTCGAAAATGGTGCCTCGTACAGGCAGCCATGCGAGCATCTCTCCCACCAGGATGTAGGCCGGCCACATAAAGAGGAGGCCCCAGAATAGGTAGCCCAGAAGAAGTGAGAGGGGGCCAGCATTCTTGAGACTGCCACCAATGCCCACAAAGAGAGCTGTTCCTATGCTTCCACCGATCGCCATTAATTGAACGTGACTATTGTGCAATTAGCGCTGGACTCTTAGGGTGACAGGAGCGAAGACACTAATCTGCCCTTCGCACCATGGGACCAGTCCCAGGGACACACTCACCGAGGAGTAAGACCTCGCTTCGTCTGACGATACTTGGCCCATTCAGTCACGGAAAGACGTCTCCCGTACACGTCGCCATCTCGCAATGGCTCTTCCGCGACGACGACCGCCTCTCCGCTGTGGATCTGCTTGCTGTCTTTTTCGTGGTCCATGTTGCTACGGTGGTGTAGGCGCCGATGAGCATGGTCGTCCAACGGGCTTCCCGTGGTACCTATATATGCGAGCACAGATAAGGACCAGAGGTGGAAAAATTGTCCATATCGACTACCGGATGGGACTTTCGCTCCCAACCAGTAATAGCTGCGGGCATCTCCACGATTGACCAGGATGTTTCCCCCTGCGGATTCTAGTTTGTAGGCCACGATGAAGCGGCAGAAAGACGAGATAAACAGGAATGGCTGAGCCCCACAAGGGCCATCTGCATTTCTTTTCGGTGTTCTGGAAGGAGATCACCACGTGCCCTGGATGCTGTTATCCAGCACGCGATAGCCTATTGAGCCTGGCCTCCGGTCAAGAGACGCGTAAAGACAACGACACAGGCCAAGCAAAGCAGTACTGATTGTCGGCGGCGGTTACATTCCAGGTGATCACCCGCCTGTGCCAAGCCTGGGTGGCCTGGGCAATCATACTGCAACCGGCAAAGTCGAGGCGCTCTGAAAGCTTTATCGCGGTGGCTTATCTTTCTCACCCATTTGCCCTTCCCAGGGATTAGGGCGAGAAGGAGTTGTACGCCGTTACTTCCTGTTGTGGCTCGAGATCATGTAGACATTGGTGAGTCTAGATCTCGCAGCCCTGGGAGGCAACATTCGCGTATTTCCACGTGGAATGAGGCCAGTAATTATCGGCACCCCTTGAATGGTCATACCGTATGAAGGAGCTGTTTTAGCTTCTTATAGACAAGGAGCATCCACCAGCAAAAGTGGTCGTCAGTCTTCGTTAGCGACGAAGATATCCGTAGCCTCCCAGCCGTATCGTCCCAGGAGCTAACTCCTGCCATATTTCCCGTCCTCGTCGGCATTGCTTCATATCTCATGCGATAGAAGAACCCTCCACGGATTGACACGACCAAGCAGCATCTTCACAACCGAATTTTGCTGTTTCTGAAGGCCACGACAAGAGGCATGTTTTCGGTATGCACTCGTTGGCAGAATCTGACCACTCTCAATTGAGTGGCCACCGCTAGGTCCAGATCCGACTTCTGCGCATGATAGTTGCAGGTACGCCACATCCATCGTAGTTCCCCACCTCGGCTGTACTGGACAGGGTTCTAGTCCGCAGACCAGAGTCGTGAACAAAGACATCCGCTGGCGGAAACGCAAGGAGACCTTGAGGCGGCGGAAAATCGGAAAGGTGACCTGATACTGCAGACGCTTTAGTAGAGTTTTTGTCAGGATCATCAGATCAGAACGGAGCTCGGTTCGCCAACGGAAAACTTCATGGCAATAAAGTGTGATCACGTTGCAGTAGGTAACGGATGGGGTATTGGAATCAAGGAAGTGTGCAGTTACGGTCTGTTATGAGCATGGCCTTCTATGCCGTTGAGAGAGGAAATAGCCACGATGCAGACTTCCCAGACATCGATTGTCTCAAGAATAGGGGATGGCGGTACGTCCTGAATGAAGCATATTGGACATAACTTCCATGAAGGAGCGCATAGGACGAGATGATCACAGCATATGTCAGAAATATTGAGTCGGTAACTAAATATCTCAGGGCGTCGGGTCGCGAGAGAATCGCTGCAAAGGTCCCTGTGGACGAGTTTTGGTGGCCCGGAAGTCATGGACGACACGTTGAATGTCACATTCAACGTGTGCATGAAAGGATTTAAAGCGAGAGGAGAGCCGATTTCAAAATGGCAGGGGAAGCACTTCGTAATTACCTCGTAGCAACGCTGATGATATCAACGAATGAACGTTGAAAATACCACGTGACCTCGCCCCAGGTTTTCCTTGGTTTCATTCTCAACTCACTCCCTATTTGCAGCAATCCGATCAACCGTCCTTGCCGCTTCGCTCTCAGCTCATGCGCATGATTGAACTCCCTGAACGGCTCCGCTCGTGAGTTTACCAAGCAGCAAGGAGACCAGAATGAAATAGTCTTATTGCGATTTGGCTGGGTTCAATTCAGTCAATATCACCAGCTCAGGCCAACTGACCATGCAAAGGCTTCCTTCCCACCGGCAGACATCGCCAGTACTTGTGGCAAGGAGGCTAAACAAATGCTGCCTGTGACCCTGAGTTTACGTATATATATTCCTGTTGCAACCAAAGAGATGCTGCTAATATGTTGCCAATTTCTGACCAAGATATCCACCTAACAGAAATATGAGATCCTCTCCACTTCCGTCCCCTCTCCTAGGAGCCCTTCTCTTGAATCATTCACGCACTTCAGACCTCTCTTCTTACGGCCTTTATTTTGTGTGACGCCCTCTTCATTTCCTTGCTTCTCCCCCGTATCCAACATCGTAACCCATCACATCGTAGCTCGTCTCAAATGTATTCTTGACTCCTGATAAGGATATAGAGAGCTAGCCGTGCATATTTATGTCCCTTTCGAGACGTCTGAGTGTCTACTCAGCACACGGCGCGACCCGGCTCGACACTATATCGTTGTTTAGGCTCCGGCGAGCCAGCTTCCGACACAATTGGATTTGCAGAGGACAGCCTGCCTGCTGAGATTCCAACCCGTACACTGTGCGTGTCCCAGTGCTCTGTTTTTGGTTCAACCATTCCCGACACCGTCGCCGACTACCGCATGCGCAAAGAGCAAGAGTTCGGCGTTTTGTGGATTGGACGAGTTCGCAGCACGGGTCTCGCGCCAGTCCAGCAGAGCTTCATGAACTGCCTCGTCACTATCGATCAGGATAAAGTCGCCATCCTCGTCGCGGTATCGCAACCGAACCGAGCCCGAGGCAATAGAATGGTTGGTGAACCGTGCCAACTTTGCGTCGATTCGGTCTGCCAAGGACCGGAACTGGATGTTGCTGGCTATTATCATCGAAACATAGTTCTCATCGAAACAGACTTTTGCTTTCAGCTGACTCGGGATATATGGATCTCCGTCACTGGAAGGTGACGAAACCGGAGGAGAAAAAGGTCGGCCTTGTGATAGTGACGGTGCGTGTCCAGGCCGTCTAACCTCAGGACCGTACGCCTGATCATAGGTATACCCGTGACTCGGCATGCCGGGACGCACCGCTTGGGGCAATCCGTACTGCTGATGAGGAGTACCGCCCCGCGAAGGGGGCGCATTGTTCGGCGAATTGCTCTGGCTCCTGCTGGGAGGCGCCATCTGCTTTGCCATGTGCGCCGGGATAGGGGGCACAGTTGGCACATTTTCAGATGATGTATATTTGCGGCTTTGTTGTATCATAGGATGCACATCGGGGCTGCTTGCCGATCGCATGCGAGGCGCCTGCATGCCAGGACCGGAGGATTGTCCTCGGTTTCGACCATTGGCCAGGTATGGATTTCCATTCGATTGGCCATTCGGGTTTCGAGCCATGGCAGGCGCCGTGTTCCGGTGTGACTCGGGAGCGTACATGCTCCCACCGACCGGAGTGGTGCCACGCTGGTAGCCTACAAACGCGGACTGCGAACTGGACCGGGCAGACATGGAGGATCCTGGAGGTGTGTCTCGATCAATAGGCGAGAAATATGAGCCAGCGGGGTACTCTTGCGGAGACACCAGCGGCAGACCGCGAGTGTTCAGCGAGAGGCCGCCCATCTCAGAGGTCGGAACCCGTGTGCGCCCTGATGACATATTAGGACCGCTACCACCACTGCCGTTGGTCGCGGAGCGTGACCGCAGGCTCGTGCTTGAAGCATTTCTGCTCATGCTAAATTCCGAGTACCCGTTGACGTCCGTGCCACCGTACGTAGTCCCAGAGAGTCTGCTGTAGTCGTCATCTTCTTCTTGAGCAAGATACGGGTTCTCCAGATTTGCTCCCTGTAACGAAAGAAGATGCGTCTCAGAGATACCTCTCGATTTGGCCTCCAGCATGCAGGACGAACGCTGAGTCTCGATCATGTTGTGCCATTTTTGCAAAGTGTCGTCGTTCTTGAACTTGATGTTGAATGTTTCCACCGCCGGCTCGCCTTTCCACGATATCTGCAAAGAATAATTGCCGGGGCTCGTTTGCGCCGTCACCGAGGTGACATTGGTGAAATAGATCCGGCCCTTCAAGTTCATTTTTGGCTTGCCCCGAAGACTGAGCGAGGGCTTGGTGTTCGCCAGCCTGTTCTTGGGCTTGTTGGCATTGACATCCTTGCACATGATCAGGATGCGGCTGAAAAGGTAGATGTGATACTCCTTCTCCTCCGACCGAAGACCGCTGTCCTTCATCACATTGAATGTGCCAAGCAGAAGTAGTTCCCCGAGTGAGGTGATCTGGAGTTGTTTCCAGTCGTCGATGCGCTCCTGTAGATCTTGGAGAGCATCGTCCCTGGTCTCTTTGTCGATAGAAGCATCCGCCTGCATCAACACGTCTTGGATAATGGCGATCGCGTTTGTCAAATCGGACTTCAACTGTTCGTCTTGAGTTTGATTGAGAAGATCCTAGGCAAATCAGTTGCAATTCATACGGACCAAGGGGATAAACCGACCTTCAGCAACAACGGATACTTGGTCAGCCGTTGGAATGGCTTAAGGAGAAATCCGTTCAGAATGGTTGGGTTTGCTAGCATTTGCTGTGTCAGTGTCGACCGGGCATGAGCAACCATCTTGTCCCACTCCTGCTGGCAAGCGGTTTCACATCTTCTCTGGTTGGCGATGAATGGCTCATATTGTCTGAAGGGGTCTTTGTAGTGGACAAACAGTTGGCCCCAGTTTTGCTGCTCCTCGGGTATCTCATTTTGTTGCTCAATACGGATCAAAAATCGTTGCGCAAAATCCAGAAGGTTATTCAGGTTCAGAAAGATATTGTGAATGGCGTCGCCAGTCAGCGCGCCGACTTCCTCCAATTCCTTCTTCAAAAGCTGCAAATTCTGCAAGTGATGAACATACTGCCTTTCAGTCTCAACAAGTTCCCTCAAGATATACTGCCTCCGAGTCATCGACTTTGGCGCTTGTTCGGGAGCGTTGGAGCCAGCGTCGGTGCCATCCCGGGAGTCTTCGCTATCCGTCGAGGGATGTAACTTGCCACTTAGTCGCAACATATCCAGCACGCGATTGACGAGCTTCGTCACTTTGACAAAGCCAGTGGTATTATCGCTGTATAAGTCCGTGACGGTGAAGGTGTCCGCTGCCGGGATGTTCATCTTCTGCATGCAAGACTTGATGAAGAGGAAGGCAGCTTCTTTTCCCACCCTATCGGGGCGGTTGGTGCCAACCACAAGATCGCCTTCTTCGGGGTCGGAAGCATTATAGATGGTGAGCAATGGCAGTCCACTCCGGAAGCATTGCCACAAGGATGATACTGGATCCGTCAACCCATCTGCCTCGCGCTCTTCCATCTCGTCGAGGTAGGGGCGGAAGCCAGGGACCCCGGACAAGCGCCTGCGCAGTTTGATGCATATCTGGTAGAGCGATTCTCCGTCTCTTACATTTATAATGTTGTCCTTATCCAGGATGGGTCCATGGTCGCCGTTCGCTGTTGGCGGAGATGCCAACATGATCGCTGCACCACTTTGTCGTGCCTGGGTTGAGTTCAATGCGCGGGAGGGTCGAGGCGATGGTTTACTGCATGTGTCGACAGGGGAGAGTGATTAGCGCGCCGTCGAGTGTTCGTGGCGCGAGTGAAGCGACAACAGACTGTTCGGACAAGAGAACGGCGCAGGAATGCTGGGGAGACGCGTGGAGAAGTTCGAGTAGGGACCGTGAGTCAACCCTGAGGGGCTGTCGTAGCAGACGGCGAACCAGCGCAAGTTGGAGTATAACGAGGGATGTCTGAGACAGAGGGGTCAGTACAGAGGACTGGCGGCAAGCAAGGAGGCAAAATGGGACAGTCAAGCATACCACGGTGCGAAGACAGGTTTGACAGTCTCCTCGCCCAAGTTCCACGACACCGACTGACTGACAACAGCGATAGGACGGCGACAGAGGGAGCGATGGAGGCGGGATGGTACGAGGCTCGCGGGCCAGAGATGGTTGCTGCTATTGTTGGCTCGACGATCTCTCAATCATTCGAGGATTGAGCTGTCCGCAGTTGTGGTTGGTCGTGGTCGTGCAAAGAGAGCCAATCGCTGGCATGTGAGCAAGGGATAGGCGCGAAAATGAGCGAACGAGGGCCAAGGGAGCACCAGGAGGAATCTCAAATCAATAGTACGAGCAATCCCAAGAGACACAGACAATCAAGTGGTGTCCTCTTGTGTGCCGCTTCCGCTTGTGGGTGAGAAGAGAGGTTGAACTGATGTGACTGAGACGAAGTAGAGCAAAAAGCTTTCGACCTGCCAAACACAAACTGTTCGAGTTGTGGAGCGCCGATGTGCGATGCGGTGCAGTCGATGCAAAGTGCGAATGCGAGTGAGCGATGCAGGCCAGATCGAAACTAAACCGCCTGCCGGGAGGATCAAGCGTGGTGTGCAGTTGATTCTTCTCTATCACCTCACCTACGAGTACTCGTACAGTTACATAGCTACTGTGATCGTCGTAGGAGCCTCCTGCTGTCTCGTGTATGCCCTTGCCCCCATCCTTTCCTCATCCATGCTCCCTTGTGATTGGCAATCGCGTTGCAGGAATCCCTCCTCACCCTCCCTGTTCCCACTGCTCGAACAACTGGAAAACCATCGAACGCCCTAAGAGCATCCGTCACCCGTTCCCGCGGGATGGCGTCGCCATGATCGTGTCGCGAAATCACGCCAGTCTTGCCAAAACAGTCCCGTCGCTGTCCACAGACTGCCCACTCTGCCCTTTCCGGTTCAGACGGCTCCGGCAGCAATGCAGTTGGCGCCCAGCAGACCGGGATGGCCCTCCAGCCGGGCTATCACAATTTTCTTCCCCGAGAGTGGCTGTTCGAGGCACCTTTGCCCTCTTGGTGTTAGTGGCTCGCGGCTAGAAATCTGGTGGCTTGCCGCGATGCAACAACTGTCAGGGCCAACACCTCCGTGCTGTCGGGTCCCGCACCTCTGGGTGCAGGCGAAGACATCATACTACTCGTGCCCAGTACTGTGCTTTCTGTTTGAAGCTATTGACAAACGAGCTGGCAAAAGCAATATAGCAGGGTGCACAGCTCGTTGAGCGGGAACTGCTGGCCTTTGAATACTCCCACGTGAACGCAAGCATCATCGCGCTCTGTTTCATCGTGCCAGAACGAGAAAACCAGGGGCCTAGGATGGAAGCTTGTACGCCGCATCCAGCAGAGGCAAGCAATAGCCACCCCGTATGGCTTCGGGTATGCTAAGAGACCCTTGCCAGCTCTGACCGTCCAACCCTACGTGCACGCATTTACGAGGTTTCCCCTCGTTGATGACGGAGTTTGCTCATCACACCTGCGGTCGCGGGTATAAGAGGTTGTCCGGGTTGCTGACAGCTCGCCAAAATCTGAGACGCACATCACTCCTTGGGTTGACACGGAGTAACTTTTCTTCAGTCGCACCGTAAATACGGCTTGGTTTACGGCGGCCCCATGGCTGACCCGAGGCCAAACAAGCTAGGCGGAAGGGCCTTCGTTTGTTTCCATACGCAGCCGGCGTGACCCTCAACCCCGATGGGCAGCTAACCGAGCGGGAATAACATACACCCCGCACGATCCGCCCTCGAGGCATGGAGTACTCCGTACGGATGTCGACAATCGAGTCAGATAGCCTCTACGGTATAGGTCATCAAATAAGGGAACCCAGCAAGTGCCGAGGTCATCATGAGGTCGAACCAAGATCCACCACCCGACCCGTACCACGGTACAGATGAAGAGGGAGCTTTCTCGGCGGGTCCATCTCATCTTTGGTATTCGTGGGATCAAGAATAATACATTGGTCAGGCCTTCTCGTAGAAAAACCTGAAGGTATTATAAAATTTATAAGAAGACATTGTAGATCCTGCCTTCCAGCTGATTCTTGCCAGAATCCAACTCGCGCAGCCTTCACCATGTCATACACGGACAAAGAATCGCTCCTCGCCCTCGGGCAGATCGACCCTGAGTTGAAAGCTGTATGTCCATTACTGTCGTGATTGTATCTGTCGCTGACAACGGTCCAGTTCCTCGAGAAAGCCAACTTGCCGCCACCGGATTACTCTGATCTCACAGATTTCAAGGTCATGGTGGACAAGCGCAACGAGGACGCCATGAAGGCGCTCGGGCAACCGCCGCCAGAAGTCAAGCAGACCGAAGTGCAATACCCCACCGCAGATGGCTCCAAGCTACGCGCGAAGCTCTATCAACCGACAAATCCTCCCAGCAGCGGTAGTCCCTTGATCGTGCTTTACCATGGCGGCGGTTTCTGCATCGGCGCCCCTGAAGGCGAGGAGCAGACGTGCCGTAACTTTGTCCAAGCCTTCGGTGCCGTCTGCATCTCTGCTTCATACCGACTCGCACCAGATTTCAAGTTTCCCTATGCTCCCAAGGATGCGTGGGACTGCTTGAAGTGGGCGGCAGCAAACGCGGAATCCTGGGGTGCCGACCCTTCGAAAGGATTCGTCATTGGGGGTACTTCAGCCGGTGGAAATATTAGCGCCGTGCTGGCTCATGTGGCTCGAGACGAGAAGCTGTCGCCGCCACTGACTGGACAATATCTTGCCATCCCCGCCGTGCTGCCGGACAAGAAAGTACCCGCCAAATACCAGCAATATTATCTTTCATACGAGCAGAACAGGAACGCCCCGGTCCTTCCCGTGGCAGCAATCGACATGTTCATGCGAGCATACCAGCCCGACGAGGACGACGGGGTGTGGTATGCTCCGTTCAACCATCCAAAGGGCCACAAGGATCTTCCTCCAGCGTTGTTCCAGATCGATGGTATGGACCCACTGAGAGATGAAGCCATCATCTATGAACGTGTCTTGAGGGAAGAAAATGGCGTCAAGACCAAGATGTACGTCTATCCCGGTTTGCCGCATGGCCATTGGGGCTTCTTCCCCTTCCTGAAGGGCAGCGAGAAATTCCGCAAGGAGCAGGTCGAAGGGATGGGTTGGCTGTTGGGGAGAGATCCGGATTTCACCAATGTCAGGACTGCCGCCGTGGCCGCTGGTGTTTAAGGCCCAATAGAGTCCTTATGCATTGCTGGTTACTTGATAGACAGGCCGTTTCGAGCTCCCTGGTCTAGGAGAAACCAGCACCACATATCCTCATGGATATCACAAATAGAGGCATCACTCATCTCGCATGTTTCAGTCGAATTCGTTAATCACCTCACGCTGGCATCACTACCTCTTTCTCTCCCTGATCTTGAACCTGACTCCATCCTTGTTGACACCGCCTACCGTTCTCGCCATCTTTGCGCGCTGTAGCTCCAGTTGATCTGTTGCAACGAGGATTTCCCGCTGTCTCTTCTTCAAAGCCTCAAGTTTCGCCACACGCATCTCTTGTAGGCGTTTCCTCCTCTTTCGCTCGGTCTTGAGGCGGACAAGGGCGTCTTGCTCCGTTCGCAGCGCTTTCTTAGATTTCGCTTTTGGAGGTTGCTTTTCGTCCACTGGGATTATGGATGTAGCGAGCGCAGGTTCCTCGACATGCGTACGCTCGCGGTCGTCGACGAGTGAATCCTGCTTTACTTCGCCGTTCGACCCGCGCTTTTTCCCTCTCGGCGCCACCTCGTTCTGCTCGTCCTCGAACTTCATCTTCCTGCCCGGCCGTTCCTTCCCCAAAGAGACAGTATCCATCCCGACCTCCTCTTCCAGCCTCTCAATCTCTCTCCTCCCCTTCGCCGCCACCGTCCGCAAATACCCCGCGTCCTGCGTCTTGAGCAGCTTCACCGCGTCATGACTGAGTGGCCTCGCTGGCACGATTCCCTGAGTGTCTTCACCGAGATGCTTGGATTTATGCTTCCCCAGTCCGGCACGGTTGTCCCTCACCATACCAAACGCGAATTCGTCGGGGTTTCTCTCCCGCGCCTTTTGCGAAAGTTGGGAGAGCTTCTTCTTCTTGATGTTGTAGTCCTGCGCCCGGAGCGAGTAGTCCTTGTGTTTTTCGAGGATTCCCCATTTTTGGCGGGCCGCGGGCTGGTCGCGCTCCTTGTGCGGGCGCCGCGAGATGGCGTTGCGGAGGGAGGACATCTCGAGGGAGTATGAGGGTAAGAGAATCAGAAGTCGCGGAGCACTCGAATGCGGGAAAGCCGGTGTTTTGATGTGGCTGCAAACAAAATCAAACAGACGAGGAAATAATTTCGCCGGCGCCGCAGACCACGAGTTCTCCACTTTTTTCCTCTCGACGTGTGCACACCAGCTTCACCTCAGTTCAAGCTCACCACCTCGACACCGAGAAGCTACCCACACAAGAGCCCGTATCGCCATGGCTAGATGACACATACACTCGCTCATCCACAAACACGTCTCGATTATTAGTCCAGCAAAAGAGCCATGGAGATGGCTCCCTCAGTCATCGCCGACGCCCTTCCCCCGACCTCACCACAGCCTCCCACGGCCCAGCAAAACAACCTCCGCAACCCCCTGCCTCTCTCTCCCGCCCAAGAACAAGAAGTCCGCAGACTGTACCATGAACGTGCCCGGCGGCGATGTGCCGACGTCATCAAAGACTTCGCCGACTGCGCACGGGGCCGCACCATGTCCGTGGCGTGGCATTGTAAGGACCAGCATCTGGCCATGAACAGCTGTATGATGCAGTACGCGACAAAGGCAGAGGAGGACGCCGCGCGAGAGGAGTGGTTCCAGGGGATTCTTGCGAGGCGGAAACAGAAGGAGGAGGAACTTGTGAAGGTGGAGGAGAGGAGAAGAGAAGTGATCGAGTTGACGAGACGGCAGGAGGAGAAGGAGCGGATCGCGGCCGAGAGCAAGAAGAGAGAGATAGAGGATGCGAAGAAGCTGGAGGGAAAAGGGAAGGAAACGAAGGGTGGTGGTTGGTGGTTCCGGTAACGCAGCTTAAGTTGACTCCTCGCAGGAGGAGTCTCCAGTCTGCGGTCTGCGGGCTCGCTTCTGGCTGGCTGACTGGCTTGTCTACATGAAGTACATAAGCCCAAGGAGCTGAAGAGGGAATGAAGCCGCTGCTCCGTGGTGCGATCCCAGCCAGTACAGGTTGATGTCACAAGAGCCTGCTGCTATGTAATCCACGCGCACAAGGGTGTCCAGCGAGCCAGCTGCTCAGCCGACGTGGGCATCACACTATCTTCATGATCGGCAACCCTCACCAGGCGCTACCACCGCCAAACGGCCTCATGCTCACGATCAGGTTGTCGTCTCGTGGGCCTCCTGCGCAACATCTCCAGATCATCCTCACCCTCACTGCCAGCGTCATCTTCTTCTTCCCGCCGTTCCAGCATCTCATCCTCCATGGCGTCGAGAAGATCGTCTTCGACATGCAATCCGGTTCGCTGCACGAGGCTCTGCTCCGGTACGACGTCAGACCGACCCTGGTGGTCCATGGGCTCGTCCTCCTCGGGAATCCGCTCCAGGCTTTGCTTCCACGAATCCATGATCTCTCTTCGTTGGCGGTTCAGCTCGGCAAAGGCGCCTCTCTCGTTCTCAAGATGTTGGAACAGGCGGGCTTCGCCACGGCGGTTTTCGAGGATCTGTATGTACAGAAGGAGACCCATCAGGAGCCAGATTACCGTGTTGCTAAATGCGATGAGGAGTTCGAGATCTGTTGCCTGGTCGATTGTAGTGGCATTTTCAGCCCGGATGGGGACGCCCAGAACAGTCGGCATGGTTGGGAGTCGGGTTGGGTTTAGCTGGACGAGAGGTTCGCGTTGGGAGACGATGCTGTAGACGGCGTCGGCGGCGTGCTCCTGAAGGATGGTTGGCATCAATATGAGGGCTTGTGACGAATGGCTGATTTGAGAAGCGGGCGCGGCATCCCAAATATATTGCGTTGCAGAAGACATGTTTGCTGTATCGACAAAGTTGTTGATAACACAAACAAGGGAACCCGCGACGTTGCATGGGATCAAGCAGAAACGGAGCGCAATCAAAGACGTCAACAGATTGGTTATGAACGGGGATCATGCGTTGTTGAGAACAAACAGGTGGATTGTCCGCCAGCTATCCTCCATGCACACACACCAAGTACAGCTCGGTTTGATCACTAGACGTTGACAAAGAGTTTCTGTCCGCTTTAAAGCCAAACAATCTCATCTCTGAACAATACACGGTATGCTCCCTGTCATCCCTTCCGTGTACGTTCGTTCGTTCGTAGTGTTTGCCATGAATCCATCACGGAATACCGGGCGGAGTACATGGCATGGCATGGCATGGCATGGCATGGCGATAGGCGACCTCATACAGACAGCAATGGATGACAGCAATCTGTCCATCTACAGCACATGCCGCTCCGCCCACACAAAGTACGTAAAGAGCCTGGCTCCTATCCATCCATGAATCCTGACCTGTAGCTTCCCTGTGTGCATACGGCGTGGAGTCCTTCGCGAGTGTAGGACAAGGAATGAGGAAACTCCCTTCGAGTTCGAATCATCTACACTCTCTTCTCCTCTCTTAGTCTAACCTGACTTGCCCTACGTTTCTCCGAACTCAGCAACCGCTTCAGACGACATTCTTCAACTGTTGCCCGGCCAAAAACCGCCTCAGATTCTCGGCCACCAACCGCTCACTCCCTTGCGGCCTCCCCCCAGCGGCATGGGGACTCACGAAACAGTTCTTCGCGCCCCACAGTTTACTCTCCACGGGAAGGGGCTCCACGGCGAAGACGTCGAGGGCGGCGCCCCCGATGCCGCCGCCCACTAAGGCCTCGTACAGGGCGTCTTCGTCGATGGAGGTGCCGCGGCCGACGTTGACGACCCACGCGTGCGAAGGCAGCAATTTGAGCCGCTCGGCGTTGAGGGCGTGCTTGGTCGCCTCACTGCCGGGGAGGATCATGACGAGGGCGTCGGTCTCGGGGAGCAGGCGCGGCAGCTCGTCCTCGGCGTAGACCTCGTACCCGTCGCGGATGCCCTTACGCGTGGCCATGCCCGTGACGTTGGCGCCGAGCAGGCGCAGCGACGGGGCCAGCGTCTTGGCGATGTTGCCGAACCCCCAGATCAGGACGTTGGCGCCCCGGAGGCTGGTGAAGCTGCCTTTGGGCCGGTCGGGCTGCGGGCCGCCCAGGTGCGCGGGCCACTGAGGCGGCGTCTTGGTCTGGTAGTCGCGCATCTCGTGGAACTTGCGCGCCGCCAGCAGGAGCAGGCCCAGCGTGTGTTCGGCGACGGTGTGGTCGTGCAGGCCGCTGCCCGTGGTGACGGCGATGCGCTTGGTGTCGAAGCCCGCGTTGAGCACGTCGTTCGGCCCCGCCGCCAGCGACTGGATCCATTTCAGCTTCTTCATCCGCGTCGCCGCGTCCGACAGATTGGCCGCCGTGTTGGTCCAGGTGATGAGGATCTCGGCGTCGACGAGGTCCTCGGGGATCGGCTTCTTGACGTCGTACGCGTGCAGGGAGACCGAGAAGCCTTCGAGCTCGGCCGTGTTGAGGGCCAACGAGGTCGGGTAGAGGAGTTTGACCATTTTTGATAAGGCCGTCGTCGCTGTCTGGTAGGATAAGAAGAGTAGCGTAGTGTCGAGTTTCTTGATTAGATACTCCCAAAGGACTGGATGCCAACTTTCGAAGGGGGAGCGAAGGCAAGTAAGCTTGACACAGAGAGGTCCTTGGAGCGGGAGGGGATAGATCTATCTCTCCCTAGGTGTCGCTGCCTATCGTCGGCTGAGAGACGGTGTTATGTACTATTGGTTCACGGTCCTCGCAATCAGTCGGCGTTCAAGTACTGGCAACGATGACAAGAGAATTCGAATATTTCTCAATTGCGCAACCGCCAAGTCATAATTATACTCGACGGATCTACTGAACTGATGTTCGGCTGGCCGGCGCACGTCGGTCTCCTCTCCGCAACACCATCTGCCGACTTTGAGCGGCCTCGTATATTTTCAATTGCCGACGAGCCAGTGATATTCTGGCAATGAGTCCCCGATATCGCGCGACATGGAGCCCCCAAACTCTGGCGGTACACTTTTGTTGTTCTCTATGCTATAATGTTGAAATAATAATGCCAATGATCGAGATCCCACGCTTGCTCAAAGTACTTCACAACGTGGTCTGCGACGAACGAAACAGAATAAACCGCTCAAATACAGTAGAACGCTGAAACGAATGCTCCTCCGTGAAATTCAGGCGTGCGGCTCGAGCCGCCCACGAACCAAAATCCAAACCATACGAAATATGAAGAAATGCTGTCCCAGGCTCCGTACCTGCTAGAGCGCTGGACCTCGAGCTCCTTCCTAGTCGAACCCTTATCAAACGATGTGTTCGGCTGCTGCCCTCGGGCGGTCATCGACGTGGATGCTCGGCCCAGGGGCACCAAAGCTCGCAGATCTAGGCCGTCGCAACGCGTATGTCGACGTATTTGCCGACGTCGGCGGTCGTAGTACATCCCTCGGATGCATCGTGACCTCGGAGGTGAAACTCGTGGTCCTCCTGTGCGCATCTTCTTCTTCCGCCAGCGCCAGACTTTCGTCCGGAAGCAGGATTGCCCGGTCGATCGCGACGGGCAGTCCCCGGTGCCTACCTCGAAGCATCACGGCGCAAAGTACAAGCTTGGAGGCCAGGTGCCAGGCCCCGCTGAACGAGTAGTTGTTCCAGGGGACTCCAACGCTGATGCCGACGCAGCCATACGCGCTGATGACTTCAAAGATAATATTGAACGTCGACTGGTTTCGTTCGTTAGCATGGAAAACCAGTCGCCACAAAGCATCAAACTTTGATCCACGATATCAAGACCGGCATAAGGTTCGGCAATAGAAAGCTACTTACAAAGTTGACAGGATCTCGCTCGAATTGGCCCGTCTCAATCGACGTGATGGCGAAGATGGCAATGGCGATCCACCACAAGTCGTGGCCGAGCTGGGAGCGGAGCTGCAAACGGATGAAATCCTGACGATCCCATGTAGGGTTCTGGGTCGGCTGGCCGCCGCCATGGGTCATGGTCAGGGTCCGTCTCAGCCCGGTCAAGAGTCCTTCCTTCTTATCTTTATGCGCTGCTGTCTCCTCGCTTTCTTGATAGAGTGGAAGCTCGTCTGCGAAGATGCCCAGCGATCGTTCTTCATAGACATTTGTGTTCCGTATCGTCATCGTGACCGGGAAGGCGCTCAAGTACATCATGAGGACGTAGAGGACGAGCAAACCCGACCTCAGCCCTGCTATTGACACGATGTAGAAGCCACCACTTCTCACCGCGAAAGCCTGGAATAATCCCGCCACGATCCGGAACCCCGTGGGGAGCGAATCAACCACTTCGTTTCCGATGTTGAGCAGTTCAAACGCAACCCAATCAATGGTGTTCAAAACCACGACACTAGCAACCAGCCACCAGGTGGCGGCGCTGGGGAAGAGATTGGTGTAGACTCTTCGAGGATGGTCCAGACAGAATTGAATCGTCCGCCGTCGCCTCTGCCAGTCGGGCGAGGCAGAATCCTCCGGGATCACCTTGCTGAAAGCCCACAGGATGAGTCGGAGAAAGGGTGGAAAGAGGGTGTTTCCTGCAAGGATGAGCAGACTAAGCGTCAACATGCAGTAATAGCTCCCGTTGAGCGCCACGGCATTGGCATCGAGGAGAGCCATGCCGCTGTTGTTGAAAGCGCTGATGGCGAAGAAAGCACCGGTCCAGAAGGGATTCAGCCTATTTGTCTGGTCAGTGGGAACATTCGCCGCGCCTAGAAAACATGCAATCCCTCACCCGTTCGTCCATGAGGTGCTCGGACGGTTCGCCGTAATCCAAGCCCCAACGCCAAGGGCGCCGAACAGTTGGAACAGGGTGAAGTAGGCAGGCACCAGCCAGGAAAGGAGGCAAATGGCGTCGTATTCGATTCCTCCGAGTTTCCGCCTCTCTTTCTCACTAAGGTGGTAGAATTGGGAGTTTCTTCCCAGGTATCCTCCCACCGTGCCGACATATCGGTGCATCTTCTTCACCCACGGGTCCGGCTGCATTGGATCGTCCTCGATGGCGCAGTCCGGCGCCGCTTCGTGGAACTCCACCGGTCGTGCATTCCGCGGATGGTTGTCCAAGCCTCGAGCACCAACACCGCGACCCTCGAAGAAACTGGGGCTGTGACGGATGTTTCGAGGCCGCGACCCTGTGTGTTCCACGGGTGGGATCGACTCTTGGAATTTGATATGGCCTGCATTCGAGTCACTGTTGGTTGGGCCGGTGGCATGTGGTGTTCCAGGCTCGATCTGAGTCTCTGCGGGCACCACTACATTCTGCTGACTGTCCGATGAGCTGGGAGGATCCTTAGCTTCAGGATCGGCGTCCCTCAGACGCCCGCGGAACGCTCCCGAGGCAATGGTGGCCCCGTGATCATCGGAGTGGACCGGGTCTCGTCTTGACAAGGAGAAGGTAAGTGTGCGAGGTCTGTGCAGTCGTTTCCGGCGTTGCTCGACAAGTTCTGCGAACTTCCGCTCGAACGCCCTCTTCCGTATATGGAGGGTGGACGACGACACGAAGACGGCGGACCCGATGATGATCAGGAGGAACAGCATGATCTGCTGCCAGGTATTCAGCTCCGAGAGATTGACTGTGTTTAAGCCTGCCTCTGTCATGGCGGAGACGCAGAGGAAGAGGCTGTCGACATAGTGGACCGACTTGGCCGGGGTCGAGGAGCCCCAGAATATCACACTGGCGACCAGACTGGTGGCGATGAAATAGAAGTAGTGCCATTGAATGAAGGAGAATCCGGACAAGCCCTGGTAGACATGGTGGCGCACCCAGGCCGTCGCTCGCTGCACCAGGGTCTGTGTGTTGCGTCCATCGGGACCAGCGGGAAGGGAGGACGATGGTTCTGGGCGGCAAGGTCAGCTTTGAGCGAAGACCAGCAAAGATATCAGGCTGGGCGGCGCAGTGCCCTTACTTTCCATCGCGCCCCAAGCGCTCACCGCTGGAAGGATGAGAATCACTCAGTCGGGGTCTCTGCAATTGTCGTAAGCCATGGTCGAGGGGAAGTGAGTGGAGGATGAAGAAGGAGTTTGGGTCTTTAATTAAATTCCAGATCAGGCACACCTAGACAGGGATTCGTGCCCGCCAAGCCATCACTGTAAGCGCCCCCTTTGGGCGGCGCTACTGCTGGTACTGACGATTAGGCCAGCGATAGGATCAATTAACATCCTGGACGTACGAGCGCCGTTTATAAGGACCTCGCAGCTACATGGTACGGCCCGGCCGGCAGATGACTCGCATCCAGCTGGACAGTAAGTAATGGGAGATATCATCATTCACTCATTGTCTGTCTGATTTCACTTTCCTTTCATCTCGATTTCCATGTGCACCTTTATTGCATGCTTGGCCGTCCTAAGCAATGGTAGACGCCCAGGGCAGTCAACCATAAAAGTTCACAACCTGACCACTCGATGTCTTCTTCCCGCCGACCTGTAAAGGTCGCTAACCGGCAGAAGACCTAAGCGCCTGCAAAGACAACTCCCTGTCCCTATTCTCGTCTCGCCTCTCAACCTTTCTTGTCTTCAAGATCAAGCACTAGGTCTCCTAATGCGTAGCGACCTCCTCGGCGGCGTGCCATTAGAACTCGTCGTAGCTGTAGTACCGCCTGCAATGAAGACTGTCGAGTCACTTACTTGCTGCTTCAAGCTCGGTCGTCGGAGTTCGCGCCCTTTTGTATTGACCGCTTCGATAGTACGCTTTCCCGACAACTCTGCGGCTGCCTTCTTGGGTGATCGTGATTCCATGCTCGCCCGATCTGCTTCGGCCGTACCATTGGTAGAGTCTGTCTCTCCTTGCGGAGATCCTCGCGGAATGATTTCACTTTCCAATCTCTTGTTTGTGAGTACCTTGGCGCCTTTGGTCTTCGACCGCGGAGTTACTGCTCGCTCTGGCGTTTCAGTGCCCCCGAGAACTTCTGGAGCTGGCGTCGGTGCCGGTGTGGCTGCCGGCGTCTCGGCTGGTGGGGATATACCGCTACCTCCTGCGTTCTTCGGCTTCCCAGCACGTCGTCTACGCTTTTGCCGCTGGGGACCGCCCTCATTCTCTTTGTTGGTTGTTCCATCTTCGTTCAGCAGTTCCTTATTCCGTGGTCTCTTGTCTAGGCCTTTTTGTTTCCAGTAACTCCACTTTTTGTACATTGCAAAGCTTCGGATGGGATTCTCGTTCTGCAGCAGCTTGTTCTTCCATTGCTCTGCTTTGACCGGATCATCGTTGAGCCACAAGTAATCGTCTTTGACTGCTTCATGCAACTCTGCGTTCGTCCAGCTATAGTTGTATTTGTCCGTTGAGGACAACTCTCGCCAGTCTACTTTGGATGAGGAAGCCGCTTTGGTGGGAGCTTCGGCGGCGGGCGTGCCAGTTGCGGTCGAGTCTTGCTCTTTTGCTGCTCTTTCCTTCGCCTTGGTGTATTGATTTGGATGTTTCGGCCGTGGCTGGTCTTGATCGGCGGTTGCGCTGACTTTCTGACGCTTTAAGCTGGGGGTGTCTTCCCGGCTGTCACCTCCAGAAGGGCTGCCTCGCTTTCGACCCCGTGGCGTCGACGCTGCTGAAGGCTCCTCAGACACATCACGAGTGGGGGGAACCTTCTTGCCGTCGAAGCGGGTTCTGGTCAACCGTTTATTGACGGCCTTGTCTGGAGTTTCCCCTTGTTGAACTTCACTGCCTTCCGGAGACACAGGTCGAATGATCTCGCCATTTGCATCGACATTGCGCTTAACATATGTGATGTTGTACTCGTCGTGGTGGACTTGTTGTCTCGGAATCAGCCGGCGGCCATTGTTGTCAACGATGGGTTCCCACCCGTCGATGTTTTTTGGGTCCGGCGCTTTGGCGAGCATAGCCTTGTACTCGCGTTCCTTTGGCACAAAGCCGCCTTGCTCAAACGGCTCTTGAAACAAGCGGACGTCTAGCTTCTCGCGCTCGCTCAGGTCATCAGCGGATCGGAGGCCAGGAATACCGGCATGGAGCAAGGCAGGACGCTGGGCATCGTACTTGTAGCCGTACAATGCAGCTTCCTTTCGTTCCTCGAACACATCTGGAGCTGGCAAGGTTCGAGGATTTTTGGGAGGCACCCTGCCTCTGATCGCGGCGATCTGGCTTTCGATCTCGAGGTATTCACCTTGGGCGAGTTCCATGGCGAGTTGGTTATTTGAGCTGGCAGCATACAGCTGTTGATGGTTGAGTTTGGTTAGGTCCAAGATGAATTTTTGTGGATCGGTAAGTGGTTGCCATCCTTCGTCGTTGAGCTCCTCAGAACTGTAGAGAACCGGCCGGGTAGAAGTTTCGCCAAAGGCGGAGTGCCAGAGAGAGTCGATCTCCATGGTGGTCGTGACGGCAGTGTGTAGATCAGTAGCGTGTTACCGGAAGGCGTACCCATGCAACTGGAGAGAGGGAGATGAGGTTGTGTGCGCGGCGCTCAGTAGTTGGATGAGAAATGAGAAAGAAAGGGTGGTGCGGCGAGAAGTAAAGGCTGGTAGAAGAAAACCGGCGCCCGCGCGGTTCTTAGCGCGGACAAAGATGCAATCAGGATGTCAACGGTCAATCAAGCAAGTGCAGTTGTGTATTGTTCCGGTTATTGAGGTGAAGAACAGAACAATCCGAATAAATCATGGCATTCAAGGTCTGGCAGTGTATGCTGAGATGGCTTACAGAATGAGCAGTTAGTCTTTGCTGGCCACCAATGACAGCGCGCGCTTCGACGCTGCCTCGGCCAATCAGAATTTGAGCATTTTCGGTGGTGCGCACCATTTCTTTACACAGAGACGAGGCAGTTCCCCGTTCAGTCGCGTGTCACCAAGGCATCCCCAGTAGAAACAATGGGAACAGGTGAAGTCCGGCTGAGGTCCATTCAACAATACTACTTTTGCTATTGGACTTTTCGTTGTTCGCAAGCAGTATGGCCGCCCGATGCTTTGAAGGATATCACCCAGATGTGCTTCCGTCGATTTCGACCGTCATTTATGCATCGGCATATTTCCGTCTCTCCTGCATTCGCCTCTCAGTGGCCTTCTTCGCGTCCTCGATCCATGCATCATAGGTGCCGTCCTTGATCTTCATCTTGACCACGCCCTTGAGAACCTCCGCCGTGAAGCCGACAAAATTGTGCCGCCGCAGTGCGTTCTCAAAATCCCATTGTGCCCGCTTCCGCTGCTCCCGTGCAAGCATCTCTGTATCCTTAAACTCATACGCTTTGACCCTCAGGTCCTCGCATATTGCCATTAGGTTGAAACGAACCTCTCCGGGCGGGTACCGTTCAATCCGTCGTTGCAGCACAGGAATGATCTTGTCTGGGAAGTCCTCCGGCGTGCAATCACCATGTGATATCGGGTATGGCTGCAGTCCGTCCAGCTCATATAGTTTACCGTGATGACATGTGTACCCGATGAAGTGAAAGACGTCCTCTGTTCCCGCACCCGGATCGCGCGCAGACTCATCGACAAATGGGCTAGATTTCGCGAAGCTGTTGTGCACTGTCCGGATCATCTCTGAGTTGGACAACGACTCGCCCCTCAAACCTGCATCAAAGCCCGTTGTGAAGTCCTTGAACTCTTGCAGTGATGGCCCAACATCTATTGCATCTCCGCCGGCGGGTGCGCTCGACTTGTCGTTGTTCAGCACGACGGAGAGCACCGCTTGCGTGCCGCAGGCGTTCTGGATGGTCTGGGCCGCGAAGAAGAGCCCTTCCTCCTCGACTGCGGAAGTGTCGTATGTGCCATCCCGCGGTGCTGTCCTGCTTTCTGATGATGACCCGATCCACTTGAAGAGGAAAATAACGCCGTAAACGGGACTGTCGCAGGTAACACAGATGTCAGCATGGCCAAACCAGCTCGCCCGGGACGGATGTGGAGAGTCTTGCGCGACCTTCTCGTTACCTCAAAGCACGGATCGAATCAGCGTCCAGCGATATCAGCTCTTCACACTGCACTCTCTTGACTCCCAACTGCTCGATCAACGAGGTGAATACACCCTGCGAATCCGAGGAAGCATGTCAGCAATGCTCCCTCGAGCAGGGGACTTTGGCATGCTTACTTCATCGGATTCGATTGTGCTCCAGCCACCGCTCGCCGCGTCTTCCGCCATCTTCGGTTACCGAGGAGGAGAAGGCGGCCGAAGTTGAGAGAGCCTGCACTTCCGATCCTAGTGTAGATGTTGGCTGAATACTGTGAATGTCGGGTCAAACTGCGCCCATCGTCATGTCAAATTCAAGCGGGTCTGACCGCGAGTGGAACCGAGCCAGTGGCATGGAAGCAAGCAGGCTCAGGTACGCGTTCAGCCCTGGCAACTGGGCTTGAGTAGCCCGAAACCCCACGGCAAACGGCGTCTGGGTTACCCGAAGAGCGCCAGCCCTAGCTAAAACGTGAAGCCTCGTGTTACACGGCGGGGACTTCTTGGTCTGCTTTTTGGCCACTAATATTAGTGTCGGGCTGGTAGAGTGACGAAGTTCGTATATGTGCGATCAGGCAGCGCGAACACTGCCCTCCTCGTCGTCTAGGTCTATTCGGATTGATCTCTCTGCCCCCGATCTCGTTATCCGCTGGGGCCAGCTGATCCTTCGAGATCTCTTCTCTCGGTTCCGTATTCACGCTAAGGTCACCAGCGGCCTACTGCCAAAAGAAATGCGCGTGTGTCCAGACAAGGCTACTCGATGCGACATCATGCCATCCGAGACTGATGCTTCTCGTCGACAAGCACTATTGGTCCAGCCTTCCCAGTGCGACTGCTAAGGACCGCAGGTTGCCAAATGCCTGCTCGATAATCAAGGGCCAGCGGATACTGCGACGGCATGGCTGCCAAGTCCAGAAGTAACGCGACACTTTCACAACATCGACGACTCCGAGGCCCCAGTGTTGCGGTCGGATCGCATCCTTCGTATTGCCAGGGCTGGGTTGGTTGAGGAATCGTATGACTCCGCCTCTCAACATGGTGCGTATTCACTTAACCTTCCTCGGCACTCTCACCCAGTCCACGGCACGCGAGCATAATATGTCATCTCATTCTGCCTGAGTCATACACAGCGCCAAGGTCACGGGCAGCAAGGCGGATGAACCCAATGTTCTCAAATTATACACGAGTACGGGTGATTCCATAATGAGCCAAGAAGTCGTGTCGATCACGCTCTGACTCCAGAGTGTGGTCCGAGTACCTCGATTCAGATCAAGCATTAGTGGTTGGCGGATATCAAGCACCAGGGAACATGTTGCTTGTTCTGGGTAAGAGGACAAAATCAAATCGATGGTGAGCATATCTGGTGAATAACCAATTATCATGCGCCGCTCCCACAGTACCTCTCTCATCGAAATCCTTCAACACAACCTAGTGGCAGGAGTCGTCAAACCGAAGGCCCCAACCGTAACCATCGGGGGACCACTGCCCAGCAGATTCGGGCAATTGTGAGATCAGATGAGATGGAAAAGATGACCGACGTGCATATTAGCCTTTCAGCCTTAGCAAATAATTCTGGGGTGACAAGATGAGCCGACATAATAGTGTGCTCCTGACACGACCACCCAACACCAAGCTTTTGTGAAGAGATCCGCCATATATAGATTTTCACCAACCTTTTCGCCAGAACCATGAACTCCTCCTCACGGTGGCCTTGTCTTTTTCTCATTGGTTCGCGTTCATACATCGCTTCCTAACGCCTCGCTAATAGCCGTGAATTAGTCCCCATGGATGGTGGGTGCCCATAGTCTCACGTCATCGTCATAGTCATCGTCATCATGTAGTCCATCCTCACTGTTGCCGTTCTTTGCCCTTGTCTTGCTGTGAGTGCTGCAGCGGTGGAGACATGGTCGCTGGAGGAGTCCTGTGGGGAAGATGAATACTCAGTCGGGGTTCGTCTAAGTCCAGAGTTGTGAAGGAGCGACGAACCGACTATTCATATTCATGCTGCCGTATGGGTTGTACGGTGCTTGAACTTGCCCAAAGTAGTCCATCCTCGACCCTGGGAGCTCGTGGCTGCTCCGCGGGTGCTGCGTCGCAGGAGAGCCATATACCATCCCCATTGCGTGGGGGCTGCCTGACGCGAGACTCCGATCACTGATTGAATGGGTGCGTCCGAGCGATGACACGGATGACATGGACGATTCCCGGCGCGGTTCGCCAGGGCCTAGAGCAGCTTGAAAATAAGCTGATCCGGGCAACGGCAGGCTGCCAGGGGCATGGAGGGGTGAGTTGGAATAGAGGGGCGCGATCGATACGTCTGTAGAGGTGGGATTGGGCATTTGGGGTGTGGTGTAAGGACTTCCATGGGGAGAATAGCGATAGCCCTCGATATGTTGGCTACTCTGGCTGTTGTGCCTTTGCCGCAGCCGATACGAAGTCATGATCTGTACGGGGACATCTATCAGAGACAATGCCACCTGGATGCTTGTGTCTTGAGGTTGCGTGTTTCGTCTTGTTCTGAGCATGTCATGTACTCGTTCAAGCGGGAGAACGGACATGCTTCCAAGATAGGCGCCACCGATATCTGGAAACAACGGCTCGACGGCGAGTGCGCTTGCGTAAAGATGTGACAGCAAAGTCAGAGGGGCCAGATCCGGTTCACCTGCGCGTAAAATCAATGGTGGCAGCCAGAAGATCAGATCTCTCAGTGGCTGTAAGCGGACGAATGCTTGCTCAGGTGCTTGAGTTGACAAGTCCCGTTGTAAGTCTTGAAGGTATTCGACCAACCGTCCTGCATACTCTGCAAGTTCTTCGCTGGTCGAGAGCCGCAGTCTCAAGTTGTGGAGGGCAGTGGTGATCTGTTCGACTCGCCGTAAGTCTTCATGAGGGATGGACAATTGCGCATGAGGCATGGTTGGAGTTGCGGGAGTCCTAGCTCGAGCTACTGTCCTCTGGTTCTCTAAATACCGAGCCAGGTCGGACTCGTGTATCCACTGCCGCATCGCACTCATGACCTGTACATTGTCAACATCCTTGCTTCGAACGGAGGTTTTGTTCACCTACGGTTGATACACCTTGTTGCAGAGATGCCCACCCCCGCCTGACTCTTGTTAGCTTTCACACAGAGAGTGGACGTTATTCTTACCAGTCAGTTGCCTGCCACGACAGGAGAATAGATGCGGCGAGGATGGCTTCAGAATTCTCCCTAGAGAACGCGCCGATAGCTTCATGTAGGCCCTTGAGGGCCACTCCGCGATGGTGATACGCCAGGTTGTCTGTGTCTGGGTTCTTCGTCTGCCACGCGAGATGGGATGCAGACAACGCAAGCAGTGCGCTCATAGCAAAATCATGCGAGAGTGACGCAGAGATGAGCCTCAATGCCGCGTTAGCAATGTCACCCCTATATATTAGAGACATCATCTTACGAGGGCGTCTTGAAACCCCATGCTGTGCATGTACTGTATCCTCGATTACACATATCCGTCGACAGAGTGGTAATGTGGTGGATCAGGCGCAGATCGATCGTCGAGAACCGCGTCCAGTATACCCTGTCTGGCACTTGAAGCTCCTGTAGAGGAGATTCGCCTGACATGCGCCAATTGTCAAGGCGACGCTGGAGCTCGGGGGACATCAGGAGGTCGGGAGGTTTGGCGCCTTTGAGAGGCTCCTCACCGGCTGCTGGCATGTCCATGTAGTCGCAACGGCAATTGTGCTTTGTACAGTTTCGACATTGGGGGAAGGTCTCGTCACAGCGTATATGTCGGCGCTTGCAAGTTTTGCACCCCTTTCTCGACTTCGTGTGGCTCTTGCGAGGTGGGCCACCCCCGGGTCCAGCCATTCTTCGAGCCAGATTGAACTACCCTCGGTCGAGTTGGAGCTTGCAGCTCCAGCCTTATCCGCCTTGGAACCAGGTGCTCCTTGCAGCTGCTTCCCACCGAAGAACAAGAATGGAGGAGCGTTGCCCTGACGAAGAGGTGCCCTACGCTTTCCTGAAATGGAAATGGTAACGATAGATTGGAGCGACCTTTGCTATATTCAAAAATGCCGGTGAATGTTGTAGTCAAAAAAGGCTGTGCCGATCTGGACTCTGAAGGGGAGCGCTCGTATTAATGAGCAAGGCTGAAATAGATTTCAACCCCACAAGACAAGAGTGGGCTGGGGAATCCGAGGAGCAGCAAAAACGAGACCAAAGGCGAGAGGGGTATAGAAGAACAAGTCAATCGTATGACCACAACCCTGGTTCAAGTTCCGTCATCCGCGGGCCCGATGTCAGCAGAGGGAAAGGTATGGGGTGTGTCATAATAGACGCAGGTGTTGTGAGCCAGTGACATGGAGGGGAGGGATGAAGAAGAAGACTTGGATTGCCACGAGGTCCCATTGTCAGTAAAGTACGAATGCGAGGCCTGAAATAGAAGCCGTGATCAGGACCGGATATGCATTCGGCTGGAAACCACTCGTCCCCAAGCTACTGCATCGCGTGGGAGCGGCGTTTGGAGGAAAGCAACAGGCGGCGGGAAAGCAACGACTCAGCCTCGATTCCGTCGCGGCATCTTCCACGCCCTTGTCTTTTGGCTTTTGCTGTTGAGAAGGTGTCTGGTTGGGGACAAGGGCAGTTTCTCAGCGCAAGTGTCGAACAGACCAGCAGCAAAATTCCAACTGGCCAGTGGTTTCTGGTGGAGGGAATGAGAGGCTGCCCGCGGGTCGCCGTGCATGTGGCCGGGCTTGGCCCAAAGTGACCAAGAGCGCCTTGGAAGAGTTTTCTCACCCACCACCCAACCTGCTTGACAGGAGCCCTGTGGGAAACTAGTCGCAGGGGATCGCGATGGATCGAATCATTTTTCGGAGAGTGTCTGACGGAGCTGCCATGCTCGCCGAGGTCTAGCGTGGACAAGGTATAATAGTGTTCGCGGACGGCGATCTAACATGGCCTGTGAACCGACGCTCTGGATCCGGAATGGGATGAGCATGGTCATGGTCATGGCCTTTGGTCAGTCGAGCCATGCGAACGGGATTTCCAGGCTGGCTTACAGTGGCTGGTCCGGGCACATCTCACCTGCACCGAGTACCAGAATAGGACAATTCCATTTGCAGGGTGGCCATACTTGGCTGGATGAGATGAGCGAGTAGAGAGAGCATCAGCCTGACCACAGAACAGGGCGGAGACATTGAGTCTGCAAGTGTGGGTACCGACGAATGGGTTTCAGAACATATGCAGCCCTGTCGAGCGTGCACGTCAAGGTGAGCAGAGCTTGAAAAGACAGAGAGGGCAGGGAAGACGGGAAACTGGTTGCCAAGCGCAGCTGAATGCCTCGTGGCTTACTTCGTCCTGCAGCAGCACCAACTCTCAAAAGGGCTGCTGCTGCTCAGCTGCGCCGATAGTGATTGGACTACGCTGCGTTGCAGAAACACCTAACCTTTCGAGCTTTCTGGTAGTCCGTTGCGGTCCCCTGCAGGAGCCGATTGAACCACTGACAGCAATGATGCACGCTACGATCTCCTGATTACAAGACACAGCATTATCGCCCCAGCCTTTACTCCGCCATGTCTGCCAGACGTTGACGGTCAATTCTTGAGGGAATGGTTGAGATGGACATCATCATGGCCTGTAGGCCAATAGAAAAAATCAACTCTGAAATCGCCATGGAGATACAAACAATCGGAGTCCTCCATACACTAGAGTGCCTGCAACCGTATGCCTAATCTAGAGCCCGATAACTCAAGCAAGCATTCCTAAGGCGGGGTTCCCAAGCCTCCACACCCACAGCAATCACTGTTGTTTCTTTGCGGCTCATCTCCATCATGCGATTTGGTTAAGCATTCCACACGCGAGGTTCCAATGGCTGTGTCGGAGACGCTTCTCCCATGATCGCCCCTTTGACGTCGACTCACGGGGTGTGACTCGAAGCGAACCAAACGGGCTGAGGCTTGTCAGTTTCACGAAGAATTCTCAAGCATGGGATTTGCCCATGTCTTCTTTGACCAAGCAGGCTGCAGAATTATGATACCCTTTGTGGACAGGAGGGGGTTGCTGTTGTTGGGATAGACTGTGGATTGAGCTGCAGAGCGCGGGGTTCAAATCCACAGGACCCATGCTCCTTCCAGCAGCTAGCGGTGACAAAGTTTGCCGGATTTTTGGGAGGCAGCGCAGAGCCATGTGGACACCCCTGACTTCTCGCTTGCGGGAGAATCTGGACAGGTCTGTGGTCCCCGCTGCACGCCCCGTTAGTATGGTTTGGGAAAGGTTAGCCTTGAAGCGCTCAAAAGTTTGACACCTTTTTGCTCCTCGCTTGAGCTCTCCAGATCGTCGCCGATCACAAGCTCTATCGCGATCAATTTCTGTTGAATAACAGACCAGCGAAGGCTAGGATGTGTAGGGGTACGAGTAAAGCAATATCAGTCCGAAATCAGCTTACGTCATAGGACCATGTCCGTAGCCGAGATTGTCAACTGCTGTCCTACAGGCTGTTTGCGAAGAAAGTCCGGAAAAGGGCCCAAGAAATCGGTAGTGACTTCAGAAGACCTTCGGTCAACGCACACACGTAGTGTGCCTTTCAAGCAAGCCACGAAATGCTGTTCTGCCGGACCCAAATTATCCTTCGATGCCAGCCCTCCCTGACCATGCCAGGCAATCCATGATCCAAGACTTCCTCGGCCTGCAGGAGCCAGAGCCAAATGCCAACTGCGCCCGAATGGAATGGGGTGAAAATGACCAAGGCAGCCTCTTCCTGGCATTTCTAACCCTCCAGATACTGCAAGCATGCATTTCAGCGAAATACCAGCCTCCCGAGCCCAGACCAGACAGCTCATGCGCGACGAGCTGAAGACTGCGGCCACCTATCATATCCCGAGGCGGAAAATCCCAAAGTTTTGTTTGCTGGAGACTGCTGGAGCTTCCTTGTGACTGGGAGGTGCCGCCGCTGCTATTCCTCTCTGGAACGGCACCAGTGCCAATTGAGGTGGACGTTGCCGCATTTGTTGATGTCAACGCACGGACCAGCGTCGAGGCCAATGCATAGCTTCTTTGCTAAGCAATAATCGGCACCTTCGTGTGACGGAAAACTCATTTACGATATTGATGCAAGGAATGACTGGGTTGCCTATAACTGGGTGCCAAGGCAAGCATTGTTCGGTACTCGTATAACGCTCGAACAGGGATTGACACAACCAGAACCTCGGAAGGGCGGCGCCTGTCGACGACTCACGCCCAATGACACTGATTGGGCTAGAAGGAATTATCTGGCTGCAACATCCAGCCGCAGCCCGTTGAGATCCGCTGCTCTGCTTCATCTGGGCCGGACACAAACGTCAAACGGAGGGATTTCCGGTCTTCGCCTAGGTCCGTCAACCTCTCGTCGACCAGTGCGGACTGATAACCCTCCGATACGATTTGAACTTCACCTCGAAGGACCCAATACGGAGCAGAGCATTATTAATTGTCCTTGCCATGGACTCGTCGACAATGTTGGCATGCCTCCACCTAGGCAAAGGTTTTATCAATGCTTGAATATGGGTCTTCTTTTCTCCTAATTTTCAGCTGGACAGATCAAGGAAGAAGTGGGCAGAAAGTCATTGGAAAGAGATGCTCAATTTTCAAGTCGCCCAACACCAGTTTCAAGGCCGCCTGGACTGCATGGTAGCGAGACCCATTACCATGGCGAGCTGTTCATGGTATCATTGCAAAGCTTGCTGGTTTATGACAGTTTCTCGCCGTTCTCGTTATCTGCAGAAGTGTGCAGCACACAGTGCCGGCTCGTGCATGCAGGAAATCCTCAGTTACCTCCCCATGGAAATGCCCAAGCAGGGATGACCTTTCACATCACCACACCGCTGTTGCTCGCAATTCTGGGCCACAGCTCAGCGGCCTCCTTTCCTACCGGTCCCGTGATAGCGCTGCCTTTCATTTCTCCTTTCGGGTTTACAATGACGCCTGCGTTGTCTTCGAAATAGAGGTAGATCCCGTCCGGCCGTCTCCACGGTTTTGATTGTCGGACCACGACTGCAGGCATGACTAAATGGCAATCATCAGTCTCTTGTGTCAGTGCCCTTCCAAGTTGTACATACCTTTCTTTCTCAACTCTGGCTTTCCTTTCTTGACCGTGGCCATAACCATGTCTCCGACACCAGCGGCGGGTAATCTGTTCAATCGAGCACCAATACCCTTGACTGAGATGATGTAGAGATTTCGGGCACCCGAGTTGTCTGCGCAGGACATTACCGCTCCACTGTGGCCATCCGTTAGCATCTTTCTATCGCCCGCTTCCAACTTGTAAAAGAGCCGGCATCATCAGCGCCCTCGGATATAGTCTGCCATATCTTCTGTGCTCGGCATATATGGCCAGTTGATACAGGTGGGCTGGATTGCATTTGAGCGAGGGTAAAACGTACACAGGGAGACCGAGGGTCATCTTGAGCTTGTTGCCAGAGGCACCACCGCGGCTGTTGAAATGTTAGCCCTGCTCAGTCCTCTCCAGTTGAAAACTCAAGGAGCGGTCTAAGACGCCAAACGTACCCTCGCTTCGACATCTTGACGGTATTGTGGTTGAATCCTTATCACAGCTGTGCCGTGGAAGAAGATGTACCAATCTCAAATTGGGGATCGCAAAAATCAACGTGCGCCGCCGCATGACCGCCGCCAAGAATTCGCCTTGGCATTTGATACCCCACTCACGCCCGTTTATATTATTCCGTCGCAACTTGCTCAGTCTATCCAACCCCGTCCGCTATTATTCTTTCTAGCCTTCTTTCAGCTATTCGATAACGTCGATGAATAGTAAGTCCATCTTTGCAAATATCTCCTGCCAAGAGGAACAGTGGCACATCTCGAGCGCCTCCGGGCTGTACCTAAACAGCCGAAGTGACTGAGGGTCGCCGTTCGCCGAGTTCCACGCGACCTCACAAGGCTCTTCCTATTATCCTTTGACGGCGAGAGGATGCGCGAAAGACCTGCAATGAATTGAAGAGACATATGCTGCACGACAGCGTGACACGCCGGTTGTATCTATATCGGGCTCGAAATGACGGACTGTGTTTGTCTATATCGTGAAATTCGGACGGTCGGATGCTATTACGCTGATTAACCGAGCGAAATTCGTCGATCAACAGTCGCCTGTGCTGAAATTCTATGTTTGTAGGATCAGTTTCATGCCGAATTGCCCCGTCGTTGACCACTTTCTCCTCAATCCCGAAGCCAGGCTGGAAAATGGAACACCCCTTTGTGTTTCGTTCTTTTCTGAATGGGGTTTAGACACATCAACTTGTTGACCCTCATCTCGATATTCCCATATCTTGTTGGAAATCGGTCTACACGAAATCGCATTGCGCTCTTAATATTGATTGATGCTTGTCGTGCATTATTCATTTTAGATCAGAGATCTTGTCCTTCGAGTGGCAGGCACTGCAGTGGTGATGCCGAAGGTCTTCAAGGCCGGACTCTGTAATGGATGACCGAGCTCGGCCGGATGCTTCTGATCACGAGGGTTATAAATATGATGAATCATTCGGCTTTGTTGACACTGACTGTTTTCTCTTTAAGGCACTTTCATCACTCCCCACTACAAGTCCTCGACACCTTGAGCACCAAAAGACTTCGTCCCAACCGCTCAAGCGCCATGACCTCCTCAAAATTGACCATTGTCTTTGTCCATGGGTTATGGATGAACCCAACATAACTGGAAAGACTGGATCTCCCACTACACTGCTGCCGGCTATAGGTGTCTCGGACCGGTCTGGCCGGGCGTCGACGACCGATCTGCCACAAATACGCAACGATCCAATCGCTCTCAAGGGCTTGGCGATCAAAGATGTGGTCGATCTCTACGACGGCATCACCAGAGAACTTGCCACTCCGCTAATCTTTCGGCGGCCTCTTCGTCCAACTGCTGCTCAGCCGTGTTCTTGGAGCTGCCGGAGTGTCTGTGTCAAGTGCTGGCCCGGCGGGGTGAACGCCCCTTGCGTTTTCGACCATTAAATCGATCTTCAACTCATTTACGCCGAATGCCCATTGTGATCTTGTCTCATTCACAATTTCACTGCATCTTCACCAGTCAGCTTGAAGACGAAGCGTCCAGCGTCTTTCAAGGGCTGTGAGGAGGAGGCCATTCCTGGACGTGCTCATGTGCTCTGCCAAGGCGATTTCGCTGGTCCAGACGGCTCAAGCGACGCTGAAGTGGACTGGCGCAAATAAGTCCGGGTCCCATTGTTGATTACTACAGCCAGCAGGGACCCATCTCGTGCCGCCGGATGTCAAAGGCTGCCTTTGAAAAGTACAGTCCTTGAGTCTCTTGGAATACAAGGAACTCGAAGGATGGACCCGCCATATCTGTTGGCAAGGGGAATGGGACGAAGTCGCTAAGTACTTAAGTACAGTATAAGTGGACATAGAATGTGATCAATCGGCAAAGGGTAAGGCCACCTGATACTGGGAATGGGGAGTCATGCTGGTGTGGTTGAGGCATTGTTCGCGGGTTTGTGGAATCCGGCAGTAATGAACCTCGGCGGAAGTCGACAGAGCAGCAGAGCCTCCCCGATTCAGCAGTGGATGTCGCTTGTCCGATTTATAGGAAGCGTGAAGGAAATGCCCCGGACAATGGAGCCAGTCCTCGTGTTTGATCATGCCGGAATTGGGAAGGGCAACTTTGGTCACGCCTGAATCGACGCTGACGAATGCTGCGCTGAATGCTTGAAACCATCCAAGGCCACTCTATGGGCTTGGGGAAGGCGTATCTCCTTACTACGTACTCCTGACTAGCTCAACTACACAGTTCCGAGCACGGTGGGCATGACAAGGACCGGATCTTCCTGGGCAGCTCAACTCGACACTGCAAACTCCATTGATCAGGCTTTTTCGAGTAGCTCGACAGAATTTGGAGGGTGCTGCATGTCAATATGGCTCATGGTCACTGACCGCTGAATGATGCAACGAAATGGCGCAGAACATATCGAGAATCGGAGCCCCAACGATCATCAACTGCTCTTTGTCGAGGAGAGCCCTTCAAGTCAAGCTGTCACGCAAAGCAACCGGACGGCGGTGAGATCGCAAATTCCAGAAATATTGGCGGCGTGCAAGACAAGGCCGTGGAGGTGGAGGGAAAGGGTCATCAATCTACTCCTGAGATACAATCCCAGAGGTCGAGAATCCGTGCACAGTGCGACCGAAGCGGAGCAGGCCCATGGCAGGTTTGATATCGCGGCCCGACGCTCGCTTCCTCGTCAAAGACATTCAGCAAGAACATAAGATTCAAGCAGGGCCTTAGAGGATGTTCTAATATATTTGCTCAGCCACTCTGGTAACGCAGAAGACCTACAGAGCCCAAGATACCTGCTCGGGCAGGGACGTTACAATCCTTTCAGAAATTATCCCTCAGAGTTGGAAGCATCCTCTGTTGACCCATCGCTGTATGTCCGCCAAAGAGCTGTATGGCCACCTTGCGTGTTGACACACTCGCACTGACATGGACTTTGTCTGCTAATGGTTCGCTGAGTCCCATAGCGACAGACGAGCTCTGGCCAGCATTCCGATTCCCCGATGCACGAGGTGTGGAAAATCCGCCGGTCAAGCACCGGTTTGCTCCGTCCATTACCCATCCAGCTTTCTTCCGCGCATTGATGTTTAGGGCAGCCGTGCACCCTCAAACACCAAAGGCTATTGCAGCAGCCCGTGGGCAATATTCGAGCGGCACCAGTAGAGACTCCTGGGCTCCTAGCTCTTCGATATCGGGCGACGCAGTGGCTGAACAAAACGATGCGAGATCCTGTACTCGCGCCTTCAAACAAGACGATATGCGCTGTTATGATTCTAGCTTCCAATGGAGCTGAGCTGAGCTATCCCAGGTCGTTTGGAACATGCTTTGATCATCCGTTGACAAGCATGCAGTGGGATGGATGTGTGCGGGACCGTCAACATGTCAGAGATGCATTCCGGCGCCTAGAGCAACTTGTCAGAATGCGTGGCGGTCCGATGAGCCTCAACATGTCGGATATCATCGTCACGTAAGTGAAGACATGATCGCTACCCTTAGCCGGATTTCGGCCTGGTTGATTTAACACGAGTCCAGAGGCGACCTGATACACGCAAGCAAATACCTGACCGAGCACGGCTCTAGGTGGCTTCAAGCTGGTGGGGGATTGCCGGAGTCCCTGTTCGAGCGTCGGTGCTCTACTGCTTTGACACAGCAGAATATCCAGATCCAACACCAGAAAGAGGCACGAGACCGGGATTGTTCGAGCAGTGTTTGTGATGTATGCTGTGCTGCCCGCCCCTAGAGTTTTGTCCGGTCATTTACTTCGAGCACTTGAGGTGGCCGCTCCAATGTCTTTGCCTTCACGACGTTCGTAACCTGACACTAATGCCTACGGCCGTGTGTGGTGTAGCTGAAATTGCCCTGCGTGTAATTGCCTGGTTTGACCATGCTGCGCCATGTCTGCCATAACTCAAGCGGAGGGTCCGTCTGCCGCACTGTGTTCCATCTTGCAGGCGCCCAAGACTGCTGAGGCAGAGCTGTTGCGGCTTTACGCGTCACACGATACGGACGAAAGAGATCAATCCCTATATCAAGCTCAGTGCATATGCGTCGTTCTGCAAGTCGACCGGTTGCCCTTTAGGCCGCTTCACAGCCTGCGGCTTCCACAGCCACGGCATCCTACACCGACAGAATCCACATGTGTCACAAACTTTCCTCCGCAAGGCTGCTCGCGATATCTCGTAGAAGATTCCGTGGTGCGTCTTCTCCACTTCGCATGTCGATATCACGGTCCAACTCTTCATCGCCGAGGAAGATGTGACAGTGGCCTTGAGAATGTCTCAGCTTGATGCCACACGAGGGATGAGGCTGGCTGAGATTGTGCTTCTTTACGTGGAGGTGTGGTGTGACAGATCCATTCTCCCAGGGCATGCGATGGCTGAGCCGGGAACCACATTCGGTAACTGCTTCGTGATGCAGCAGGCGGGGGAGTCGTCGGTTACACACGGACGGCAGAGATGGCAGGGAAGGCTCTCCGTTCGACACGTGCCAGGTGAAGGGCAAGGCAGGCAAGGCAGTCAACGCAGGGAATGTGGAAGCGCATTGTGTTGGTCGGGAGTGCACAAAGTCCATGTGCGTGTGCTTAGACTTTGCTAGGCGCCGGTACTTGGACAAGCCCCGAGCCCCCCGAGCCTAGTTACAGTAAGGGCCCCCATCCAGCCCTTAGGCGTGAAGATGCCACCCACCGAGCCACCTGCGCGTGGTGCCTGCATTCGTCATCATTCCTCGTGCGCAGGACACAGAACTCACACTCTTCTCTTTCTGCCTTCTGCCTTTCGCCGCACTCTATCTCATCCTCATCGTCACCGACACACTTAGACATGATGGGGCTCCCCCCTGAGGGCTTGTACCACTCCTTCCGGCTTATTCCTTGCTTACTGCTCCAGCATCCGTCCACCTACACATGGGCCTTTCTGACCAATCTCCACCCGATGTCTCTGACCATACCCAGTATGTAACACCGTGCGTGCGGCGCCGAGGTTAGTCCAAGAGCCAGGGCGCGCAGGGGGGAGGCGGGCTGAATGTGACGGCTAACGCTCGATCGTCCACGTCGCCAATCAGATCGCCATCATTGCGAACCATGCGGTCTCGGCCCCCCCAAGCATCCCTCCCATTCATCATGGCTTGGGAGCCTCAGCTGCGGCGCTCAGCCCTAGTCGTATTCATCAGGAGGCCTTTGTGAAAGCTCCTTTCCACTGCTCGCTGCCTTTCTTCTCTCTGCGAGTCATCATTCGCTTACCTCGTTCTGTCGTACTGTAACTGTTCGCAGGCTGCCATTCCTTCGACGCCTGACCCGGAGCTCCTTATATAGCCTGGTCTGGACGCTGCTGCAAAACAATGGCGCGGAAAAGGAAGCTCTCATCGACCTCTGTCAGCGCCATGGACGGCTCGCGCGATCATCCGTTCAACTTGGACGCTGTTCATATAGAGTCCAAGGTCACCAGCACCATCAAAGGCTTCTTCGAAAGCATTGCCGGCTCAGGCCCGGATCCGACTAACACGGTCATCAATGGAACGACGGTACAGTCGAAGCCATTTCTGGCACGAGTGCTTGCCGATATCGCGTCTCAAGCGCCTCGCATAGGAGAGAATCTCGGACTGATCCACTCTCTGGTCGACACCACGCTCTTTGATGGCGGCCTTGTGGACGACCGGCAATATCAGGTACTCAACCCAGCACGTGAAGGTTGTGCGATGTCATCTGACTCTGCTTGAACACAGATGGAAAAGATCCTGCAGTTGGCGGCCTCGTTGCCTCCCGGGTCAAAGTCTCTTGACGACCTGACTGACCAGTTCATCAAGTTGCTGTGGGAGAACTTGGAGCATCCTCCACTCTCGTACCAAGGAGACGAGTACAAGTATCGGACAGCAGACGGCTCCAACAACAATATCATGTACCCCCATCTTGGTAAAGCCGGCTCATATTATGCCAGGACCGTCACTCCGCAGACACTGAAACCGGGCGTCCTCCCGGATCCTGGTGTGATCTTCGACACAATCTTCGCACGTGGTGAGGAGCCCAGAGAACACCCGAATAAAATTTCTAGCATGCTTTTCTACCTTGCCACCATAATCATCCACGACTGCTTCCACACGGATGATGCCGACTATGGAAAGGTCAAGACGTCGTCTTATCTCGACTTGGCTCCACTGTACGGCAGTAGCCAAGAAGAGCAGAATCAGATCAGGACGTTCAAGGACGGGCTGCTGAAGCCGGACACCTTCTCGGAGAAGCGAATTCTCGGCTTCCCTCCCGGCGTTTCCGCCATTGTAATCTGCTTCAATCGGTTCCACAATTATGTCGCAATGCAGCTCAAGGAAATCAATGAAGGTGGCCGGTTCCGCGCCCCGAAGGGCGATCAGGACACCGCTGGCCTCGCAAAGCTAGACAATGACCTCTTCCAGACGGCCCGACTCGTCACATGCGGGCTGTATGTCAACATTATCCTCAACGACTATGTGAGAACCATCCTCAACCTGAACCGTTCCAATTCGACCTGGACACTTGATCCCCGCAAGAACTTCTCCGACGTGTTCGACAGCGCCGGCGTCCCCTCCGGCGTCGGCAACCAAGTCAGTGTCGAGTTTAACTTGGTATACCGCTGGCACTCTGCGATCAGTATCAAGGACGAGAAGTGGACCAACGAGCTCTACCAATCGCTGTTCCCCGGCCGAGATGTTGCGTCTGTGACTCAGTGGGAGTTGTTGGCACGGCTGAAGAAGTGGCTTGACGAGCGTGGACCAGACCCTTCCAAGTGGCAACTGGACTCAGGAAAGTACAAGAGAAGTGCGAACGGTGCCTTCCGCGACGAAGATCTCGTCGAAATCCTGACCCAGTCGACCGAAGATGTCGCCTGCGCGTTCGGACCGAGGAATGTTCCCCTAGTGATGAAGCTGATCGATGTCCTGGGCATCCAGCAAGCACGAGCCTGGAATGTGGCAACGCTCAACGAGTTCCGGAAGTTTTTCAAGCTCGAGCCTCACAAGAGTTTCTCAGACATAACCAGAGACGAGGATGTGGCTCGTTCGCTGAAGGCTCTCTATCAGCACCCCGACTACGTTGAACTGTACCCTGGGATTGTTGCCGAAGATGCAAAGGACCCCCTGGAGCCTGGCTCTGGTCTCTGCCCCGGCTACACCATCTCGAGGACCATTCTAGCTGATGCCGTCGCCCTGACCAGGGGCGATCGGTTCTACACGGTTGACTACACCCCTGCCAACTTGACCAATTGGGGCTGGTCCCAGGTCAAGTCTGACCCTGCCGTGGCCCAGGGAGGATGCTTCTACACCTTGCTCATGCGAGCCTTGCCATTCTACTACCGCGGGAATTCGGTCTACGCCATGTTCCCCCTGACAGTGCCCGAAGAGAACCGCAAGATCCTGACCAAGCTGGGCGTGGACCAGGATTACAACTTCGACCCGCCATCGTACGTCGGAGTGCCTACATCGATTCGTTCCTGGAAGGCTGTCACGGGCATCCTCGCAGACCAGGGTGGCTTCTCTGTTCCCTGGGGACCTCACACATACTACCTCACCCATCATGACTACATGCTCAGTGGTGACAGCGCGGCCAACGCGGCGCAACGCAACGAAGTCCAGAACGCCATGTACTGTCCTGTCAACGGTCTTGCACAGGTTCAGAAGTTCTATGAAGACCTTACTACACAGCTCGTCGTGGCACGCTCGGAGCGACTCAGAGGGGAATGGTACCAACTCGATGCTTGCCGGGATGTGGGCAATCCTTCGCACGCCATATTCGTTGCTCGCATGTTCCATCTCCCGCTTAAGAAGCGTGGAGATCTTAACCCCATCGCAGTCGAGGTTGATCAGCTGTACCTCGCCTTGTCCATTATGTTTGCCTATGTCTTCTTGGATCTCGACACGGCCAGCTCGTTCAAGTTACGTGCTGGTGCGAAGACTGCCAACGAGCAGCTTTCAAAACTGGTCAAGATTGTGTGCGAAGCCGTCAAAGTCGGCGGGATGCTTCGTCTCGGCGACTTCTTCTCGACTGGCACTGCTGGGGAGCTTCTGGAGGATTATGGCGTTCACTTCTTGAAGCGCCTGTTCCAGGGTGGCAAGTCGGTCGACGTAGTGGTGTCGGCGATTATTCCTACCGCAGCGGCGGCTGTCGCTACTCAAGCGCAACACTTCGCTCAGATGCTGGACATCTACCTGTCCCCTGAACACAGCGAGCATTGGCCGGAGATTCAAAGGTGTGCCTGGTCCAACGACCCAGCTGATTTTGAAAAGCTGAAGGGCTATGCCCTTGAAGCCAACCGGCTGGCCCCGGCAGCATTTGGACTCCTCCGCAAAGCAAATATCGATACCATTATTGTCGACAATGGGCAGAAGGTAAAGGTCAAATCGGGCGACCAGATCTACGTCGACTTCGTCACAGCCGGCCTGGACGAGACCGTCTTCCCCAACGCTGGCACAATCGATCCGACCCGAGACCGGTCCCTCTACGTCCACCACGGTTACGGTCCTCACTCATGTCTCGGTCGACCAATGGTAGAAGTGGCCATGGCGGCTCAGCTGAAAGTCTTTGCTAAACTCAAGAACCTCCGACGAGCGCCAGGACCGCAGGGTCAGCTCAAGAAGACCATCCCAGCTCCTAACCCCACCAGCAGCGATCCAAAGGCCAACCCGGGTAGCGTTGAGGTTTTCATGTTGGAGGACTGGAGTTCGTGGTATCCCTTCCCGACCGGTAAGCTTATCCTCCGCTGTCTAGGCACCATTACTGACAAAGACTAGCGTTGAAAGTTCACCACGATGGCCTTTTGCAAGAACAGCCCGACCAGCTAGCCGGGCAGACCGGTGTTCCTGGCATCCAAGAGGACATCCTCGACAGCGACATGGCTGAGACGAACGGACTAAACGGACACAATGTCGAGGCAGATACGGCCTGAAGGGATCGAAGCGATGTCGGGCGTAGGATTCGAGACGTGATCGCTGTCAACAGTCTGTATTAGCATCCATAGTAGCATTGGCATTCGGACTGAAGGGAGTGTACCAAACAAGTATGTAACGGGCAAATTGACAGGTTGACGGAGCAATTTTGTACAAGAGAAGGATGGCTAGGAGTCGCTAAACTCACAAAAGCAACACCATGATTGTTTGATGCCGTCACCTTGGAGATCGTCGTACCCCGTACAATGTGGATGACGCGCCAGCACTTGCCTGCTTAGTTCCTATCCATCCACTCTTCCAGATGCAGGAGCCGATACACACGTTCTGTAGGGGGCGCGGTGGGTGTGAGTGGGCGACAGATGACACATCCGCGCCGGTGACTAAGCACACTGCATGGGATTCTATTCTGCTCTGCGCATTGTGTTGCTTCCAGAATCGAGACCAGCGGTCGGGAGCTGTGTAGGCAGCTATCATTGCAGACCGGAAACGATCCAAGAACTGACCATCTCCTGCAGAGGAATGAGGATATAGACTTAGATACACTGTGCCGGACATAGGACGAGGTAAAAGCACTCGTCCCAGCGAGCGGCGCCAGGAAGAACGAACATCTATATACGTATCTCAACCCCCACCTTGGCGTCTCCCATGCTCTATCGTCTCTTCACCTCTCGACTTCTAATCCCTCGACCCCAACGCTGCTCATTACGCCACACCATCTCGCGCGCCATGTCCACGACACGACACTACGAAGCCGTCGTCATCGGGTCCGGTCAGGGTGGCGGGCCGCTCGCCCAGGCGTTCGCCAACTCCGGCCGGCGCACCGCCCTCATCGAGGCCAAGCACGTGGGCGGCACATGCATCAACGAGGGCTGCACCCCGACCAAGACCATGGTGGCGAGCGCGCGGATCGCGCACCTGGCGTGCCGCGCGCAGGGGTACGGCGTGCAGTTCAAGCGCTCCAGCCTGACGGTGAACATGGAGACGGTGAGGAAGCGGAAGCGCGACATCGTGGACAGTTTCCGCACGGGGAGCGAAAACCGGCTCAAAGGCACGGAGAACCTCGATCTGATCATGGGCAAGGCGACTTTCCAGGGCCCCAAGACGGTCGAGGTGCTGTTGAACGAACCTCAGCCGCGGAGCGGTGGCAGTGGCAGTGGGATGGACACGACCCTCACCGTCACAGGGGACATGATCTTCGTGAACGCCGGGTGTTCCCCGTCGAAGCTCGACGTCAAGAACGCATGCCGCACGCAGGGCTTGCTCGACTCGACCTCGGTCATGGAACTCGGCGACGTGCCCCGCCACATCGTCATCGTCGGCGGCGGGGTCATCGGGTGCGAGTTCGCGCAGCTGTGGAGACGGTTCGGCGCCAAGGTCAGCCTGGTGCAGCGCGCCGCACAGCTGCTGCCGCGCGAGGACGCCGACGTCGCGGACGAGGTGCGCCGCATCTTCGTCGACGCCGGCATCGACGTGTACCTGGGCGCGACGACGACCGAGGTCTCCAACGTCACGCTAGGCCAGATCGTCGTGGCCGTGAAGCAGGCCGACGGTACGCAAAAGTCCCTGCTCTGCAGCCACGTGCTCGCCGCGGCGGGGCGCACGCCCAACACGGCCGACTTGGGCCTCGCCAGCGCGGGCGTCGAGCTCGACAGCCACGGCTTCATCAAGGTGGACGAGCACCTTGCCACGTCGGCGCCGGGGGTCTACGCCCTGGGCGACATCAAGGGCGGCATGCAGCAGACGCACGTCAGCTACGACGACATGCGCATCCTGCGGCACAATCTGATCACGCACGCCACGAGCGGCGAGCGGGCGTCGATCCAGGGCCGCCTGATCCCGTACACGACCTTCATCGACCCGCAGCTCGGGCGCGTCGGGATGACGGAGAAGGAGGCCCGCGCCCTGCACCCGCCCCGGAACGTCAAGGTCGCGAAGATGCCCATGGCGTACGTGGCGCGCGCGCTGGAGATGGACGAGACCAAGGGCTTCATGAAGGGCGTGGTCGACGCCGACACCAAGGAGATCTTGGGCTTTGCCTGCCTGGGCGTCGAGGGCGGCGAGATCATGACTGTTGTGCAGATGGCCATGGTGAGTGACACCGCCCACCACCCTCGCTTGCGACTCTATTACAGGCCGGCAATCCCACGTAGGTACTTTGCTAACTGTGACGGTTCTCGCAGATGGGAGGTCTGACGTACGACGAGCTGGAGAACGCCATTTTTGCGCATCCGTTGTTGAGCGAGAGTCTGAATAACCTGTGGGGGTTCCTCGAGTGAAGAGGGAGTGAGTGAGTGAGTAAGCAAAGACCGAAGAGTAAGTGAAGAGTAAGTGAGAGACTCTTAATCGGTGCCACGAATACACCTTTAGATGTATAGGATACATCTTCTCCTCTATAAGCTACTCTGGCCCCTCAATGTCCGTTCTGCAACAGCCCCCGGTCCGAAACGACTCGCACATCCAGCGTCTCCTGTCTCCTCTCCCCATCATACACCGGCAGGGGCGTGCCCATGTTGTCCGCTTTGATCTGCAACGCCACGAACCTCGAGAAATACCGCGCGTGTCCGATCGTGCCGCCCGTGTACCACAGGCCGGGATGCCTGTTCTTCTTGAACACGCCCTTGAGCTCGCCCTCGCTGTCTAGACCCCAGAAGTCGTCTGCCTTGGACGCCACTTCCTTGCCAAAGATCCGCGCCACGTCCGTCCGCATATTGCCCACGAACCCGGTGCTGAAGATAATGACCGAGGCGGGGATCTCGGTGCCGTCGCTGAATGCCAGGCCTGTGGGTGTATAGTGCGTCGGAAGGGCGTCGGATTTCATTTTGATCTAGATGGGAGAGCAGGGGTCAATAAAACGGCCAGTCAATCGAAGAGTAGCGAAGACAGGACGGCCACGTAGGTATGTAACCTATATCGGTACGTGGACGAGGTATGAGGCTGAAAAGGATGAACCGCAGCGCGATGAACCGCCGAAGCACATCAACACAAACACACACACACACACACATACCTTCCCCTTGGCGATCAAGTCGGAGCATCCCACGTCCATGTAGTGTCCTGCATCGAGGTGGTCAGCTTTCTGTCCCGTCTGAACGAGTGGCCGTCCGCCATGGCCGTGCCCACGGGGTCCTTTACCTCCCAATTTCTCACAGATATGCCACATGATGTCCCCGTACCTTTCCACCCGGAAGCCGACCTTCTCGAGCGCGTCGAAGCGCTCCGGCTCCTTGGCCGCCGCGGCGTGCAATGCCTTGTGGCTCAACAGCCGCGTGACCGCGTATGGCATCGTGTAGCCCTCCCGGTCGGCGTCGACGGTCGGGACCTCTGCATTGTACGACCGGTCGGAAATGGCCTTGAAGTATTCGCACGGCAACACGTACGTGCGTGACCGTTGCACCATGGTGATCTGCGAGAGCGCCGCTTCGACCATATCCTCCGCGACGTCGTGCGCCGTGTTGGCCGTGCCGATGACGATGCCGGGCTTCCCGCGCCACAGCTCCGCGGACTTGTAGTCTGCCGAGTGCAGAACCGTGCCCTGGAAAGCCTCACGACCAGGGTAGTGCGGCATGATGGGGATCTGTCCGCCTCCGCCCGTGGCCATCACGACGTGGCCGGTGGTGAGGGTCTTCGCTGAGCCATCCGCCCGGCTGACGTGGAGGGTCCAGGTGCGGGCCTGATCATCCCACGAGCCCGAGTCGAGCGCCGTGCTGAACCAGATGTGCTGGTCGATGCCGAACTTCTCGACCCACTCCTTGTACCCCTTGGCCAGGTCGTACTTGGTGAGGAATTCCTGGTACGGCAAGGGGAACGTGCGATCAAAGGGCAAGTGGTTGTATTCGCGCGCGGTGTGCAGTCTGGCCGAGTCGTAGCGCGTCATCCAGTTGTCGCCGATCTGGGCGTTCTTGTCAAGAACGACGTAGGAGAGACCAAGCGCTTGAAGACGGCCGGCTGTCCCCAGACCTGCTTGACCGGCCCCCACGACCACACAGTCGAAATGAGCGGGCGAGCTGATCGCTGGGTTGGCTCCGTTGGGTATTGCGTGATTTCCATTCTCTCCGCTGGTCTGTGTCGGGGTGTGATGACCGTTGACGCCGTTCAACACGCGCTGCACGGGCTGCAGGACGTCGACGTCCTCGCATCCCTCCAACTGTTCGAGGGCCGTCCGAATGAGCCAGATCCTCCATTGCCCGTCGTCTTCGAGAACCAGGGACAGAAACCCCCTGCACGTCGCGGCTGGGGTGCCTCGGTTGCGGAAGCTGAACGATACATTGACCCAGCCAGTGTCCTTGTCTAGACGCAACGGCTTAGCTGATCCCTTGACAATAGCGAAATCTTCCGCCTGTCGAGACGTGCAGGTGTCGGACCATGCCTTGACAATGGATTGAGGGGAGTAAAATGTCCGCATGCTGCCGGTCAGCGCAAAGACATCTCGCCATATCGATGCCGGCGAGAGATTCGAAGCTTCGATGTTCCCCAGAGATTGTATTAGGGTACCCGCGATGCTCTCGAAGTCGGCATCGACATCGAAGTGCGATTGCGGCAGGTCGCAGGGAAGAGTCTCTAATATACCTCGCGGAGCATAAGGGGCGACATCGACGGCCATCCTAAATAGGAATCCTTCTTTGTACGACGTCTACCGTACGCCAGCGACTATGAATACACAATGAAGATGGAGAATACGGTGGCGAGCAGGAAGGGCACTGTGTTGATGAGTTCAATGAAATGCCCCGGTTTTTAAAAGCAGAGCCACCAAGGCGTTGTTCTAAACGCCGTGGAAGACCGTCTGAGGCGTGCCCTATTGTTGTACGACCACTTATAGACATTGAACGAATTGGCCCGCAACTGCCGGAGACCCTGATCTGGTGGAGTTGGAGGCAATCAGTACAGATGGGGGATGTCAGACAGGCTTTTGTGGGGTCATGCATAGTGCCTGACGCCCTCTTTACCACCTGCTTAGCTGGGTAAGGTCAGCGTGAGGCGAAAAAGGAGCATGGACGGGCGAAGAATCATGGGATGCGATTCGAGGGAGCTCCATATTGTACGCTCTTATATTGGGAAGTACAACCAGCTATCTTACGGATTCGCCAGACACCGAATGGCCGTTGCAACTGACCACTCCCAAATGCCACCCAAAAGCCTCGCCTCAGTCGACGGCATTAGGCCACACCGTTGACTTCCACAGGAGCATGATCTCCGTTGGCGTGATTCCCGTTCGCCTTGGCCTGCTCTTTCTCCACTGGCACCGTCAGGGACTTCTGCGGCTTCATGCCTAGCAAGTTCGTGGCATCGACCAATCGTGCATTGGGGTTCAGTTCAAGGCCGAATCCGGGCTTATCCAAGACGCTGATATCTAAGTATCCGTTCACAGGGATCGGCTCGTTGAGGAACAAGTCGCCGAAGACGGGGAGCACGCTCTTCCCGTCTGGACTGTTGGCAAGATACTCCTGGAAAGGAGAGTTATGCTGACTGACGACAAAGTGGTATGAATAAGGACCAGAAGCGTGCGGTACCACGGGGACGTCGTACGCCGCCGCCATCGCAGCAACCTTCAGGAGCTCGGTTAGACCGCCCAGCCACATCACGTCTGGCTGAATAATGTCGACATTACGGCCTTCAAGAAGCTTGCGGAAGCCGTAACGGGAGTATTCGTGTTCCTGGCCAAGGTCAGTATCCGCGGTGCATGACAGCTGGGACGTGGTCCCTTACCCCTGTCGTGAATTTGGTGTCTGGATGCGCCCTCTTCAACAGTTGAAAACCATCGAAGTCATCCGGAGACAGAACTTCCTCCCACCAGTCTATCCTGATATCTTGCCTCTTTGCCTCGGCCACAAGTTCAATGGTGTATTGGACATTCAAACTCATCCAGCAATCGACACGCAAAGGAAAATCGGGACCAACGTCTTCTCGGTGTTTCTTCAAGAAAGCAATATTCTTTTTAAGACTGTCGGGCTCGTCGGCGCTGTAGGGCAGAGGAACCTTGCCCGCCATAAAGCCCATCTTTTGTGCTGCGGCAGGTTCCGGACCTGTGCAATAGAAATTCAATCTATCTCGGGTCGCACCCCCGATCATCTTGTAGACTGGCTCGTTCCTGATCTTCCCCAGCAGATCCCATAACGCAAGGTCAATTACTGAGATAACTGCCACCGGCAGGCCCTTTCTGCCATAGAACATCGAGGCTTTATACATCTGCTCATATATATCGTTCACGTCTCGCGGGTCTCGACCGAGGAGGAAACGCTCAAAGTGTTGCTGTACAAGCCAGCAGCCGGGAGGTCCGCCAAAGCCCGTCGCAAAGCCCTTCGTACCGTCCGTGGCCTCAATCTCGACACAGAAGGACCCAAGGACGTTGATGCCGAAGGATGTTCGGGAACTCCGGTACTGTTCCCATTTGGACATGGGCGTCGCGATCTTGTTGTCGATCAGCCAGTGGCCGCCTTTGACGTTGTGGTAGTCACCGCCGGAGCCCACGCCTTCAATGACGAAGGTCCGGACGACCTTGATGGTAGGGAAGGACTTGGGTCCAGACATGGTGAAGCTCAATCCTCGTTCTCGCCGCAGTTCGAGTTGGGTGTGCGTGCGGCTAGGGCGGTCGATGGTGCGGAAACAGGAGGAGCACACTTGAGGGAAGTAGTGCAGGGCACAAATACAGGACACAGGAAACGGACTGCGCCATGATTGTCTGGAGGGGTCGCAGTGCACAAATAAGAGAGGAGTCGCGAAAGATTCGACAAGTGGGTTTCGCTCGTCGGCACAGCTGCCACCGGGCTCGGAGCAATGATGTCCTGCGCTCACATTTAGCCTCTAAACGATCGATGAGGACATGCCAAGTAGTTCAAGACAAGCGAGCGATCAGCGAGGGCCTCTGAACGTGGTTCTCCCCTTTAGCCAGGCTGTCGCGGGGTAGCGGGAGTCTGCAGAATGGAAGATGAAGGGAAGAAGAGGCAGGAGAGGAGGGGGAGGTTGCCACCTCTCGCATGTGCCTGCGAAATGGGCTGTCTGTCAACCCCAATAAACCCCGGGCGGGCAGATTCTGGGTGTTCTGGCGTGTCTGGGGGTGTTCTGGACTGTCTGGACGCCTAACTATTGGCTGTCAGACGGGGCCCGCGTCGCTTAACGGGAAATGGTGGGCGGTGGGGTGACAAGCTGATGCCGTGTGGTGCCGCAGATTCTCCTTCCCCAGGTTTTTCCTTTTGTTTTTGCTTCTCATTTCGCCATCCCTCGGCCTCTTCTCAACCGACTGCTCGGACTACGGCGCAATGCTATAGCCCTCGATGGGAGTGTGTGCCGAACAACGCAGTCACCGATCATGATGAACGCGTCAAAGCTTGGGCTCTACGACCATCATGCGGGAAACGATGGCCAGGCCAATGGCGCGTCAACCAATCTGGCGCCATCCTCCAATTCGCCATCAGAAGATGACTCTGGCGGGGACGACGACCTCGATGGCTCCCTTAGTAGGAAGCGCAAAAGGTTCTCCAGGCCCATGAATGTCACGTACGTCCTGGCTCCATCTTGATACGCACTTTCTCCCGACTCTTATCCCCTTATTCATGACGATGCGCTTGCTCACTAATGCCGGAGCCTGATAGCTGTGAAGCCTGTAAGCAAAGAAAGGTGAGTTAGCTTCTGCGCCAAGCCTAGGCTTGAAGTAGCTGAGGAATGCGCTTCAGGTGAAATGCGATCGCCAGCAGCCCGCTTGCGGCTGGTGCTCTCGCAATGACCATCCGTGTGAGTACAGAGAGCGCAAGAAGCCTGGCCTGCGGGCCGGCTACGGGAGGGAGCTCGAAGGCAGACTTGACCGGCTCGAGGCTTTGCTGGATGAACAGGGTCGCCAGCTGGCGGCCCACCTCGCGGACGCATGCTCCATTTCTGGGGTGACGGCGAGTGCCAGCAACAGAGCCACTTTACAAGGCATTGTACCAGAGACTGCAAGGCCGAGGGGCTCCTACGACGCTCAAGGTATCAGTGTACCAGGCGAGCTTCAACAAATCATCGACCCTAGTCTGCGTCCAGTAGCCTCCCGGCATGGATCTTTGCAGTATCAGCAGGCTGTTGCGGACCAGCAAATGGCTCAACCAAGCCACTATACACCCTCCTCTCATTCACATGCGGCACTCACCTCTCCTCATTCTACCACTGGCTATCCGGCGACTCAGGTATTCAATGAGTATTCCGCCATGCTGCCTCCATACGACCTTCTCTATTCCCTGGTCGACCTTTATTTTAAACACATTAATATATGGCTGCCTTTGTTAGACCGGAAGACCACACTTGACACCCTGTTTGGGGCGTCGACGCTTGATGAAGCCGACAGGGTGCTCCTGCATGCGATTGTAGCCACAACCTTGCGCTTCTCGCAGGATCCTCGACTGACTCCCGAAGGTCGCCAGCACTATCATGACACCTCCAAACAACGGGTCCAACTATTCGGCTTGGAGAATTCAAATGTTCGAGCTTTGCAGGCACTTGTCATCCTGGCGTTGGATGTGACGGGAACAACGAATGGCCCGCCAGCCTGGAACCTGCTCGCCCTCATTAGCAGAAGTATGGTACAACTCGGATTGGCCGTCGAGTCAGGCTCAACGCTGGCCTCGCCTATGTATCCTTCAATCGCAACGCTCAGAGCTTCTGTCCTGCCCGAACCAAAGTCTTGGATTGAAGACGAAGAACGACGCAGGCTGTTCTGGGCCGTTTACTTGCTGGATCGATACGCCACCATTGCCACCGCCTTTGAATTCGCCCTCGATGAGAAAGAGGTTGACCGTCGTCTGCCTTGCCGAGACGACCTATTTGCGGCAAACAAGCCTGTCGAGACGAGATGGTTTCGGCCTCCAGAACACCCTCGTTATGCCACAGGGATGGCGGTCGGCGACACCCATGGCTACTTCTCGTATCACTGCGAACTCATGGCTATTCTGGGGCGGATCCACCAGTTCCTGAAGCGGTCGGTCGACATTGGGTCGTTGCCGGACGTCGAGCAGTGGCAAGGCTCATACCGTGCGCTCGACAGCGATCTGAATGCATGGCACTTCAGTCTGCCTGATGACTTTGCCAACATCACCCGGCTTCTCAAATCAAACGTGCCGACTAAAAATACAAACTGTGGCTGGATCATGCTGCATGCCGCGTACTGCTTGACCGTCATTCGCTTAAACTCGTCGGCGGCGTACCCCAGCCAGACTTCGCCCATCTTCTGCTCATCCTACAGCGCCATGCAGAGGTGTCTGTCCGCAGTCGAGAACTTGCGTAAGCTCTGTCGTTTCGTTAAGCTCAGTGGCCTCCTCGACAAAGTTGGGCCCCCTTTCGCCTTTTCAATTTGGGTAAGGTGCCTCGTTCTTGAACGACCTTGCGTTATCGGGCTGATGATTATTCACAGGTGGGCGCTCGTGTTATGCTCGTTCACGGGTCGACCATGGATCACGAGGTGGATCCCGACATTGACTTCTTCGTCACGGCCCTTTCCGAGATGGGCGAAAACTGGCTGGTTGCCAAACGGTACAGCGAGATTCTGAGCCGGGTGCTGGGAGAGTATCGACAGTCGCACCGGGCAAGCGGGGTGACGGGGGAGAGAGTGACTCCGTCGACGGTGAAAATCCTCGCCGACATGCGCCGGTAAGACTGTTCTCGGCCGTGATTGGTTGCCGACTAAGTTCATGAAACAGATGTGCCTACGATCTTGACTTTCTAATATCCCGCCAGCCGCATGCTGCGGCAGTCAAATCATACCACCCGACACGTGCGAACACTCCCGCCCCCAATGAGCTGTGAGTCTTTTCCCAGAATCCTGGTGCCATCGTGCCGGGGCCTTCGTTGCAGCCTGGAGTGCTAACGACCGAGTAGGGAGTATCTTGACGTCTTTGATCTTTTCAACTTTCCACGCATACCAATGACCCAGGAAGGAGTGGAAAATGGAACGGCGCAGCCCATGGGCCAAGCCGCCCCTCCGGATCTCGCAGCCATGAACGCCGCTATGATCCCGAATTTTGCAGTGCCAAATCCCGAAGCTGATTGGCTTTACCATACAAACTAGGGCCAAGGTCTGGCGGGGAGGCGAACAGGTGCTGGTATCTGTCTGAAACTTCCAGATCAAGTGGCGGAACGAGGCGTTATCAACGGCTCTATCGGGATCCGAGTGCAACAGAAGGAGATTGGTCGAGGTCGGTCATAGGGATTACAGTATCTGGAATATGGCCGCAATGCCAGAGCCAGGGCTGATGGAGGCAAAATTCAGCAACCATTCGGGTGCGTAGGCTAGGGAACCTCAGATCATCCGGTGAACGACGTACTCTGTCTGAACTGGGGAGACCACGTACCGTTGGTGCCCGTGGTGCCGTGACAATTCTGATAGTGTCAGCGACGAGGGGAAGAACGTGACCCGGTCGTTAGTATTTTTGTAAGGAGAGCCCGAGTCAGCCTTAGCCGATACCCAATTGGGGGGGCGCTGGAGACTCAGAAGGGGATAGGCTGATCAGGCCAGCTCCAAGACCGTGGGAAGTCCAGCCTGCGACGTAGCGTGACTGTGCAACAACCTTTTCCAACATTGGGTTTCTGGACGAGTTCCTCGCCGAACTTGTCAGATTACGAGCGGACCAACGAGGCGAGAAGGCGGGGGGGTGAACGATATCTCATGGGGACGTGATTCTCAGGTGAAGTGGGAGTGAGATGATGGAAGATGACAGTTTCTTTCGCCTCGCCAGCGATTGCCGAGGTGAACGGTGGCTCGCTGCCCCCGGATGTGTTTCCGTCACTCCCCCCTGCGCCTGGATGCCTAGGTGCCTGGGTGCGGCCTCCAGCCCTGCCGCGTCCAGTTACTCTCGTCGCCAGCGATTTGGTTGACGGGCGGTTTCTATACCGAGGTCAGGTGCGCTCACATGACCGACGACTCCCGTCATCATTTTTGGTCTTGCTCGTGCTATTCTCTGTCCTTCTTCTCCTCTCATTCGCCTGTCTCGCACAACACTCTCACTGCGAATGCTGACCTTGTCTGGCCATGTGGCGAAATACCGCGTGCGGCGCATTCGCTTGTCGAACTGCTGCAGAGGTACTTGGCCCTTTTGTTTCCACCGACTGCCTCCCATGACTGACTGCATCATCCATCGGCTTGCTTCCTAGTGTCCCGAGGTCCAGGGCCTCTTCTCTCGCATTGGAGCTTCAGGCTCCTAGTCCCTCGTTCTTGTGTTCGCGAACCTCTCAGCACCGCCCGGCCTACTCCCAATGTGTGCAAGCCTTTTCAGCCTCAGACCATCCATTACTCCAGATGCCGCATCGAATCGCAACCTGCCGCGGACCGTCTTTACTAACTTCATGGTAGGTGACGACGTGAGTCCCGCTCTGGGCAGCGGATAATTGCTGCTTCCTGCATCCCATTTCGCGCTGTGGTCGATCAACCCACCACGTTTCGGACCCAACAATTCATTCCCTGGTCCCCTCCTTCGCAAGAACGCCATTCCCTTCCCACTCCCTTCCCATTCCGCTCCATCGTGTGCATTCACGTCGAAACTCGCCTTATGCTCCGGCCGACTAGGCTTAGTCCTCCATCAGGCCGGCTTCTTATTCGGTCGACATCTTCATCCCGGCCACGCCATTGGCGCTGCTCCTGGTCCCAAAACGTGGCAGACCGGGGGCTTTGCTCTTCCGACGACTATGCACCATCTGCTCAATCTTTGTCCCGATCACCACAATGCTTCCCGTCTTTTGGAGATTGCCCTCCTTTGCTATGCCATTGGACAAAGTTGGCCCTCGACACTGACTCCATGAGTCGCAGCCTCCCCTTCGAACCTGCCTAACCGGATCAGGTTGACTGATTGGTTCCTTCCTAAGGCTACAGCCACGACTTCCACGATATAAGACTACAAAGCACCAGGTGCCTGGCTTAATCCACCATTGTGTGTTCAGTTGTCTCGTGCATATTCGGTCTTCTTTTCTCTCAAGCAAGTCTTTTTCGCAAGCATTGATCTCTGTTGTTGCTTCCATTACCGAGCCGCCTCAAATCCCAACTCGACTATTCAGAAACAAAGCAAACATGTGCTATCAGATCGTGGAACGATATGCGGTGTGCCGCTGTCTATATCACAAGCATTCAGTCGACCCCTGTCAACGATATGGTCAACGAGGCCATTCTACCACCGAGAAGACAGTTCTGGTCGGATTCGCCTGTCCAACCCACTCTGGAAAGCGAAATACAGATCATTCCTCGTCGTCAGATTCAAAGCCTTCCGGAGGCCGCCCATGGCACGACTCTGGCTATTCCAGTGGCGGCTCTACGCGACGGTGAAGGCATTTGCTGTTCGCTTTGGATCTACTCGCCACGGCAATGGCAACACTCTACGGAGGGTGTACTGAACAGGGAGACTCGAAACTTGAGTGATGCCTTGTTTGTTCTCCGCTCAATCTCGCAGAAATCGGCTGGGACCACCCTGCCCCTCGTTCTATATCGATCGCAGGTCGACCAAGATGACGCCCATGTTTGTATGGACAATATCTCTAGCAAGGCGCGGTTGATATCTCACCGTGTCTGAATTCTACTAATGGTTCGGTGCCCTGCCACGCCCACCTTACGCCGCAGCCATGGACATCAAACATTCCTTTCTTGGACCTTGAGCCGGGGGTGGACTCCGCAAGCATGAAAAATGCTCGACGTTCGCAGTTTGACGGAACTCTGCACGGCGCAAACTCCGGCTTCAGCGCAGGGTCCACGACTGAAGTCACGACTGCGGCGCTACCAACGATCGACGTACGTCACACGACACTCTTTTTTACCGTGGTCACGAACACGAAGTCGACTAAACTCGACTCTGGCAAGGGAATCAGGATCGGACCGCATCGGCGAGGAGGCGCAGGCGCTTCCTGATGATGCACGTCTCACCCGGGTGCGCAGGAAACGAGCGCACTATTTCCGGGTACTCTCCTTGGATGGCGTTGGGACTCCGATATGCAGAGCATTAGGAAAGATTGCATGGCGTAGCGGCATTGATTACTACGAGGATCGGGTATACGACGTGGGACGTCAACTGGGCGTATTTTGGGGTTGAGTCATTCGTCGATATATGTATTACTCTGCTGTTCGCGCATTATTGATCGGAGCGCCGGGGATAGTAGCACAGAGCGATGTACTGGACGTCTTGGCCCCGTCTGCCTAAACAGGCGAACAATATCAGGCAACCAGAAACCCACACATCGAACTTTACTTTTAGATATTTGTGGCATCGTGGCCGGTGCTGGGGTAGGCAGCAAGGCTACCGCCGTTGGGGGTCTGCTCTGGAATGTCTCGGCCTGAGCCACGAACCCTTTTCCGGTTTGTTTGGAATTTTTGATTCCCTAGCTCTGCTGTCTTTGTCACAGAGGCCACGATGACAAAAAACCGCAGGCGGCGGGCCATGATGTCGAATCCCCGGAGTGGACCACATAAGCTCTCCTTGGAGGGGTGCTGCACCAGGGGCACCAGGGGGAGGAGACGGATCTGTGATGCCTTCTCGGTCACGCACATCATGAACACGCAATGGCGATGACAATGACGCACATTTGACGCACAAACGAACAACAACCATACTCGTTGACGTCGCATCGTGGATTTCGGAGACGCGAATCGAAAACGGCGGGGTTCAGCAGGCCGACCCGCACGGCAGTCACGCTGCCCCGAGCCCTGCAGAGCGTCATGGTATCGCCCACCGACGTCGTCACGTAGCGGTCTCGGGAAAGGGAACAATGCAGTGAGGCATTATCTCGGACGGTACTACTGCTGACTGTCGGTCAATCCTTGGGAGCGAAGCTACTCAGACTAAGTCCCGAGATAGAGTAAGATTCGCGCCGGTAGGGGAGACGTCACGGATTCAGTCACAGCCGAAGCGACAAAAGTCGCGAGGAAAGGTCGCTCCGGCCTTTTCCCAATCCAGCCGCCAGGGAACCAGGCCAGGATGGGGAGGGTCTGGGATGGGGGCCGGAATGGATAACTTAAGATACGTACCACGGTGAAGCCAAACTCTGCTACTAATGAACTAGTTACTTGGGTCAGCCACAGAGGGCATCTCTTCAGCCGCAAATCCCAACAGGGCTGGCTCTGGTTGGCGACCCACCGGTCGAGTTGAAAGGAACGAGGAACAGCAGGATTCCGGGTACCTTGCACCGCTGTATGTACTGGAATGTTCCCAGGCTAGATCCCTCGGCTGCTGGGGGCATACTTTGTTCCCCATCCTTCTCCCACCCAGGGCATCTGCAGCGAATGTGGCTGTGGCGGTCTTGGATATCCCAGAGCAAACTTCGGGGCCAGGCGTGGACATGAGCACAAGCACGAGCACGAGCACGAGCATGAGCATCAGCGAGCGAGATAGGATTTCGGCCGGCCAGGCGAGCCTCCCGGCGCCGGCGATCGCCATGTAGAGTTATGTCGAATACGAGGGCTCGAGCACTGCACAGGAGTAGGTTAGCACGCTCGCACGCTTGCACCCCAGGTCAGCAACAAGCGTCGCGTGCGCTGTGTTGAGCTGCTTGCAGTGCGTTGCGTTGCGCTGCTTCCCGGTTCGCGGGGCTTTCGCAGCGACAGACGACGGGCGACGATCGAGTCAGGAGGTCTCTCGATACGTGCAGAGCTGACGGCCGAAGGCGTAGCAAGGAGATTACTATTGCAGTATGGATGTGTGCGTGTGTGTGTGCTCGCGGGGATGGAAATCAGATCTGATCTGGGATTGGTGCTGTACACAATCGACTGCGGGCTGAATGCGAATTGGGTGGATGGGAGGTGAGAGCGAGGTGAAGGAGCCCGTTCGGGGCTTTTGTCATCCGCTTGCGCAAGAGCCATGGCATGGCATGGCGGAATCCCACGAGTAGGACTTACTCGTCACCTCGTCTCTTCATCTCGTCTCTTGTGCCCGCTCGCTTGATTGATTGGTCACCGCCGCTAAGAGTATATACCAGCTTGCCCGCTCTACAATGCGTAGTGTACTTTGATCCTGGCTCCTGACTCGTGACTCGCCAAAAGTACAACTTCCTTCGAAGGATGGTTCGAGTCTCAAGCGACTGCGTAGGGATACTGCAGCACACCATAGCACAACCCAGCATCGATCCTGAGGCCCGCAGTCGAAGCTCAATCTCACACACAAGCCACCCGAGCCACTTCAACGTCGAGTACTTAGTTCGTAATCGTGGGCAGAACCCGCAATCGAGACTCACAACGAGCCAAGGTCAACAACGAGAAGAAGAAGAGCACATCCATAGCTGCGACAGCCATTCAAGAACCGTTGGGAATGTCTATTACGGAGGTAAGTACATAAGCTCGTAGTATAGACACTAAGTCTGGAAAGAGTGGTTGCCTTTTCGATGTCAAGGTCGGTTTCGACGCCCACGTGTTTGGCGCAAACATGGCGTAAAGCTACGGAGTACAGGTAACTCATTCAATCGTGCCTCTTTGTATAATCGGCAACTACATCCGCTCTGCATCTCCGCTCTGCAACTCTTTGTCTGCAATCTTTGTAATGGTTCGCCTGGGCGCTGTCCGGCGAATGTGCGCGTGAGAAAGCTCCACGTACACACCGGGTACTGTACTGTATCTGAACCTGTTTCTGCAGCGTCAGAGCGCTCACTTGAAACACTTGGAACACTTGGGCTCGGATCTGTATCTGCATTTGGCAGACAAATGCCGAATATAGCGACGCGCTTCTCCTTTCTTGCACCTTCCCCCTTCGTCTCGAAGTCCGGGTTCCGATTTCTGGTCTTTCGAAGCGGTGTTTCAAAAACCACCGAGGCAGGCTACGAGATGGATGCCGATTCTTCGCATTACACAATCTATCCTAGCTAGCTGCGTAGCTGCGTAGCTGAGAGGCGTCGAGCTGAGCCAATTTCCAAGCTCGGGGTCATCCTCAATGAAAGAGATGGCTACTTTCGAAAGGTCTACCTCAACGCACTTCGATCCGCGAGATGCGACGATTCACCGCACAAGAATCCGATACCCTATACCTCTCCATCTCTGGGGGTGTTTCTTTTCTGGCGTGGTTCTGCACGAAGATGATATCCCCATCCCTCTATCTCTCCAGCACTTGCTCTATTGCAAGCGCAGGATTGTTCTTGTTCAATGCCGGTTCCCGCGTGAGCAGACCAGAACCCTCTCGCTTGAGTGGAACTCCGAGTTCATGCATTGAGCGCCGACCAGATAAGTGTATTGATAGACAGTCACTGACGCTCAGTAAGGGGCTGGTATGATACCACCAGCGCAGACACAATGGGATGTTGCGTGCACAGCTGGACCTATTCGAAAACCTGGCATGAAGTATGGAAAACGTGGGTTGACCTCCCGTTGACCAACAGGCATGGATAGAAAACAAAGTGACACGACACCATCAGATCATCAGGACAGACCGGACCACCCTGTCCCACCTAGACTAAGTATTCGACCACGATAGAGTCGTCCGTCGGAGTTCTACAGAATCAACATCGGGATTCGCAATCGCTTGTTCAAACCCACACGGTTGACCTTGACCTTCAAACGTCAAGTCAGGGTAGGATAAGTTGACAGAAACATGTACGTAGTCGCGATCCTACACGCAGGCCATACATTCACGCGGTCGAACGCTGTCGAACAGGAATGTTTGCTCGGTGTCTGGGTTTTACATACACAGTATACAGTACTCGTACAGTGGCTCTAACACTGTTTGAGAGAATGTCAGCTCGGCTTGAGTTTGCCCGAGCACCAATTTCCCCTCGCTGGCAAACTCTCCGTTGTAGGATGCATGTGGGGTTGGCGGGCGGGCGCCGGATGAATGCTTCACGACAGTCGCATTTGGAAGGGAATAGGGTACTCAACTTAGTATACTACAGTATAGTACCTCACATTATTAGATGGTGGGAGAGAGTGCCTGGTGTTGAGTGGATTAAACAAGCAACAACTGCAGTCAGAAGGATAGTAGCTCGTCAAAGAATCGGACTTGAACGTGGCGGTTACTCTTTACTGTCTGGTCTACATTCGAGTGTCCAACTTCAACCCATCAACCAAGGCAGATCCGCCTGTTGCCCACGAGCTCTACTTGGACAGTGCCCTTCCGCCCATTGGTCCTTGCAGACAGATTTACTTCAACTGCTTCGCGACACTCTCCTGCGCAATGACCCTCCCGCCGCTCCTCGTCGGGCAGGTCTGCGCAATCACGGGCGGGCTCACAGGGATAGGACGAGCGATCACGATCCTCTTCCTGTCACATGGCGCCAAAGTTGCAATAAATTACCTTGCGTCACACAACAAAGACGAGGAACAGCTTCTCACATCACTTCGCACGGACGCGTTCGACGCCATAAAAGCCAGGTCATCGTCGACGGCGTTACACAACCTCGAGGATGTGCCGCTGTTGACCGTGCCGGGAGACATCTCACTCCCCGAGACAGGTCAATCCCTCGTCGAGCAAACGGTGGCCAGATTCGGGAGACTCGACACCTTCGTCTCCAACGCCGGGATCTGCAAGTTTGAGGAATTCCTGGACATCTCTCCCGAGCTGTACCATAGCCATCTGGATACCAATTTGTCAGGCGCCTTCTTTGCGGTCCAGGCCGCCGCGCGGCAGATGACCCAACAAACACCCCAGGGGGGTAGCATTATCGGCATTTCAAGCATTTCGGCGCTGGTCGGAGGAGCGCAGCAATGCCACTATACGCCTACCAAGGCTGGGATCTTGAGTCTTATGCAGTCGACCGCCACGGCATTGGGGCGTTATAACATCCGGTGTAATGCGCTTCTTCCGGGAACGATCCGCACGCAGCTGAATGACGAGGACTTGAAGGATGGGAGTGACAAGAAGAAGTACATGGAGGGGCGGATCCCCCTGGGAAGGCTAGGCCAGCCGGATGATCTGGCGGGGCCGGCGCTGTTTCTGGCTCATGGGGAGTTGAGCGGCTATGTTACTGGCGCAGCGATTCTAGTCGATGGCGGTGCGTTCGTAAACTTTCAGTGACCGAACCGACATGCAAAGCTCATGGAAGGATTTCTCCAAAAGCCAAAAGTACCTGCGTTCCGAGTCTAGTAGTGATTGTTTATAGGCGGATATTGTATGCTTCCACGGCCGTGCCTGACCATATCCGCGCTTTCTCATCCCACGTCAGATTTTGTGCCGTGAGAATCGCCTGTACGAGATCGTGCCAATGATCCCATGACTTCGCGGTGCCCGGACCCCCGACATTGCAAACCGGCCAGTCTGAGCCGAACATGATTCGTGAAGGGCCAAAGGCCTCGAACACGAGGTCGACCCAAGGCTTCGTGCGTGCCGCCAATACTGGAATGTCTATTGGGTTGTTCTCCTCTTGCTCTGGGAGTTCGGAGAACATGCCCGACAGTTTCATGTACGTATGCTGATGACTTGCCATCCGCCCGATGCACTTGGACCATTTGGCAAAGTCTGGATGTTCTCCTAGCGCTTCATCGGTGGGGAGTCGTAAGTTGGGCTTGCAGAAGTGGTTGATGATGATTCTGACTCTGTCTGAGCCGCCGATGGGGTAGACCTGGTCCATCATTTCGCAAGCCTCCTCGAGTTGACTGAGTCCTCCCGACCGGGCATCGACGCCCAAATCGAAGGTAAGATTTTGAGTCCCTAGCCACCGCAACCCCTCGATGAACCGCGGGTCGAGCATGACGCCAGCGGGTTTGTCCTGGACTAGGTACCGAAAGCCTTTGATCAGACTCCATTCGTCCCCCGCATGCTGTCGAGCTCGTTGCACGTATGTCGCCAGTTCCCTTTTGCCAGCCGGAACGGGCGCCCACGGTACGATTCCGAGAACCAGCTTGCCATCGTCGGGATGGTGGCCTTCCCCTTCACGTGGCGTGCCCCGTGCGATTCTAAGCAGGAAGTCCACTTCCTCGAGAGCGTCAGTCCACTGAGTCTCTTCCAGGCCTGACTTGCGATCTGTTTCGAGAAACACGAAGCCCAGAAGACGGCTGGAGTGTCGTGCGGTAGCTGCTCGGTACTGGTCCACGGAGTTCTGTTTGTTCAAGCGGTGATCTTTCGGGAGGTCAGTCGTCCAGCTCAAGGAAGGGATGTGTGAAGCGGCGTAAAGGTGGATATGCGAGTCAACTATAGGCAAGCGTTGGGAGTTGTTGTCGTCGCTTTGCGAAGCCATGCTGATTTCTTCTTGGGTAAGGATGCCGCTCAATTCCGCAGAGAAACAAGAACTCAGAGAAGAAGCATGATTCGAATCAAAACAGAGAAGGTTAGTAGTAGCTTCGATGCTGTAAAGAAAGCCACTCATGTCATACTGTCACAGACAGTCGAGGGAGTTAGCACGCTGGCCTCGGCGTTTCGGGCCAATGTTACAAGAAGTGAACTCATTCTCACCACGGGAAACTGATCCATAAGCCTGGATGGGCTGCATCTCCCCGCACTTTAGTTGTCTGGATACGCAGGTCCCTGGGAGAGGTCCTGAAGCCTGCGAGTCCTGTCATGTCCATGAACGGAGAAGTACCCCCGTGGTACGAGTACCGTGAAAAAGAAAGAATCCCTGGAAGATGAGGGTGTGAGGATGCTGGCTGTACATCCACGCGTCATTTGAACCGCGTCACGCCGCTGCTCTCAGGCATCATTCACATTCCAGTCACTCCACTATCTTGGCCAACGTCTCGCCGTCGTCAGGATATCCAGAGGACGGGATGCCTCCTCCTGGGGCTGATCTGGCTTGATGTTGTATGCTCCGAGTTGATCTTTGTCGAAGAACAACACACCTTGGCGAAACAGACTGCACGCTTGTACAGCCGGCCATCACTCAATTATGGCTTCCTCGCAGCCTCAGGCCCTCCCTACACCCCCTGCCTCTGCTGCCTCACCGACGCCGAGCAATCTGTCTACGACGAGTCGGGCCTCGCGTCTGCCAACTCCTCGAACGCACCGCCTTCAGCCAGGCTCGCAGAAAGAGATTGCGCTAATTATCTACCTAGATAATCACATCCTGAACATCACAAGAAGATACGCGAAGAAGTTTACCGACGAAGGTCTGCAAAACGATGACACCCCTGGCTACACTACATACGATCAGTTCGTCGCAGACGTCGACCCCCTGGTAGACGTTGTTTGGATCAGTGGCACACCAGCCATCCAGATCCCATATCTGCTACAACTCGCTGGACTTGCTTGCTCTTATCTCCAGGCCTTTCCTTTCTCGACCTCCGTGTTCCCTCTGACGAGCAAGATTGACCAGGGGTTTGCCAGTCTATTACAAACTGCGCAGAATGGCGGCACTTCGTCAACCAGACCTCTGGTGTCGGTGACAGAAAAGGTCCGAATCAAGTCGCTGATCGAAGAAACGCGAATTGCGGCTGTTAATGCAGCCTCATCCAGTGGCCATGCCGCAACTGTACAGGATATCACGGAAACTGACACGGACGATGATGATAATGAAATGGTCGGGGCGGACGAGGACGACGAGGATGAGCAATCCATGTCGGTTTCTCTTGCGCTGTCAAGAATATACAAGAGGACGCTCGAGATCCTTGGTGATTCGCTCATCACGAGTGAGCCGCCACAGCCTCAGGATGATGACATACCTATGACATGACAAAACACAAGTGAGCTTTGCTGGAGAGTTTCTCCCTTTCAAAGGTTGAAATGAAGCCATGTCCAGGATCGCCAAATCGTCGAGGCACTCGGCGCTCAAGCTTGGGCGCCAGTTCAGCGTGTTGAGATGACGCCTGTGGTGAATGCAAGTCCGACGAGACAACGTTCAAACACCTCCCGGTTTCTGCATTCCCACTCTACCATGTCACAATCTCCCCTCTTTCGAGCTTCTGGTCACCTGGATTGAGCCAATGTGGAGTTGAGAATGGTCCGAGATGCAGCTTTGGGCGCAAGCGAAAGCTTTTCAGGCCGCCAATCAGAGCTAGCCACGCCGGGCCGCCTTGCGCTCACCGACATCTGCCACGCAGAAGCAGGTACCATGAACGGGGAACTCGACTCAGTGGTCCGATTCTCAATTGATGCCCGAGAAGCCGTCCGAGTCGCACAAATCATTCCACGACTATGTCACTGGGCATGCAGCTCCAAATTTCCAGAACCACTCAGAGCTCAGGTGACAGAAAGCTCCCGACCTCTATTATACCTGAGCTCAAGCTCCCTCCCTCGGCTTTCGACTTGCAACATCTTCACCGCAAACAAGATGGGCTGGCTCGCAATCTTTCTGTTTGTACAGACTGTCTTCGGTTTTGCCATCACTCCACTACCGATTCAAACGGAAGAACTCTTGGCACCGACGACAACAACAGCGACAGTCACTTCGGTCATCCCGACGACTTTTTGGACAGCGACCTCAGAACCAACCACAGTCAGATCGCAAGCCCCATTGTCAGCTCTTATCACCATTGCGCCTTTACCACAGAGTCCACTCGACAAGCGGCAATGCTGCTGGAATGATCAAGGTTTCAGAGTCGATTGTGCTCAGTGGACCGGCTATTATTACACCTGGGGCCCGCCAGGCGATCCGTATCAAGGAGGCCCTCCTGGTTGTGGACAGTCTGGTGATGGAAATGGGGGAGGCAGCAGTGGCAGCCAGCCTGGGACAGTCGTCGTGTATGCAAATAGTGGAATGCAGATCGATCTGGCGAATTGGTTTGCGCTGGGTGGAACGCTCTGTCTTGCACTCCTCTTATTCATATGAAGCTGAAGGACATATGGAAGTGCGTCCGGAGATCGTTGACACTTAGTTGTCGATCTTAGCAGTCATATGAAGGTCACATTTTGGCGTTGAGCTCAATGACATTGCTTAAGCTTTCCTGATCACAGAACCGTTTGAGTCACCCGTTGTACGTCTTCACCATGACCACCGAGACACTGACGGTGGGTTTTCAGAGGCAAAACACATGACCCATTGATTGCACGAGTGACGGGTCGCATGTGTGCATAAAGAATCCTCCCCTGTTGGTGTCTCACTTCTTTCTCGCATGTCAAACATCAAGGTACAAAGACTCATTTCCCACTTCCGCCTCAGATCTTGATAAACTCTATATCAAAATATCCTAGGACACCAACCTCTTGAGACGACAACCACACGACACAGTAAAGGATCCCCAAGGTCAAGTGGATTGAGAAGGAACTCTATGTTATCCACCCCGGTTTCCCTATTTCGCCGTGCGGCTATCAAGACGCACCGCTCTCACATTGCGCATTTGACTGGAAAGAGATCTCTGCTAGGTGGCCTATTCTGCATACTTATCCTCGGCGAATGTACGACGGCCCGAAATATTGTGAGCAGTCGACTCGCGGTCGTGCCGACTGATGCCTTGACTGGCCGAGAAGTCTCGACACTCACAGATCCACAAACCGTCAGATATGACCTGTTGGAGGTCATCCCTGCCAAAGCCTTGTATATCCCACCTCTGACGACTCACACGGAATGGACTATCACTAGGAGTCAAAGCCCTTCTTCTACGAGGCCCCAAGTCAGTCCGGCGTTGACAGTGGATGGCTCTCGACCAAGTCACTCACAGGATTGGCAGTCAGGAAACGAAACCGTCAGTTGTACGTCGACGGACGTCCGTTTCCCGACGCTCACAAGCCCCCGGATTTCAGCTTCGGCTACCCAGACCAACGCAGAACCTGAACTCGACTCGATCATGATCGTGACCTGCTGCAATACCTCGATCCCACCTGCTCAGGGGTCTTCGCTATCGCCTCTGCCCCCACCTCCGCCACTGTTTTCTTTTGGTATTTCGTCGGTCCTCACTGCTACATCCACCACGACAATTCGTTTGCGGACTACAATCTATGTGACGAGCAACATTACATTCTCGGGACCACCTCCCACGCAGATACCCTCGATGGGAGAATCAACCACCGGTAGAAGCGCAAGCAGCAACACGGACACAAAGACACGTTACGGCCCTATCGGATCGTTCACGGTGTTTCCAATTCCGAATGCTGGGGGACGCGTTTCGACGATGTCTCCAGTGTGGAGTACGGCGGTGCGATCAACAAGCTCAAGCCCAGATATTAGATCGACTGCAACGCGAACCGTCACGGTCGTCAAGACAGTTATCGCGACGGCATCGCCCGCCACCCTTCGTCCGAGCGGCCTGTCAGCACTGGTACCCGTGCTCTCGACAAGCTCGACGTCGTCCTCGTCCTCCTCCCAGGGGTCCCAGGGCGAGTCACTACAGGTGCCCACCCTAACCCCTACTGCTACCGCTACCGTCAATCACGGAAGTTCAAGTACAACTATACCTACCAGTACCGGTACAATCCCGAGTCCTTCGCAAACCCATACTCCAAGTATCTCCACCATCCTCCCGGAATGCAGTATCGTATTCGGCACCTCCACACCCAGCACATGCACACTCGGACCCCCCGCCGTGACTGTCCACAGTTCGCAGGGTGGTGGTGCTCATCGAGCACGTCGTGTAGAGGCGGACGCGGAGGCAGAAGCAGACGCCCTGCTAGTTATTCATACGGCTGTGGTTCTGACCTTGTTAAGCGACGGACACATGGCACCTCAGGCGAGTACATTGAATACCGTCCTCGTCGCCTGACCCTGTGCATGTGCATGTGCATGTGCATGTGCCTAGGTCTAGCTCTAGCTCTGGGGCCGAGAGCGGCTGAGCCAGACTTTCTGTGTGAGATTGAGAACAGGTTCTGCTGGGGAAATTGTCGATGGGACCGGACAAGACGGTCGAGTATCTACACGGAGTCTCTACAGCGAGGGTGGTCATGTGCATGGTCGATAGAGAATTGAAGCGGCCCGAGAGTTGAATGCAAGTCTTCACTCAGCGGTCAGGGGAGAAGTCCTGGGCTCGGGTTGAGAGGGGAGTCAACAGACTCCGGAAGTAATATGGTGATAAGACATGGTATGGGAAAGACAGGGCCAGGTTTGGCTGAGTTGACCCGTTCTGTAGCTATGAATTTGCCGTCTTGATTCAGCGTCTTGGTATGTATGCGTTGTTGGAAGGCTGTTGAGGAATTATCAAACGCGGCACTCAAGTTCCTTTCAAGCCCATCAGTCCCTCTTCCCGTCGTCATCCTTCTTCGGCTCAAAGTTCAACTGATTGCCGTTGTAAAACTGCTGATTCTTCTTCGCTTCTTCCGCCCTTTGGTCCGCAAGAGTGCGAATTCGCACGCTCTTGGCTCCTCCAGCACCTTCTTCCGCACCGGGTGTGCTGCTACTACCTGCGCCTGTCGTTCCAGCCTGCTGTCCTCCATATCCCAACAGCGTCCTGACGCCTCCTAAAACCCACCCGGCCGTCCCACTAACGAGATTATACCCCCCGCTCACCATCCCGCCTACACCACCTAATAGGCCATTCTGCCCCATCAAGCCGCCCGCAACGGTCGAATAACTCTCCACATAGCCCTTCACCGGCACCATGACGAAGGTGCAACTTCCCATTATACTCAGATCCGAGAGGGAAGTATCTTCCTCGCCGGCTTCAATTGTTCGGTTGGGGAACGGAGTTAGTATGAGCTTGAGGTTATAAGGGACGTTTGTATTCGTGGCTTCGTCGATCCACGGGCGGAGCTTGTCGGTGATACTTGAGGACGCAGGGAGTGTCGTGCGCAAAGTCGAGCCATCGAACGTTCGGACTTGGACACGCACATCCGAACTGGCAGGTGCTTTAGTGCCGGCGCGAACGTATTTAGAACTTGAACCCGGGTCTGTGTCTGAGGATTGGTAGCCTTGTTTGCGAAGCTCGTCCACTCGGCGCCGTTCTTCGCGGTCGGCTTTTATTTGGGCCTTTATCCGTTCGCGCTCGGCTCGTGCGGCCTGTTCGCGGTCGCGCTGCATGCGGATATACTCCTGCCGTTGGGCCTTTTGCTTTTCATCGGTTTCGGAAACCGGGGGAGATTGCGATGGTGCAGGCGCAGGATGTGGAGGCGTGTGCGATTGTGACTGCCGTGTTGGTATTGCACGGTTTGAGGTGGGATACACTCGTTCTCCTGCCAGGTCTGCGACAGCTGGATTTGACGGCGCGGTCGATTGCTGAGGGACTGGCGAAGACGGTGCCGGAGCATTTCTAGTCTGAGCCGATATCTTCAGCCCAACCGCTGGAAGTCGCAGTAGACGCGACCTTGCATATTCTGAGAGTTCTCGTTTCGACCCAGCTTTTCGCAAGTGTGACACTTCTTCTTCGAAGATCGGGATATTGCTTAGTAGCCTTAGCTGTATCTCGAACACATCTGAATGTGATTTGCCTTCGTCGAGGAGTTTCTGGGTATGGTTCCGTAGAGCATCGTAGGCATTGTTGGGAAGTCTCATCTGGCCCGGTTGTGGTTGGAGGTGTAGGTATTCGAGATCCACGCCGGATGCTTCTGTAGAAGGGGATTCACTGATAGATAATTAGCCGCGTTTACGAGGACATCCAATCGCACGTACCCTGCTTCCTGGACATGTCGGTCTTGGTGTGTGTCGAATGCCGCCGTGAGCCTTGACTTCAACTCCTCTACTGACACTTCTGCAGCCTGAAGATTCGTCTGGACTTGGGCATCCCTGCTCTTGTCAACCTGCAAATCAACAGTTTGCCAAATACTCTCTTACTTGATGACAATGATGGCCGGCGTGCTGTTGATTGTGCAAATCGGGGTGATGAAGCCCGCTTCTGGGGACGCTGCCTGAAGTCGGAGGGCAACGGCTTGGGCGGCGATGGCGTGAGATATCTGTGGCAGGAGATCAGCTATGCCTCGCAACTGGGACACTGGAGTCTTACGGCCTCATCTCCTAAGACAGCTTCCCACTGAGCGCTCGTTTCTGTGTCGTCTGATCATATTAGCGGAGATAGCCCCGGCTATGCTGTGTGGCTCACCGTGAACGAAACACAGAACGGCCTTGGACTGCTGGAGGGCCAGTCCTATGCCGCTCTGCAAGTCTCCTTCGTGAAACATGCTGAGTATGCGTTTGTTAGCAGAGGGGATCGGATGGTCTCGAACTGTGGAGGAATAATTGTAGCCCAGATCAACGTCATCGAAGAAGCGCAAGTGGTTGAAGTTCGGATGATGCTACTCCAAGAAATCTACAACGAGCTTCTGTGCCTTTCTTCTTCAATTGTGCCTCAAGGTCGGGGATCCCAGCAATGGCCAAACATGACTTTAAGCTCCTCCTCTTGCTACGTCCACGCCCTAAGTCGTCCCTTCGCCGTTTCGATAGACCGCAGTCTCGCCGCCATGCGAGCGGAAAGGAGCCCTCCCCAGCACCAGTGAACAACAACGCCGACTTTGTCTCAATAGTCGACGCACCGCCACGTCTCGTCCGCATTGGAGGCAAACACAACAAGATCGGGGTTGCTCTACTAGCCTTGATTCCAATCACTGCATTCGCGCTAGGATCCTGGCAAGTCCAACGTCTAGACTGGAAGACCAAACTCATTGCAAAGTACGAGGATCGACTCGTTCGGCCTCCTTTACCGTTACCTCCCAGAATCGACCCCGATGTGATTCATGAATTTGATTATCGACGAGTCTACGCGACGGGACGGTTCAGACACGACAAGGAGATGTTGATTGGACCTAGGACGCAGGATGGCAAGGATGGGTTCATGGTCGTTACGCCTTTAGAGCGAGAGGACGGGAGCACGATACTCGTGAATAGAGGGTGGATCAGTAAAGAGAAGAGATTCCAGGTCGACAGAGATCCAGAATCTCTACCCAAGGGTGAAATCACAGTCTCAGGCCTGCTAAGAGAGCCGTGGAAGAAGAACTTCTTTACGCCCAGCAACAAACCGGAGCGCGGAAAGTTCTACTTCCCCGACGTGCATGAGATGGCCAAGGTTGCCGGCGCAGAACCTGTCTGGATCGAAGAGACCATGACTCCGGATCTGCTGGTCAGCTATAATCGAGAAGCCAAGGGGATACCGATCGGAAGAGCACCAGAAGTGAATTTGAGGAACAATCATTTACAGTACATCTTCACATGGTAAGTTGGCCCTTCCCCATGAGAAGCGTGCATATCTCATCAAGTCATCAGGTACTCGTTATCCGCTGCCACCACCTTCATGATGTGGATGCTATTGAAAAAGAAACCCGTCGATCTGTCAAGAAGGGTCCGTCATGTTACCAGCTGGTGAAAACCCTGGTGTCCAAAGGCCATAACATCTCGAAGGTTGGCATCGACAGACGAGCGTTACCATGTATTCAAGCCTCAGACGCTGTCTCGAGCTCTAATTCTGCCACAACCTCATCTGGAAGAAACTCCTCTGCTGCTTTCAAAAGCTCGCCCTTATTCTGCAGAATTCGCTGTCGGCGCATCAACAAGAGCACATCGCTTTGATCGATGCGTTTCTTGCGCCGAGCATGGTTCGAGTAAGCCTCAAGGTCTTCACCAATCTGCTCGAAAAACCATTCTGTGGCTTGTTCAAGCGCCTTCATGTGGTCTTTCCCCAGCTTGGGGCGGCGATTGCCGAGGCGTTCCTGGGCTTCGACCGCGACGCGCTTGATGAGGTTGGACGGCAAGGAGGGGACCATCTCGCCATGGCGGGTTAGCTTCATCTTGGTCCGGCGTGTGGTTGATGTGGGTTTATCAAGTTGTGCTTGCATATGCTGTGCTTCGGTCGATGCCACAGCGTCGGACTCCTCGTCCAGGTGTGCTTGCAGGTCAACCTCATGCTCCTCATCATGTTCATCGTCTGACTCCCACCCGTCCCCTACTTCATCTGGGTCGTGCTGCAGGAATGATGCCTCTGCCACTTTCACTGCCGGATCGGCTCGCCCCTGCTTCGAAGTTGCTTCTAACTCGGGCTCGGGCAATTGGAAGTTCGTGTCGTCGAAGGTGGGGATTTCCATATTGCTTTCGTTAAGCGGGCCCAGAGCCGGGGAGCTGTGGAAGTCCTGAAGATGTTGCAGCGCTTCGGTCTCGTTGCCTCCATCTCCAACTGGAGTGTAGCTCGTCTCGATGTCTGCGAGGTCGAGTTGTGTTTTCTCCGGACTCTTGGACAGCTCAGCACGAGTCGCCTCTTCTATGTTGATCGTGCCGAAATCGTAGTGCGATAGGGCTTCCGTGGGCTCTAGTGTAGGCGCTCGTCTCCCTCTTTCAGAAAGAAAGGTGGACTCCTCTTCGCCCTGATAGATGACTGGATCTGACGCAGGAAAAGAACGTCTCAACAGCGGTCGGTCAGCGTTGAGTGACTCTGCATCGCCGCCATATTCAATAGACTTGAGCGTAAAGGTCGGATTGTCCCTTTCAATCTCACTGCGTTGGTCGTCTTCGTCCGGCAAGATAGACGGGGTTGGTGCAGGCGGAAGCTCACTGTCTTCCTCGGACCCAACCTCAGGCGCGTCAATGCTCTCAAGACTGTCGTCTATGTCTAGATTCAAACGCGGTCTCTTCCCCAGTCTCTCTCCATCGTCTTCATCCGGCGATTGATTCTCCTTCCCTTTCACTGTACCGGGCGTAGGCACTATCTTGTTTGTTGTGGGTGCAGTGAGCTTAGCTAGTTGTCTTAAGATCCCCCTGGCGGATTCAGGCCGCACGGTGGCACTATATGCACGCCTGCTGCGGACCGATCGTGTCTTTGCTCCGCTTTGCTGCTGGAAAGCGCGAAGCGCGTGGGGAGTCGACGGCGCATATCGGGTCGGTGTTTGGGAGGGCTGTGACTGGGTCAACGGACGCTTCCGAGAGGACATCTTGATATCAGCGATGGCACAAACCCTGCAGAGCCTCGAATTGGAACGCGATCCGTGATGCAAGTACTCGGTACAGACAATGCTGTCCTGGATTGATCGGCAACGCGTCAGATGCGCGTCGCAGGAACAACACGAAGGCGGCACCAAGTCACCTGACCGGCAGCTTCACTTGGGATCTCCTCTCCGTTCATTCGCTTTCAAACGTTGGTCATATCTAAACAGGCCACTCAAGTGCCTTTCCTATGCCTCTTTCGTCCTCATCAAAACGTGTCCTGACTCAAAGGACTTGCTTTCGAAGACGACGGATCATATGCAATCGAGGGCTCAGCTCGATCTTGTGCCGACATGCCTCCACAAAAGCTTCGCAAGATGCCAACACAGAGTTCACTCAGCAACTTGAGGACATGAAGACGCGCGACCTGCCGACTGAAGAAGGCTTATGGGACAAACGCAATATCCGAGCCTTGCGTAAAACACTCCAGAGCCACCTCTCGTTGCCTCAGTTTCTGTATCCAAACCATGTTCCACCCGGCTATCACCAAGTGTCATTCAACAGTCTACCCGATGAGCAAGAGCTTTCCCATGATGGTGCTGAACAGCGTCATGCTCCCAACGATGAATGGAGATTTCGCGTGTGGGCGGGAGGTTTCCTGGAGTTCCAAAAACCTTTCCTTTGGACCGACGGGCATCGTGGACCTGTGTCTGTTGCGGTCAACGAAAAGATTACCGATACACGACTGATTGGGGATGCCAACGCACTCAATGCAAAAGTCATGGTCACACTAACCAAAAGTCTGGTTGAGCCCGAGCTGGATGCTCAGGGACAACCTGTCCGTGGCAACTGCAACGAGATCTGCCATTCAAAGGCCAGGCACAACATCCTGCTCAGAGAAGAAAAGTACCTGTGTTTTATGCGAGAGATTCCGGATAGCCTCAAGTCAGCGTCTTCAGCGCGCAGAATCGCATTTCCTTTGGACCCGGACTATTCACAAACCATGATACCCTCAGCAACCCTACTCTTTAGATTCAGTGCTCTGACAAGAAATGCTCATGTTATTCATCTCGATGGCGAATACACCCGACAGGTGTACGGCCTTCCCAGACCCCTTGTACACGGACCGCTCACGTCAGTGCTGATGTTGGATGTGCTTGGAGAAGCTCTAGCACTGCATAATACTGGGCAACCATCTTTCCTCGCAATTCGGAGTTTTCAGTACAGAAATCTCCTCCCTCTCTTCGTGAATGAGCCGATCACGATAGCCTGCAAGAAATTGGACGACGTGAAGCCTGATACGGCCAAGTACCAGACTAACTTTGGACTGCCATTGCAAAAGTGGGATGTGTGGATTCAGAAAGGGACGGGCAGAGACGCGACTCTAGCGGTGCGAGGGTCAGCTTTAGTGTCGCCAGTAACGTCTCCCGTCCCAGAGCAAGAAGAACACTCCTTTATATAGCAGTCAGCACCATCGGGACGATGGTGCAAAGACCGAAACTTTAGCATGAAAAGTTCTGAGCTCGCAGTTGCCGCCGAAGTCTACCATAAACGTTCGCGACCCCGGCCTGGCCCACCTTCGGTCCTATCTCTAGCAGAATCACCCAAGGGCTATCCCTTCCTTGCGACAACCACTCACTGACAGGCCTCAAGGATTGCAAGCGAAATACAACAGTCGATAGTATGGATCTAGCCGCGGATGGATTGTCAGCTAACGCACAGCTTGCACCCTGGCTGGCTCGGTGGCTGGATCAGGTCCAAAATGCTGCACCATCAGGAGGCCGGATGCCTCGTTGATCGGCAACTTGAACCCGTTGCGTCTCTCGAAGTCCTCGAATCCTTTGGTGCCCCGACGCTGATAGATGCTGTCGACGGCACTCTCGTCTAGCCCCTTGGCCTTGGCTGCCGCAATCATGCGCTTTAACTCTCCTTCCGCTTTTGCGCGCTTGAATCCAGCATTGCGAGGATACCAGAATTTCCGCTCACGCAAGGCTTTCCACTCTGGAAGGGAGTCACGACCGAGATTGCGCAGGATGACTTGCTCAAGAAGACTCTGAGAAAAAGGTCATGTCAGTGAAGTTTCCGGTGAGAATCCAGCAAAGCTCACATAGTTGCCGTCCGGCCGATTGAAGTTGTGCGGGCTGTGGAGAGCGACGTGAGGATTGGTGATGACTCGTGCATAACGCAGATAGTTGGGGCTCGCGGCGTGAGGCAGCAAGCCGTGCAGAAGGAGAACATCGCCCTTCTTGGCCGTGACCGTCGTGAACTTTTTGCAGTCTTTGACATGGGTGCTGAGTCTGTCCGTGACGGGAGGGTCGAAGCCTTCGGGGTGATCATATAGGAATTTCACGAGTCCTACGCTTGTCAAGGGCTGCTGGACCAATTACAACGGGCTCGCGCTGACCTTGGATACCGTCCTCGCACAACATGGTCCCGCCACCGCGTTCTGGGATGTCAGTGAAGCAGTGGATGACGGTTATTGCACAACCGGTCGAATCGAGAAACATGCGGTACCAGTCATCGTCAGTATGCCAGCCCTTGAGATTTTGAGGCTCCAGCGGCGCTTCTTTCTTGTTGGCCCATTCATCAGTGCCAAAGTTGACGATGAAAGCGTCCCCGTAGTAGCGCTCCCGAATGGGGTCGATTCTGTCCTCCCCGCCACAGATCTCGACGGTTTTGTTCCAGGCCTCGGGCGCAAATTCTTCCGCGGGGACCTCGCGATGGCGCGGGAGGTGATGGTACTGAGTCTTCCAAGTGGACTTATCGTTGGGATCGTAATCGACTCGCGGCCAGAAGTCCTCCATCCATTTGTTGATGTACTCTGGCCGGATGGCTCCAGGGACTCGGAGCCAGCCTTTGGTCAAAAAGTGATCCACATCTTCGGGAGTGAGGTATTTGTACTTTTGGTTGCCGTGGTGGCTGTTTGATGCCATCGAGTCAGTCGTGGTCGGTTTTAATTACTCGGATGGCCAACAAGGAGCTCTTCTGAATCGCGACATTGTCAAGGACAGAATAACTTTTAGTTATACTCCCCAAAGGTCCTCCCCTCACGGGATTACCATGCAGGGGTCTCGGAATACGGCACGTCTGGCTGAAAGCTGTGATGCAGTGAGCTCCTCTGGTCTGCGGAGCTGCGCCGAAAAGATATCTCTGATGGACGACCCCACCAAACAGGATTCGAAATGGAGGAACACAACCACCCATTTAGGCTGTTTTCACCAATAGTCCAGATTGTCGCTCTGCTCGACTAGGATAGGATAGTGCCCAGGAGATTCCTGCGGCTCCTGGATCGGAGACAGGTATCAAGACCCTGTGAATCCGGTCCAGTATGAAGTACTTAATTCATCCTACCTGCTACGAGGTAAAAGCCCGGCCCTGGCATTTCTGGCAACAATAACCGAGGGAAGTGCCTTCCAAGTACCGAGTACTCGAACGCGAAACACCAAAAATTGGGTTTGCGGGGGTGGGGGGCAGAAGTGGATATAAACGGGCTCAGCTGCTCGAGGAACCACCTCAGGACTTTCTACGCAGCCACAGGTCAAGTGTACTCTGTAGGATTGTTATGTTCAGGTCAAACGGCGAATGCTCAGGTCTGGAAGCGGAAACGGACTTGGGAGCAATCAAGACTGGCCGAGGCGACCAGTATTGCCTTTCAAAGTACTGGTCAGGGATTTTTGAGGACCAGGGTCAGGTGTGTGTTGTTGCTGAGAGCTTGGCTAGGCTAACACTCGTGGTGACGCCACAGCTGCCTGGACAACTCAGCAGTGGCCGCACAGTCACCGAACCGTCACCCAACCGTCACCCAACAGTTGGCAGCCAGCTTGATTGCGTCATGTTCCAACTCTCGCGTTTGCTTGACGCTGCGAAGCAACGCGCTCCCCGCTTTCTACACAGCATGGTTTCAGCTCGGTGTCTAAACATCGAATAACGCAGTTGCAATAATCATGTCAGGACTCGTCGAAAAGCTGACTGCTGAAGGGGGCGGTGAACCAGTAGGTAAGAGCATATGATGCATGTGGTGTTCTGAGCCAGGCCTAAGCTGAGACAGAGTTCTTGAACGACATCGTGAAGCAGTTATGGCCCAACATCAATGCGGCCGGCAGCAAAATGGTCAAGGAGATCGTGGAGCCAATGTTCAAGACTATGCTTCCTGGCCCTCTAGCCACTCTGCACTTCACCAAGATTGATCTCGGCCCGGTGCCTCTACGGCTATCGAACGCAAAAACAACAAAGACTGAAGTAGACGGCATCAAACTCGACCTGAACGTTGACTGGGTGGGCAAAGCCGACATCGAAATGGATGCAGACATGATACCCGCCCTCGTGAGTGGCTGTCTACGGCCAACCCGGGGAATGCCATTGATTCGTCGTGTAGGGCGTCGAAAGTGTGCAGCTTCATGGCAGGCTTTCCATACTCCTGTGCCCTCTAACAAACGTCATACCGTTGGTGCGTAACGCAGACATTCTACCCCCGGCGTCCTCCCCATTGACACTCGATGCAGATCGGAGCCGCCCAGATATGCTTCATCAACCCGCCAGTCCTGAAGCTTGATTTCACTGGCGCCGCTAACGTGGCCGATTTCTCGATCATTGACGACACCGTACGCAATGTGATCCTCGGCATCATCAACTCCATGTTTACTCTTCCCAACCGATTCCTGCTCAAGCTTGACCCCAACGCCGACTACTTCAAAACCTACCATTACCCGCTTGGCATGGTGCGAGTGACTGTGGAGAAGGCATGGGGCTTTGGAGAGGAGGCTAAGTCATCCACGAGAAAGTTGTTCAACAAGTTGACTCGCGCCGCTCCGGACTGCTATGCCAAAGTCGACGTCGGTGGAGAGGAATCGTGGAAGACAGCCACGAAGAACAACACGAACAGACCGACGTGGAACGAGACGCATGACTTTGTCGTGAGTGATTTTGATCAGTGCATCAAAGTGGACGTGCAAGATGAAGATATCAACGGAGATGATCAAGTTGGCCTTGCGGTGACGACGGTGCGAGAGATTTTGCTGGCGGGAGGTCGCCAAGAACTGAAATTGACCCACAAAGGCGAGGACACGGAAGGCAGAGTCTCGATCTCATGCCAATACTTCAAGTACGTGGCCGACGCCGGTAGCCTCACGTCTTCCGACCACAAAGGCGATGGTCGCCTCTCCGGCATCGCTACCATCCTAATCGCAAGTGCATTCGGCATCAAGGGCCAGCGCGAAGCCCTGAAGCCAAGCGTGGTAGTGACTTGGGGCGCGACTCAGCGATTCCAGACCGCCATCAAGACTGACGCTCCCGGCACTGACATCAACAATCCTGCATTCGACCAGTCGTTCCGACTTCCCATTACAACAGACTTGGCGGGTGGCAGCCCGGACAAGTTTCGCATCGCACTTCTGGACGGCGAGAAGGAGATCGGAGGCGTTGATGTACCTTTCGAGAGTGTGGCAAATGCACCGGATAAGACCCTTCAGCAGAAATTCGACGTTGGTAATGGTGCCACTGTCAGAGCCAGCATTCGCCTGAGAGGCATTGTTCCTGGAGAGCTACCACAGGTGGCGCTTTCCGACAGAACCAAGTAGTGATACGTCGAGTCGACCAATGTGACGGCATTCATACTTTGGACCGACCTCAAATATCCCTTGAAATCATGCTCTCTAGAGGTTAATACAACAAGGTAGGGTTAGAGCGTGCTCTATATAGAGCATGGTAGCTGTGTTTATCGACGAAGTAGGAATGAGAAAAGTGATTGATTGAGTCGGAGTGTAAGGAGAGCAGGGGGCATCTCTTGGGACATTATGAAGTCAAAAACAAGACATGGCGACTTATGCCCGGAAGGGATTTGCTCTAAACGGGGCCAAAAGCATGCCCTCCATCACTTATCCTTATTCCCATTTCTAGCCCCTGCTCTAATTAGATCACTTACTTTTTGTGTTGTTGGACTTATTCTTACAAAGCACAGCAAACTTTACGCGGGCTGTCTACGAGGGACCCGTTCTGAAACCCAAAGGACCGAAAATCAGGCTCCTGGCAAGACTGATGCATACTCTCTCTCAGGAGGAGGAAACAGCTATCGGAACTAGGCTGATATTTCCAGCACCGTGTGATTCGCATCAGCTTTTACGCACTCTCGCACCGAAAATCCATCCGATCAAGCACTTAAGCCGAGCCAGCACCTTCCTGATCAAACACCACACAGGTGATGTTGCCATCCACTGGAATCCTCGCAAGCGGCTCTCCAATCAGCCCAGTAGCTGGGTTGCGCGAGAGCAGCGCCACATTTGCACTCAGCTGATTCCCAACCGCAATCAAAGTACCCGAAGGGTTGATGCTGAACTGCCGCGGGTAAAGTCCACCGCTCGGCCACGCCTGCACAAAGACAAGGCTGCCATCGTGCTGCAGCTCAAATGTCGTTAGAGTGTCCGCGGGAATCTGTGTGCTGTTTGTGGTGTCCGGGTTGGGGAGCGAGAAGAGCGTGCTATTCCTATTGCTGACAATCAGGAAACGGTTGTCGGGCGAGATCAGCACGCCAGCTGGCGCGTTAATGCGGTCGTGGGTAAGAAGCCAGAGAGCGCTTACTTCTGCGACTTGAGTGAAGTTTAGACCACCTCCATTCGGCAAGTAGGTGACGGAGTAGCTAACTATAGTGCCGGCCAGCTCGGTAGCCAGATGCAAAAAAGTCGTGGCGCCCTCGCTCGCGACATTGTAAGGGTTGTAGAACGCGGCGTGCCGTGGACCAGAGCCAGCAGGAGCCTCCAGCGGCGCCAGCTCGGTGAGATTCAATGTCTCAGCATCAATCCCGTAGACGCGCACAAGGTCCGCGCCCAGGTCCGGCACAAGCAGGTACTGGCCGGTCGGGTCAGTGAAGGCCTCGTGCGGATGAGGCGAGTCTTGACGAGCCGCGTCTGCTCCTGGCTGCGAGATGCTGTAGGTGAAGGACTCGCTGATATGGAATTGGCCACCGCCGTCCAGATAATAAGAGCTGACCGAGGAGCCGGTGTAATGAGCGAGAGCGATGGCTCGCCTGCCAGCCGGGTTGCCGTAGATGACACCGCTCACTGGCCCAGAGATGGTGGTCTCGTTCTTGACGTGGTTGAGGCTGCCGTCGCGATTGACGGTAAAGGAGCTCAAAGAGCCATTCGGTGCAGTCAAGCCTTCATTGAGGCAGAAGAGCAGGCCGCGGCTAGCGTCGATCGTGAGCCATGATGGATTAGGCCCGCAATCAGAGCTGAAGAAGGTGCTTTCGAGGCTGACGGTGCCGTTGCTCTCGGTCAAAGAGAGGGAGGTAATGTTGCCTGAATACGACGAGACGAAGAGATTGGTTGCGGATGTGGTAGCGCCCAGCGCAAAAAGCAGAGAGGAACTCAGCATCATGATACAAGCCGCTCTTCAACCTCAGATGGTACAGGTGAGATTGCGATGATTTGCCTGTTCACAGTGGCATTTATCAGATCAATGCGAAGGCTTGCTGTGGTCTGGGTCGTGCCAAATAAGCGACACCGCCTAGGCTGTCACACATCGACGTTTGTGAAGGTTCGGTTTGTCATGACGGCATGGCGTGAGGAGTGACGATCTCCACAGCTATGTATCGTTAAAGAGCGGAGCTTCGCGGGGATATGGGGGCTGAGAGCAGCCCTAAGCGTTATATCATAGAAGGCACCACCTCTATACCGGTAGAGACCGAGGTTAGTAAAGCCAGTCAATTCAGCTTCCGAGACGCGCGGCGGTAAGGGAGACATTGCTACTAGATGTATTACTTGGGATGGGACTCTAGGAACAATCGGGTGCCGTTGGTGCGATAATTTACTGCCGATTGAGAAGTCAAGGAACTACCTAGGTATCAATGAGGATTTGACCGTGACACACTGTAGGTATGGTGAGAAAAGTTGAGGTGGGAAGCCGTAGACACGCAGCATGCTCGTAAAGAACTAACAAGCAAGTGAAGTTTAAATGAAGTTCAAGTGAAGCTCGTGGAGGACTCGTAATCGGCATAAGGCTGGAATACTTCGCCGTGGCCGGCTACGATTGGACGGCACTGTTGTGACGTAACCAGGACGGTTGCTGGAGGCATCCTCGTCGCCAACACGGGCGTTCTAAACGGCCTGTGGCGCTGTCGCCTATAATGGCGCCTCTTCAGGGAGACGTGATAAACATCAATCTTCCCTTATTTACAGTCATATCAATCGCAAACGGTTGCCTGGTGATATTACAATGACTTGGCTCTCCCTGGGGTGACCATCATATTCACCTCGCAGCCGATTCCATTCCGGGCTTAACACCTTACAATTAACGTCCAGATCCGGGTCAGCGCCGTTCCAATTCACCAAGAGTACGTCAATTTGTAGGTATAAAAGATGCCTGCCAAGCGCACCTCTGAAATGGACGGTTCCTGGGTGGTGGAGGACAGCGACGGAAGCATCAGTTGGGACGAACGTTCCAGAGAGTCAGAACATGAGGATGACGACGAAATCAAACACGATCCAAAAATGACTCGAATTTTGCGAGACCGACGCAGGTCTCCTAGGCAGACCCCCCCGGCATCATATGAGCCACAGTTCATCATGCCAACCATGTCGACGAACATGTCTCCATCGGACAGGGTCGCCCAGAAGCGCATGGCTCCGGCGCCTACCAAGGGGACACCTTCGAAGCAGGCCGCAGTCTCAGTACGCTCAAGCCAGCCGAATAAGGGACGGACACGCAAGGCAGCTTCGTCTCCAGTCATCGATAAAGCTGTTCTCATCCTCGTTCATGCCACTGAGTGGCTCCTGGATATCCTGGGCCAGACACTGAAAGCCTTGAAAAGACCTATTTCATGGCTTTTGGCAGCCTATCTGTTCGCAGGCATATTGATGCTTGTTCAGAACCTCTTGACCACATCGATATACACCGCCTTATCTCCTATATGTCGAATTCCCGGGCTGTCGCTTCTTAACCTGCCGATCTGCCGGTATGCGTCACCCAACCACGATAGCCCGACAATCACGGCTGGCACCTCAGCTCCGGTCGAGTTCGATGCCCTGATGAAGACACAATCTCAGTTCGAATCAATACTGTCCGAGTCCGCAACAGGCGTCACTCTGCCTTTGGACATGAAACGGTCAGAGACCTCGATCCGTGACCTACGTCAGATTGTGCGATACTCGCAACTCGCGTCTCGCAACGAAATGGTTCTTGAGTTTGACGGCTTCATCGAGACGGCTCGGATGGCTTCGTATGACCTGCAGAAATTCAATTCGCACGTCGGCAGAGGCGTTGACATAGTGCTCAGCACGGCTCGTTGGACACAGCGGGTGTTGGACGACATGGCACACAAACAGTCCTCACGAGGTGTCATTCCAGGCTTCATCCAAGACAAGATTCTCGCCCCATTCAAACCGGTGCAGTTCACGGAAGCGATGCTTTTAGACCAATACATCGCTCACACACGCGTCGTGTCGGAGGAGATCGAGCGGCTTATTGAAGAGGCACAAGCCTTGCTTCTTGTCTTGCAAAACCTGGAAGATCGACTGGACGTCATTCACGCGGTCGCCATGCATGACAACATCGCCGCTCAGGCCGAGAAAGACGAAATTCTCTCGCATCTTTGGACGCTGCTCGGCGGCAATAGAGCCAAGTTGGGCAAGTTCAATAATCAGCTCGGCTTGTTGAGACAAGTGGGCCAGTATCGGAAGGTTGCGTGGGCCCACGTTAGCGCAACTATACTGAAATTGCAAGCTATGGGGGCAGAGTTGGAAGAGCTGAGATCAAGAGTTTCCAGCGCGGAGGTGTTGAAAGGGCACAAGGAGATTCCTCTTGCTGTGCATGTTGAGAACATACGACTGGGCGTAGAGAGACTCGAGGAAGGCAGGGACAAGGCAAGGAAGCTGGAACAAGGACATGTTAGGAGGGTGCTTGACGGTGCACAGCAGGGGGACCTCTTGGTCTCGGACGGAACCTGAAGCATTTGTCTGGGACATTGAAGGTTCTGGGTCGTTCGAGCACATCAGCAAGGGAGGCACAGACGGGCAGAAGCTGGATTTTGAATGTTTCTTTTCGTCCTGAGGGATGGTTTTGGCAAGGCTACGAGCGTGATACCCAAAGCACATGGAATGGAATCTCTCAGCTTCTCTCCCTGTCATTGCTCCCAGTTGAGTCTCGATGCTGTCCCTTAAAACGTGCCTGATCGCATGTTCAAGCCCGCTATGCAGCCGCAGCCGCAGTCGCATTATTTCGTTGGCCAACTGCATCCCGAGCCTCACCGTAGTAGTGCCCCGGCCCTTCATTCCCTCAATCTGTCAGTTTGTCCATGCGGTTCTTCATTCCCGAATTCGGGGCATCAAATCACTGCTCTCGTTCGAGGTAATGCTGGCGCTGCAAGAATCGTCCGGTTCACGCCACAAACTCTCCCCAGCGCAGTCTTGCTGTTTACATGCACGTAGGGCACGTCTTGTCTTCGGCGAGGAGCGGTTAGGTGGAGGATGACGAGTGCAGATGTGTGGGCGGCAAGGACGATGAGCTCCGCAGCCTCGCAGTTGGCACCCTCGCAGTTAAGGGTTGCGGTGTCTCCTTGTTAGTTCTGGCTGGCTGGGACAAAATGTTTATGCGGAGAAGCGAGACGGCTCGGTCGACCTTCCATTCATGTGCAGGCTGCCAAGTCGAGGTTGGAGCTTCCCTTCCAAACTCGATCCTCGAAACATCATCAACCACTGCATCTCTCTTCCCCCAGCACCGCTAAGCCTTCAACTTGCTCAACTTCATCGACCCCGACGAGCTCGCTCTCTGCAACAGGCCACCTGAGAATCCCACAAGAGCGACCCAATCAGTCAAGATGTCTTCCGATCTTTGGTATGTTCTGCTGTTGCCCCCCATACTCCTCGTTTCCTTTCAGCCTGCGCCCCGGACAGTCGATAAGCTGGGCAGAGCTTGCAGTCGACACATCGATCCAGGCACGATGTTCTACGTGTACATTTGCTGATATGACTGTCACTATAGTCCCGTATATGCGGTATGTTCCTTCCTATTCGAATCCCATGACGCACTTCAGGCGCCTCAATGAGTAGCTCCTCGCCAGAGACAAGCGACTAACCCGAACGCTCTTCAACAGCCCTTCTTCGGCGCCATGGGCTGCACATCCGCCATCGTCTTCACCTGCTTTGGCGCGGCCTACGGAACCGCAAAGTCTGGTGTCGGTATCTCCGCCATGGGTGTCCTGCGACCTGATCTCATCGTCAAGAGTACGCCCGTTCCTCCTCAAGAGCAGAACAGTTCAATTGACGCAACTTCACAGACATTGTCCCCGTCATCATGGCTGGTATCATCGGTATCTACGGCCTGGTCGTCTCCGTGTTGATTTCCGACAACCTCTCGCAAAAGCAGGCCCTCTTCACCGGCTTCATTCAACTCGGCGCCGGCTTGTCCGTCGGTCTCGCCGGTCTTGCCGCGGGCTTTGCCATTGGTATCGTCGGTGATGCTGGTGTGCGCGGTACCGCCCAGCAGCCTCGTCTGTTCGTCGGCATGATTCTTATTCTTATTTTCGCTGAAGTGTTGGGACTCTACGGCTTGATTGTCGCGTTGTTGATGAACTCGAAGGCACAGACTGATGTCACCTGCTAGACGAGGAGGGAAGAGGTCACGGCTGCCTTGGAGCGTCATCGCATGAAGGAGAGCTTAAGAGCCAGACAAAGCGGAAGGCACGAACTGCGAGAAGCACGGTGGGAAGCGAGTGACTGGCGCTTCTCAGCTACAACCAATTCCACGCCACACCAGCACGAAACAACACCCTCAACCAATTGGTCAAACACACCACACCACACCACACCAGGGCGAGTTATGGAAAAGCACTCAACCTGGATCCCGACGATTATGTATCAATGCTAGAGCTTTTTTGATCACAGAGATGGCAGCACTGGCATTAATGGTTTGCATGCTGCCTACTAGGGCTCCGGAATAGTACAGTATAGTGTATTGCAAGAAACTTAGTAGCGCTATGAAGCCCAAGTACACTGGTGTCTCTTGACGATCGCACTGCCCGTCTAAGAGTCCTGTTCTTCACTCACAAGCATCCTTAGGTCAAGAATAGCCACCCGCGCGCCAGGGTGTCAGGGCACCTCGTTTATCCGTGCTTATTGGTCCTACATAGCAAGCAATGCGCTTTGGTTAGCCTCTCGAGACGGAAGGCCGCAGTTGTGAAGAGCGAGGAGGCAGGAGGCGACCGCGAGCACCACAGCCGGATAATCGTTTTGCAGCACTTCTCCATGGTCAATTCGCAAACCCGATCCTCACGTGCACGAGGAGGAGCGACGCGAAGCCTAGCGCAGAGTACTCGGTACGGTAGAGTAGGAAGGTAATGTCGAGTACATCGTACTGTAGCCTTACATACCTTAAGTGATGAGTCCACCGGACTGTTCCGAGTACATACAGTACCGTGGAGTGCAGTGCAGTGGCCCATCTCCGCTCCGAGGTCGGGCATCCGTCTGCCCAAGATAGGAAAACTTATGTGGGAGAGTACCGCGGCATCGAAGGACTGTGAGCTATACTAGTACGAGAACAATAAGTACCTGTGGAAAAAAGTAATGTAGATTGATGCTACAGTAACCTGGCCTGGTGCTTCTTCTATATAGGTTATAGGCTACAAGCCAATACTTGTTCCCAAGCTTGATTAGGATCTGTGATGGGTTTGTTGTTTGACATACCCATGAGTGAGGCATGAGATTCATGAGGGACGATTCATATGTAATTCTCGGTATGTATGTTGACGCACGCAGCTGAGCAAAAGCTCACAGTGCTGGCGGTGCTGTGTAGTGCAGTGCAGTGCTATCAATCAAGACAGGCGTGGCAAAAGTAAATGGTGAAAGACAGCATGCTGCCCTCGCTCTATAACGCCGCAATATGCACATGGCAGTAGACAGTATCTTTCGCTTCTTCTCCCGTCGACCCCATCCCGTGTATGCGTCTAGGAAGACGGAGAATCCGTCACCTTGCAATGGAATGGAAGGCAGTGCTGTGCAACGCGACAGAAGGCAATACAAGACACTCCAAAGTCTCAAGGTCTGGCGGCTCTACCACAATCAACCACAAACACGTTATATCTGCCCGAGCTTTCTCCTCAGATTCCTCGTCTTGCGCATCAACTTCTTGTACTTGTGCTTCTTCATCTTCAGCCGCCGTTGCCTCTTGACGCTGATGGCGTACATTGTGCCTTGCTGTCTTCGCCGACTAGGAGAGACATAGCCCATCCTTCGTCTTTGTCCGATTCTGCTTCGCCTGGGACCCATTTCCGGCACAGTCTCACCAGCCTCGAGACTCGGAATCTCCATCGTTGTCGTCCCGCTGGTGAAGAATCTGCCATTCTGCAGATCTGCGTCGCGGGGCACATTGATGACAACCTGCTGGATGTAGGGGTCATGGTCGTATTCCTGCTGCTCGATCTCGACTTCTAGTGTTTTGGCCTGCATTTCCTCTTGCTTTTCGAATTCTGCGGCTTTGGCCTCCGCGGCGTCGATTTCGGCATCACTTATCGGTTGCGGAACGGGCGGCACATTGAACGGTCGGAAGCGCCGCTGGATTTCTTGAATCACGAGCTTGACGTTTCCCCCGTTGAGGTTGATTGTATGTGATGGCGCGCCGTCGAGATGGTGTGTCCTGTTGGGATCGATGGACGTTTCATTGCGCTGAGTGAGAGCTTTGATCAAGGCGGCTTTTTGTTCGGCGCTCTGACTTTGGGACGGCGGAGAGGTCTGCTTTTCAGCGATGTGTTCGTCGAGCCTTTCTACTGCAGAGGCGAGCGTGTAGATGACGTCTTGGGTGTTATTGCGCGAGCGCTTGGGTTTCGGTGCGAAGAGCTTGTCGATGGACTCGAGCGAGGTTTCGGTGGGGACAGCGCCTGTGATGGACATAGGCCGGTAGGTCGAGAAAAATGAGGCGACGTACACGTCTGCCCATATAGTTAGCTGCTGTCGAGATGGGGGAGAGTGGCGGTGTACGTACCCTTGGGGTTCAAGTGCTGCAAGCTGGGGACAGCAGGTAACTTGGATGTCCAGTTTTCTTGGGCTTCTTGCTTTGCATCCGACTTGTCCTTTGAAGACCTCTTCTTTGATAGCCGTGACTCGGAGCCCGGTCTTTTCGACTCGGATCGGGGAGCTCCCACCTGCTTCACCTGAGCCGCTGGAATGGGCGGAGAGCCATTGTTCGGCGGCGTGGGAGGCTTGGAAGACGAATGCCGCCGCTGATGCGAGTTCGACGAGAAGGTCGCTATCGTAGGTGTGGTCGGGCGAGAGGGTATTGGTGACCCATTGGTACAGTTGCGCGCCACCCGGCGCAACGACGTGTTGAACATGGATCCTCCAATGCTGAGAGAAGGCCGTAAGGTGGACTCCGATGTCCTGGATGTGAGGAATGAGTCGAGCTGATAAAGAGTCGGATGATGGTGACGGGCGGCAAATCGGCGCATCGCCAAGAACGGCGGATTGTCCTACGGCGGCGCACTGGACGGAGAGCGAAGAATGATCAGAGCGATACGCAGCAGGAGGGATGCTGCTCCAATTACGCCATCACCAACTCCCGTCTTACTCCAACCGACGAGCACGGAATGGCCACGCGGGGTGGTTCCGTATATCGGAAGCTGCCCGTTAATGGAGGTGGGAGTTAATAAGTCGTCCTTGCTGTTAGATTGGGTCCTGTATCATCTCGTTGCCTGAGACTTGGAGTGCGTCTCTCGAGTCATTTAGATTCACGTCAAGGACGAGGAGAATACGGACGGCAGCCATCATGTCTTCAAAAACAGTTAAGAGAATAACTCTGTTCAAGATCCCCAAAGAGGAGGATATTGACGCCATATTGGGTGAATACCAAGTTTTGAGGTCAACGGCGCAGAAGGTACGGCTCTGTGCTTCCTGCGGGACAAGACTCCTCCCATCGCCTTTCGAGGCCTTCGGTGGGACGCTGATGCCTGAGTAGGACGGGAAACCATACATCATATCCAACGAAGCGACGCGCGTGACCAACTCGTCGGATGAGCGAGCCCAAGGATACACGATGCTCGCTGTTACGGTCTTCAAGTCTCGAGAGGATTTCGACTACTACGACAAGGAATGCGCGGCGCACAAGAAGTTGAGGGAGTTTATTACTCCCCGGAGGACGGGCTTTGCCACTATTCAGTATGAAAGCGAGCTTGGTTCTTGACGGGACGACAATGTTGCGACCAAGCAGGTACCACCCCTTCCGGGAGATTGTGTGTTTCCTTCCTCAAGGGACATAGTCTGCACGTCCTCCTGCCATGGGAGGGGATGCTCTTGACAGAGCAGGCTCGACCTCGCATTCTTAGGTATTGATTGCATGGACACTGCTTCTCTTTCTTTACAACTTGATTGAACACATCCACATTCTTTATTTTGATATTTCACATCTACCAAAGCTTTGCTCATCATCCTTTTTCCCACTATGCGCCGTCAAGACACCAACAGCCCAAAACCGGCCTATCCATACAAGAAGCGAGAGCTCAAACCACCGGCCACAGAATCCGGCCAATTTCTCCCTCTCGTGTCATCATGGAGACCATCCTACCCCCGGCGACCTTCATCCCTCGGTGCTTTTAGCATGATCCCGCCCGAGATCAGAAATATGATCTATCAAGGCTGCCTACATGCACGAACAACTGCCCTGTTCAGAGCATCCAAGCAGTTATATTACGAGAGCTTACCATATCTGCGCTCAAAATTCGTCCTTGGGTTCCGCATCGATCCCCGGGCACCTGGATCCATCATATACCTCGTTGACCGGCACGGCCGCCCCTGGGGCCAAAGCCGGAACATCATCAATGTCGACTCCCCACACGAAGAGTGCATGTACCTAGACTTTATGCCCGTTGATCAGTTTGGTAAAATTCAAATACGCATCGATGCACCGGACCCAAAAGACCCAGGCCAGCTTGCCCGATGTTGGTATCAGACAAAGCGTCTTCTGACCATTCTACTGCCACGATGGAGGGATCCCGACAGGTTTCCGGAAGATGAGGTGAACGATATCATCATTCCACCGGCAAGAGGATCCACAAGGTTGCCGCCGATTGAGGTTATCTTTCACGACGATGATCAGAGGAGATGGTGCCGTAAGTCTGCACGAGGTTCAATACGATGGAATCACAGTGTTCCTTGTTAGAAACTGCAGGCACCAGGGGTTCGACTCAAAGATATGCAGTGTCAATGCCTCGAATGTGCGGATTTCCGATACATCATCGACCTTTTCCAGAGGGTTCGCAACGCCCGCTCGATCACCGTTCAGATTGAGTACCAAGGCCACCCCGAGATACAGCCCATTGTGGCCAAACTGGAGCAGACCGCGGTCTCCAAAACACCATTTGGGCTGATACTGAATAAGAGGGGGCGCACAGTGGGTCCTCGAACCTGGGCTTTCGACGACGCAACCGTCTTAGGCAGAGAGAACGCTCATCACATCTGGCTTGATTTCATACTGTGGCAGCTCACTGGTGCAACAGCACACGATCTGAAGGGCGAATGCTGCAACCATTGGTGCCTTGAATACGAGAAGACCCTACGGCGTGCTGCCTTTGGGTATAGTTTCGGTACCCTCAGGCGCACCATGGGTGGAGGAATGGAAATCCTGAAAAGACCCGGCGCCAGATTCCGCATTCACTACCAACGAGATCTGCGTGACCGATTTTGGAGCTGGGAGTTCTTTTGCACCTACTCCCATGGCTGCGGCACCTACGAGCAGTATCTCAACAGTCACACCGCACTTCTTAGGCATCACACGGGGCACGTCAAGACCTTTATTGCCGGAGAGAGCTCCATGCCGGCTGATCTGACGCTCGGGATGTTGCCAATCCTGGGGGAGTCCTCGGTGCCCCTTTCCAAATCGTCCTACGAGCAGCTACGCTTAGAGTTATGGAGACAGTACAGCAATGGGTACTTGCCGCAGCTGGGGGTGTCAGTCAAGTCCGATTTGTTATGGGCAAGGCCAGGTTGTTGTCAAAGATGCCCTCCCTATGATTCAAAAGCTGCCCACGCATAATTTGGTCATTCATTTCTTGAATGTTGTAATTTGAGTTGTAGAATGCGGCTCTTCAGCGATTCTCTTTCTAATTAGCCCTCTACTTCTTATCCTGGGACTCCAGCACAAGCGTCCCAGTCGAGGTGTATTCCGAACCGAGCCAGATAGAGAGCAGTGTCAGCTTGCTTGGTTTCGTTTGCCAGGAGAAAATACAGAGTACGCTCCAAGCACATCCCGACCACCGAGCGCTCGCTGTTTCTATCTCTCACGTCCTTAGACAGCCTCATCACAGAATCAATGTTTCTGAGCTACTGGATGATCGATGGTGGTACCAGGCCGAATCAGGGAACAAATCTTTGACAAAGAGTTGATAGTATAGACGAGTATGTCTTCTGACAGTAATCACACTACTCCCTGCGCCTTGCCGCGGGTAGAGTTTACCAACCAAGCTGAGCTCCTGGTAAAAGGTAGCAGTTTCTGCCTTTCAACGATGCAGCAATCCGTCCTAGAACAGCAGAAAACCATCCTCGTCACTAGGCATGCTACTCCAATTTCTCAGTGCTCACTTCCTATCACTAGCCTCGCGGCTCTCCTCTCCTTTGATGGCATTGATCCTCGCCTCATGAATCTCCCTGGTAGCATCAATCCTCGCCTGCAGTTCCTCGACACAGTTCCTGGCGTACACGTGTCTCTGGACTTCCACTGTGTCGGCCGGATCCGGGGCCAGATCCGCCATGGATTTCTTGGCGAACCCGCGCAGGGAGACCGCGTTGACTTGCTCTTCGGTCCAGCCCTCTCGAAGCATGACCGTGCGGAGGACGTCGTCGAATTGTTGGTTCATGGCTTCTTGGCATTTCGGGCACGTGGATGCGTGCTGAGGACAGTCCCTTTCGCTCTGGCTGCAGATTTGCCCCTCTGCGGCAGCCGGGTCTGGAGAGTTTGAGTGCGTCGATGTAGGATCGGAAGATGGGACTTGGGATGCCATGGTTGGGACGTCCCCGTTCAGGTTCAGGTTCAGGTTCGGGTTCGAGCTGTGTGTGATTCGTTGATGATGGTTAGCCGGGCTTCTGCCAGACTTGGCTGGAATGTCAATGATGGTGAGTGAGTGAGTGAGTAATACCGATGGGTGACATGTCGGATTTATAGAGACGGACGCGGGCTGTTGGCAGCTCACAACCCTGTCACGGAAACATGCGAGAACCAGCGATGTGAGAACGAACGGTAACGACATGTTCAGATACAGGTCCCGCTGCGTCTTTTGGGCGACAAATCACACACAAGATCGGCCAATGATCTTCGCAAGAGAAGAACATCTGGAGATCTGGTTGGATGAGGCAAAGACGCCACAGGATCTTTAGTTCTGAAACTAACCTCTGCGGCATGTCGATCTGTGAAATACTTCGTATATCCACAGACCAGAGTCGTATTCACACTCACTTCTCCCTCAATATCAGAGGTGCGCTCGAACGGAAAACAATCAATCGTTCCCTGACCTGATCCGCTTCATACTCTTTTCGTAGGACGAGGGGATATAAGTAGGTGTCACGGGACAACACGAAGCACCACCTTTCCAAACCTGACCGTAGAGAGGGGAATTTCGAGGCGAATCCGATTGCTGACTTCAGAGTAGATACATATGTACTGACCGCTTGCGACGTGACAGCCTGTCATCGCATCTGCGTCGTAAAGTCGATGCCGGTGGTGTCATTTTGTGATGCCATTTGCCGATACCTCTGACCATGTTGTTGATGGCACGAATCTAGAAGGGAGTGGAGATGTTATTGAAGTAGCCTCTGATCTGCGATCTGATCGCTTAAGCTTGCGAATTCTCGAGACCGGCGGCAGCGGGTTCGGAAACTCCTCCAACGTCGCTCACGTTCTTCATCAGCTTGGCAGCTCTTCTACCGTAACCTCGATGGGCGTACTGTGATGGTCATTGCCGCGGAGCAATAACACTGGGGATTTCGATTGTGCTCAGTTCCTCCGTGAATTTGGTCTCTCAACAGCCTCGAGGTCGCTTCCTTTCTGTCAAAACGAAATTGGACCACACCGTCCACTGGCTGAAACTAGCATACCTCGTATGATGGCGGTTGTGCTGCCCATGACTAGGACAATGACTACCGAGCCAACGTGACTAATACCTGTTTCATAGACCGAGATCGTCTGCTCAAACCACGAGAGCGTTATATCTTCGACACTCGAAGCATCAGGCTTGGAGTTGAGCAGAATTTCCTCGTAGAGCGGAGAAATATCGCAAAGTCGACTCACTGTGCCTGATGTTTTTAGGCGAGATTGGCTTGGTATCAGGGTCTGTCGAATAGCGGGATCGTCTAGAAGGCCGCAATGCCACAACATGACGAGGTTGCGATCTTCAAGGCCGTAGAGGTGGAGGATTGCATGACAGGCTCACCGTATGCTCACCTGTACCTCTCGTACGCCATTTCTTCATCATGCCTTCTCTTGACCCGTGCAAGGACGTCCGGCTCGTATATGCTCTCCGGCGAGGCGTCCCCTCTCAGAATCAGCTTTTCATGCCTCGAAGCTTCCTCTTTGGTCATGAGCACCAGGTCCGGCAGAGGAAGTTTGATCATTTTCTGTCCTTCCTTCTCGTATTCTGGGTCGATTTTATACCCGCCTGCTGGCTTTCTCCATCTGATCAGAGCCAGCCGGGTTCCAAGGCCACTGACGACACTCTTGCCGCGGAAGACTTCTTCCACGAGGTATGCCACATCCTCGCGGCTAACTGGGATTCGTAATCCAACGGTGTCCTGGCCGTTCGTTGACCGGACCTGTCTCTCTTCGAGACCCTGCAATGCCGATAGCATGGCATCGTACATCTTCTCCCTTCCTCGATCGCCCACTCGATAGTCCATGGGGTAGCCCGCTATACTGCAGATAACGTGATTCGCGACGGTGTATCCAAACACAGCTGGCATGGTCCCAAGCACAGGGAGGATCCTGACTCTAAACTCAGGTAGCACGCCCAGCTTGTCCACATTTCCTCTCTCGAACTCTTCATCGGTGATCGGCAGTAGCCCAGCCTTGCCCTCTCCCGGCTTCTCCGTGGAGAACACGACAGGGATCCCGCTGTTGATGCCCATGACCCGAAGCCGTCGCCTCGTAGATTTCGACAAAGGATCTTCGAAGCTCGTAGAGATGTCACCGACCTGTATCCTTGTCGGGTCACTCTTGCAACCCGCACCCATCGCACTGATGACCTTGATGCCCTTGAGCACGCAGTACTGCAAGAGCGCCACCTTTGAATCGATGTTATCAATCGCGTCGACCACCCAATCGACCTCTGTGTCCTCTTCTCCCTCCCTCACCTCGAAATCCCACTTCGCAAGCAATCCTTCCATCGACTGCGACCCGAGCAGCTCATTCCGCTCATCGATTCTCACCCACGGACAAATCTGCTCCAGCCTCTTCCGCACACAATGGACTTTCGGTGTGCCCACGTCCGCCAGAGTAGCTAGAGCGTGTCGGTTCAAGCTACTCAGCGTGACTTGATCGAAATCCACCACTCTGATACGTGAAACACCGCTCCTCGCCAACGCAGCCACACAATGACTCCCCACGCCGCCCAATCCTACCACCACGACGAACGAATCCCGCAGTTTTGCCAGGCCCTTGTCTTTCAAGAACACGCGGTTCCTCGCCAACTGCTCGAGGATCAGCTCCTCGTCATATTCGCCTTTTCTCGCCCGCGCGGCGATCAACGCTGCCCTTTCGTCCTCTTTGTCCGAAATGGTCGGCCGACTCGCCCCGCCGAACTCATTCAACTGTAGGGCTTGATGCTCGCTCGAGAGAGAAGGGATCGAGGCCTTGAGTTCATCGGTTGCGCGGCGCCGGTGGATCGCCGTTGTCGTGAAGATCACCGTCGCGGCCGCTATGGCGCCAAAGCTAGCGGCCAGTGTGAGGTTCAAGGTGTTGCTTGACAGGGAGGTCTGACGTTGCAGCCATGCGGACATGGTGAGCTTATGTACTCCGGAGGAGGATGTGGAAGAGAGACGCGAGAGAGGCAGAGAGACAGTGTGAGTGTGAGAGAAGCCGAACGGCTGAACAGCTCATTTTATTGCATCTTCGAGAATTTTCCCCCCTGCTGCAGTTCTTGATGGCTTGCCTGCTCTATGATTTGACTGCACGATGTCGTCGTTATCATCGAGATCCACGGAGAGCTGTTTCGGATAAATCATCGATCGCATCCACATATTTTTTTCCTCGGATGGCCATCTCCGTACCTTTTTCTCCGCAACTTCGAACTCCAAACTTCAAATCTCGAACCTCAAAGCCGTCATTTTCAGGCACGTACCTCTCACGTTTCTTCCGTGCTCAAGCGCGGAACGTGTATGCAAGCAAGCTACAAGTTCTCATCGCACCGCTTGCCCACGTATTTGTCTCCATATTTCAAGTGTGACAAAGTGCGCTCAGGCGCCGCTCTGCCCACCGACCTCACTGCACAACATCATCCCTCGTCGCAATCATGGCGCGCAATTCGGAGAAAGCGCAATCCATGCTCTTCCGCTTCCGCGCCGCCCAAGCTGCAGAATCAGGCCTCTTGCCCTCGTCGTCCCTGCGCCGCCCGAAGGCCCCCTCCACGATCACCACGGTGCCGCTGTGCGAGAAATGGCGCGGCCAGATCCTCAAGGAAGTCAGCCGCAAGGTGACCAAGATCCAGGACGAGTCGCTGTCTGATTTCCAGATCCGCGACCTCAACGACGAGATCAACAAGCTGATGAAAGAGAAATGGGGCTGGGAGCGGCGCATCAGGGAGCTAGGCGGTCCCAATTACATGCGCGGAGGGGGCACCGTGTTCGACGACCAGGGGCGAGAGGTTCCCGGTGGAGGCAAAGGGTACCGGTATTTCGGACGGGCGAAGGAATTACCCGGCGTGAAGGAAATGTTTGAGCGGGCGGCGAAGAGGAGGGTTCGTGGTGGCGATGACGATGACGAAGCCGCCAAAGAGCCCCGGCAGGAGATTAATCGCCGGAACCTTGATGCCAAGTATTTCGGGTTCGGGGCGGATGAGGAGGACGGCACGCTGTTGAAGTTTGAGCGGCGGAAGGAGAAGGAGGCCGTTGAGAGGGTGGGGAGGTTGGCGGCGGCCGAGGGTGGCGAGGACAACGACCCTGACTGGGAGCCTTTGCCCGGTGATGCGGGCGACGGGGTGAGATGGCGACTACCTACGCTGGAGGAGGTCCAGCAGGAGCTGATGGATCGGCGGAGGAGACAGCTGCTCGACAAGCTCGGTTAAGAGGCACACCACCAAGCAAAAGTCGTTCTAACATGGCAGGACGGGTCTCGATGAAAGCAACATGATGAAGGTTTCTTCTTTAATTGTGTCTGTCTACGCATGGCGCATATGATTGGCATCACCCTCTAATGCCGGCCCGAAGCAATGGCCCCTCCCGAATCTGACAGTGTCCACTCTCCCCAAGACACCACCACCCCAGCGCGGCCCTCTCATGCTGAGACTCGACGGTAATAACAACTTTTCCCGACAATATGATCGTCTGCCTTCTAACGGGGCCCCTCTTCCACCGTTTTACATCTTCACCAGTCCCGACACTCGAATCCATCCACAATATCTTGACGACTTGTACCAGTCTCATCAACTGTCACTAACAGTAGATGAACTGGAACTTGGCCGTCGATCCACTCATCTTCACCCCCAGGTTGACCTGCGTGCTGATGAAAGTGTTGTCCACCTCATTAACGACTTCCAAATTGCTCGGAACCAACTGAGTCCCGGTATTTGCACCGTTAACGGCGGCACTTGCCACGATGTTGAAGATGAACTTGATGTCGCGGTCTCCGACTCCGGTTGCGGATCCACCTGTGCAGGCGAAGATGATGTTGACGTTTTTCTTGCCGCTGTTGCCGCCGAGGTATTTGAGCACGTCCTGACACGTCTCGCTGAGGTAGAACGGATCAGGGGCGACCTTGACGTTGATTTGGGCCTCGTAGATCCCGCCGCACGCCGGGTTGTTGATGTCCGGATCGATGTTGAGGGTGAGTTCGCCAGCCATGGCTGCGCTCTCGTTTCGTCTGGCGAGGCCGTGGTGATGGAGGTCCACTCGGATGTTGTTCGCTTGACGTGGTACTGAGAGGGCGCTTGCTGAACTCAGCAGCACCATGCAGAGTGCCACAATCTTGCGGCGCATGGTGAAGGATTGGTGTGCGAATCTGCCTCTACCGCCGCCGGAACCGCACAAAAGTCAGCGCGGAACCAACTTGCAGAATGTTTGGTAGTTTCTGAGGATGCTTGCCTGTGGTCAAAAAAGCTGCTGCAGTGTCTCGACGAGATGGGCCGCCTCAAGTGATGGTAGGACGAAACAAGATCACGGTCTTATATCGTCCATGACACAGCCACCGCAGGTCAGGAGAATGAAAGCAAACCCATTTTAGTCTGGAAAGCGCAAGCCTGGCTATTCTTTTCGTGCGCAGCAGCCACGAAGAGTGAAGATCAAGATCGGGTCAGTGGTATCTCCGGCCCGGCTGTTTGTCCTGCTCGTTCCTGAGCTCTCTGTCGTGGAGATGAGGGGCTGTTCGATCATTGGGCCGTGATGCTGCGTTAGTTATACAGGCTCGTGCAGCAGTTGTCGTCGACATTGATGTCTGCGTTGAAGCCATGTTCACCTCTGCGGTGAAGCTGGATAAGATCCTGATTCTTCTGCAATCGATAAATCCGAATTGGAAATGGCAATTACCCGGGTGCTGCACAGCATGCGCAATCTATGTTTGCTTGCAGCTGCAACTCTTTCATGGTTGGCCGCCTCTGCATGTTGTGCCATGTGGTGGTAGCGCATGCATGCAGCCAGCCTCTCCTGTTGCACTGACAGTTCAACTCCTGAGAATGTGCATGTATGCTTCCGTCGGTGTGGCACGACGCAGTTCCCTACTTATGTTCCTCAACGAAACGACAGCCCATTTACAGATGGCTTCGGCATTCCAGCATTCTATCCTGATGCAATCAACAATGTCTCGAGCCGCTTGCCTCGATGTTTGCTCCGCTCGTGAGGTGAACCGAGAGGATTGAGATACCAGTTTGAGGATCTCGGCCCTCTCAGGGCGCTAAGGTACCGGGCGATGTTGTGTCGGTCCTCAAGGTCTCCTCCAGGACTGTCAATGACACCTGTGTGCCCTTCGTGATCACGATGACGACGTCTTACTGCTGAGGAAAGCTATCTGATATTTTCTCTAGTGAGCAGCGACTGAAGGAGAGGTACCAGAATTCTGTTTGCAGCGGCATACCTGGGGTAGGTGCATTGTTCAGCATGAATGTACGCGAGCTATACATTGCTAAAAGGAAACTACACACAAGAGCAGCAATAAAAAGCGGTTGGACGTCCCCGGAAGCGAGCGAAGTGCGAGCCTTATCCTTTCTAGTCTGCTCCTGGGCAACGGTGCATATGATATTCTGCTTCATGATTGCGACATTGAGGCTGTTACTGCAGTGCCCCGGTGTCCTTGTGCTGGCATGTCGCTCGCAAGACCGGATCCTACATCACCATCATGTGAGGCACAAGTGAGGTGGATGAATATCATGTCTCTCTGTAAATCGAGCGGCAAAGAAGTGGAGTACGAAAACAAAGACAGCATACGGACGTCCTGACGCACTTAACGGAATTGTGATCGGAAAGGTGGTTCATGTTCGAGCTCGACATTTGACTTGGTATAGTCACTAGACCGAACAATACCAAAGAACAATCAGTCATTCCGTGTGGATGCAAGGCTCATTCTGCGTTCTGTGTGGAGATAATTGTGCGTGTATCTTGATGTTCGACGGATATCTAGAATTCTTTCTCCAGGTTGGTGGCTTCCGTGTCGATGACACCATCAATGGCGCCGTCTAATGCGGATGGCACGCCTTCTTTGTTGAGGAGCTGGTTGACTTCTAGCGGGAAAGATTAGCTTACATCGACAGTGGCCAGAGGGTAAGGGCAATTCGTACCTTGGTTGATATAGGCATCACCAGTGTTCTGCTCAAAGTTCTTCACCATGCCTTGTCCTTGCCGGCCTTGTTGGTCTTGCTCGTTTGGCGCATCCTGCTGGCTGTCTTGGTAGTTGTTCTGAGCATTGCCTTGCTCATTTACTTGAGTACCTTCCTGGTTCTTGAGGAATTGTTCGCCTTCTTTGATGATGTTGTCCATGATGAATGCGAGGGGATGGTGAGGCAGGTACGAAGTATTAAGTTGACAGTTGTTGGAAGATCTCAATGTATGGTAGGACCGAGACTCTTATAGCTGCACCGGCTACGCATCCTTCATCTGGGTCTCTTCGGGCCGAGTCATGGACTCACATGTTCTCAGCAGCACTGCCCTGAAACCTGTCTGCAGTACGACGTGGCGCTGCAGGGGCTTGAGGTGTGAGTGGTCATCGCCCCTGCAGCTGCCTTCGCTCAAGCATTCCAAGCATTCGCTTCTTGAAGGCTTGATCATCAAAAAGAAAAGCTTGACTGCAGTAGCTTATGTTGGACAGCTTATCGAGCCAATGCAAGCTCGATCTCGTGTTGGTCGCGAACCGATGCGAGCTGAGAACTGATAGCGTATGGTGACTACTTGAGATGGAGGGGCCATTGCTACCCCGCCTGGAAGAAGCCGTCGTTATCCACCTCAGCTGGATTGTGTTCGAAGAAGTTCGGGTCAGCGAAAGCTGAGGTTAGTATGGGCATGGTAGCCGCACTGTCGACGGATGTTGTGAATTCAGCCAGCGAGCCAGTCCGGTATGGTTGGCGTACAGTATCCTCTGCATGCTGCATTTACACAGCTCGACAGACTTCCGAAATGTACTCCTCGTTGTACCATCCCTGGCGCATAATGAGCATATTTCGCCGAGTTTGTCATGATATTGATTGCATGCACGGGAACAACTGGCTCGCCGAGCATGCACCAACACGTATCTGTGATGACGCGCGCTCCGAAGGACTTCAACACATTGAGATATCCAGCTTCGGCAGCTTTTTCGCTAATAGCTCGGCTCGTCGTTATGGCGACCTCGACCCCAGAATGCTTCTTCTGCCCTGGGCACAGCATCGCGAGCTTAGCGAACTCTTCCAGGGAGAAATGAGGGTTTCCCAATGAGACAAGTCCGAGTGAAGAATCAATAGCAGTATTCAGCTGTGTCCAACAATGTTTCAGCTCGTCCTTGCCAATCTCATAGCAGGGCAATTCTGCGCTGGATATGTTGACCCTGGCGGATTCGGGAGTGACTCCCGCGATATGGAACATTGGCGCTGAAGCGGTCGTTGCGAACGCTGCCCCGAACGCTTTCATATCCGATACGCTTGGACTCGAGTCTCCGAGGCCACATATTAGGGGGATATCCGGACCTGCCAGTTTGCCGACATGGTATCCCAGTAATGGCCAGAATGAGTCATCTGCACCTGAGAGGGCTGCAACTTTGATCTGAAGTTTTGGTAGCCGCGCCTCGTCGAGATGGCATCCGAAGGCCGGCGCTCGACCAGTCAGAGCAATGCAGACGTCCAGGAAGTCCGGATACTTCTGGGTTCGAGCGCCGAGCACACTATTGGCAAACACAACAGCATTTGATTCAGCCCAGCCGATATTCTCGCCAGCCTTGGGAGCTGTTTCCAACAGATAGGGTGCGCATGTGAAGCTCATCACAGCACCCATTGACATATATGCCTGTGCTAGTTTGCCTGCCTCTCTGGCCAGAATCGGGTCCATGCCAATCTCACGCCAACGGCGTTGGTCGATCGAGATAGAGTTCAGCGTTGTGGGAACTGCGAATCTGGCACCGAGAGACAAGAATCTTTCTGCGAACAAAAGGCTCGCCGGTCCAATGTATATGCAGGCGTCGATATGTGCCTGAGACACATCCAGAAATTCCTCAGCGCCTTGCATTCCAGCAACGTCTACCAATATCTCCATGGCAAATTTGGCTGCAAGACCGGAGTCTCCAGCCAGGAGACGCTCATCTCTCGGCCCCAACTTGATGTGCATTGGCCGATGTATCTTAGAGGGTGAGTGCGTATATGACATTCGCGAAGGCTCGCCGAAAGCCAGTTCGGGGCCATCAACGCTGGCAGGTGTGCCGCTGCTCAGGGAGACAAAGTCTCCCATCGATACGACGAGAACGGGGATCGAAAGCTCAAACATCTGTTTTGCCACCATAACGCCCATTGTCAAGATTTCATCCACATGCTGAAAGATTAATGCCGCTGGTCCTCGCTTCTTCAGCAAAAGCTCCAGGAGCACGCCACTTCCAGTACAGGAACCACGTCCTGAAGGGATAGCGAAGATTCTGCCTGTGACACATTCGCCTCGCAGCGGATGGTGCTGTTCGATAATTATACCTGTATCAGGACTGATGCCGCCCCAGAAACTCAGGCTGGTGTCTGACACAAGAAGATTTCCCGAAGCTGCTCCGCCGACGAGACTATGTCCCTGGATTCTCATCGCCATCTTTTGATCCTCACAAACTTGAACCCTATCGTACCGCTGGTATTGTATCGCAATGGGTCTGGAATCTTGTACATACGTCAAAATACGTTGTGGCTGCAATTTTGAAGACAAGGCTCACCTTTGTTAATTCCGGACATCTGCGACCACGGATATGTCCTGCTCTGTCGGCTTGACGATTGACGGAGTTGTTATCCTTTAGGGCAGCAGAGCAAGCTGCCCCCCTACTGTGTAGCGAACCCTTGCCGCTTCCGATGGCCTCACTTGGAACTGTGTGGATGACATTCACTAGTTCTTTGGTGGCTAAGTCGATGGAGCAACAGCCGAGGAGCCAGCGTAGAATGAGATGTCTCTCTTTTCGCAACGTGTTTCTACCCGGAATACTGGTTCAACCTGGGGATTCGAAGAGAATGAATTTGCCAGAGGTATCCGATGGCGTATGCATTTTGTCCACTAATCCTTGGAGGTTAGTGTTCCTATTGAGTTTAGTTCAGGATTATGAGCATATAATCAAAAGTTGGTAACATCTGCCACAAGCGGGTGCTGTATTCAGTCCACATCCATTTGCAGATCATCGAAGGCTGTATGACCGTCTTCATATACACAAGTAGTAAAGTCGTTATTGAGCTCAATGAAGTTCCAGGATAGTGCTAGGATTGTTAAAAGCAACAGCTGAGATATTACTTGGGGAAAGGCCGCGTGCTCATGAACTTAGGGCGCTTTTCCCTTATGTCTGCAGGCTGAATGAAAAAAGCATAATACGATTCTCTCGATTGTTCCTGCTCTGTCTTAGATTTCACCGTCAGGGTCAGATAACATTGCTGGCGAGTTTGGTGTTGGTGCTGACTTCCATTCACTTCTCAGTCACTTGTCATTTAAGCTTTGGACGTGGTGGAGGTGTGGATGGGCGCCTAGGCGGGCTTACATAAGCGTGGCTCAGGGGTTCACGCTCTGTTGCCGTCGCCCATCAATTGATTGCTTCCAAGACAAGTCAAACGGGCCCAAGCTCATCAGAGCATATCTGTGCGTTTTGTGTTGCCTTCCACATCATTCTCCCCATGATGCTTCCGATACAGCAGCAGATGGATTGGTCGTCCTCGCTGCCGTGATGCTCCGCCGTTCCTACCGTCGATCCTCGCTGCCACGACGTCTTGTTCGTCTCCTGCTCTATTTCCTCGGCGCCCTCTTCGTCCTTGACCTACTTACCATACTGAAGCACCACCGCGAATTCAGTCGCAACCTCATATCGCACACGTATACCTCGCCCGCCGTCCTCCCGACGCCGTTACGGGACCAGAAAATCTTCATCGTCGCGCAGTTCTGGACAAACGCCCGCGTGATATCAGAGCGATGGGGCCAGGCGCTTCTGGACCTGATAGGCGTGCTAGGCAAGGAAAACATATACGTGAGCATCCTTGAGTCGGGGAGCTTGGACAACACGAAGGAAGTCCTGAAGCTCTTGGACGATGTGTTGGTGCAGAACACCATCCCACATGTCACCATCTTAGATCCCACCACACACGCTGATGAGATCAATGCCGGACCACTCGATGATCAGGGCACTCCACGACAAGGCTGGATACAGACCACAACCGTCGGGACGCAATGGGGCAAGGAGCTGCGAAGAATACCGTACCTTGCGCGCTTACGGAACAGAGCTCTAGATCCGCTCTTCAAATTCCACGATGAGCAAGGCCAGAAATTTGATAAGATTCTATTCCTCAACGATGTTGTGTTTCGACCACAGGACGTCCTCACACTACTGGCGACAAATCAAGGCTCTTTCTCGGCGGCATGTGCGCTCGACTTTCATCTTCCACCTGCATACTACGACACCTTTGCTCTCCGCGATTCCGAGGGACTCGGAACAATTCAGTCTACCTTTCCGTATTTCCGCGGCATAGAGTCTCGCGAGACTATGCTTAAGGGTATGCCCACGAAAGTTGCGTCGTGCTGGAACGGAATGATTGTAATGGATAGCGCTCCCTTCTACGAAGGTCTTCGATTTCGTGCTCTGAGCGATAGTCTCGCCTCAAAGCACCTCGAAGCAAGTGAGTGTTGTCTCATTCATACGGACATGAATGTCACCAACCCCGGAGCGGGGCAGAGGATCTACGTCAACCCTTCTGTGAGGGTCGGCTATACTGTTGATGCTTACAACACTACACATTCCGGTCCTGACGAGAACTTCGTGTCTGCCACACAGTACATCACGGGTGTGTGGACGAATCGTCTCCGGAGAACTGTCCTTCCGCGAGAGACGAAGAGTATGAAAAATGTGGAAAGGAAAATGGCCAGATGGGTCAAAGAAGGCGAGAACTCGTTGGAAAGACGGGAGGAAAATGGTGCCATTTGTGCCATAGATGAGCAGCACATTCTCATCTGGAATGGCTGGAAACATGTGTGAAGGCAAACCATGATACGATGTGCCGGAGTCCTCGACGTATTTTCGAGCAGAAGCAGAGAATCGACCACGTACTCGGGGATACAAAGGCCAGCATCCTGCGTAGGGACATCCTCCATATGGCAGCGTCGCTCCCTCGTCTCCGGAAATCAACACGAATGTCAACCCTGCCGACCCTCGAAGGGACTCACATGCGCCAGGGGTCCTCGCGCGGCAGGATGGTCTACCATCGCTCGCAATACGACTAGAAAGAGGCAAATACCTGATTGACGAGATCAGGCGAGCTGTTGATCTGCGCTCAGCCAGACGTGTTGGAAAAGTATTTCGAATTTATAGAGGGATAAAGATCGCCGCCAAATTGTACGACCTCCGAGCTTCACGGCCACGAGACAGGGATGAGGGCATGAAAAACCCCAAGTCGTGATCAATGACGAAACACCCATGCATCACGCCAGGGGACTTCATGACCGGAGACGTCGTGTTAGCCAGTGGAGTTATGTAGAGACTGAATGCCCAATATTCGTCAGCTGTCTCAACGGCAACGTTTATGTCCATCTGCTTGCTCTGTACTGACGTAGCCGTTGAACACCAGTTGACTTTAGACAATCTCGAGCCAATGTCCGACAGTGGAGATGAACACCTCTGCATCAACGCGCCCACACTAGGTAGCAGGTATTCCAAGTCACCCCATGTTCAAACGTAGCTTGAATATTCATATAGCAAAGTGCACACCAGAAACTCGACCCCAGCTCCACATGGGTCGAATTCAAGTTCGTTGACAATATCACATTCGCTGAATGTTGACCACAAAACGGGCAGGAATCCGTGGTTCATTGGGGATTTTGCTGGAAGGGCTAGTCGGTCTATTTCCTTATTGCGCAGAAGGGAGAATAATACGTTGTACGAGGCATAGCTGAAAGATTTTCTACAACTACTTCTATGTATTTCTCCTGTCATGAGAGCAAAGCTGCTCATCTCAACGTTGCCTTGCTCTTTACAGTAGCTCCATCTCTTCTCTTCGAGTCGGCTCTGCAGTTCTCCTGACACTATTGACCCCAAAACACCCCGGTGCCCAGGCGGATAGCCACTCTGTAAATCCCTTTTCATGTGCAGCGACGTGATCTGGCGACTTCCTATCATCGTGTACCCTCTGATACTAGGACGCGCTGATCTCGCCGAACACCCTGCTATCTATGGTCAAGTACTCTGCCGTACTCGTACCAGCTCGTACGACCGGCGGGCTCCGTTGCGTCATTTGCTCAGCCTCCCTCAAAACCCCCTCATCAGCCTCGCATGACCCCAGACTTCGACCTGCCAATGCGCGATTAAAGCTCGGTCGACCCTTTATCACCACCCAGGCATCTTCGTTTCTTCTGCGCAGGCAACTCGCCCAAATTTTGCCATATAAACACTTCTCATAGCACACTTGTTCCACCTTTTGCATGCCTGTCATTATCACCGAACGGTCTACCATCATCGCCATGTCCTGTGGCGACCTCTTCCTCGGCTTCATCGCCATCTTATTCCCTCCTATCGCAGGTCCGTAGCCTCCCTGGTGGCCTCGCCTTTCCACCCACATAAACGCACTAACTAACCCGTACCCTTCTCTCTACAGTATGGATCAAATCAGGCCTCTGTTCCGCCGACTCCTTGATCAACATCCTCCTGTGCATGCTTGGCTATCTCCCGGGCCTCCTGCACGCCTGGTACATCATCGCCCGCCACCCCGAGCGCGACTACGACTATGAAGTGCTGCCTGACTCGGAACGCCAAGGAGGCCAGCACGGCGGACGAGTCACATATTATTATATTCGCCATGAACCAAGCCGAGATTACGGCACGCAAGCCCCAGGCCAGGCTCAGGGCCAAGGGCACAATCGACCGGCTCCGCCTCCGCCAAGCGGACAGGGGAGCAACCGACCGGCTCCGGCCCCTCCGGCAGGCAATGGGAGTCAGAGTCACAGTCAGGATCCGAACCAGCAGCTGCCTCAGGGCCCGAGCGTGGGCGCAGGAAGTGACGAGCCTGGCGCGCCGCCGAGCTACTCGGAGGTCGTGAAGGGGGATAATAAGATTCAGTCACAAGATTAATAAGAGATACCAGATGATACAGGAGTCGGCGGCGGTGTTGACACTACACGGTGATTTAACAGGAGTGAAGTTCTAACGATTGGTAACCCACAAGGGGTGTTCTGGGTGTTTTTATCGGTGGGCCGCAACGGTCAGTCAAGGTGGAGTGCAGTTCCGAGAGTGTCTGTCTTGGGGTCTGACAGCACGAGACACAGAGGGATGTGCGGTACGATATGGGGTAATAATGCTGAATGACCTGCACAGATACTATGAACTGCCCTCCCATTCTAGGTTTCCATTTTGTGGTCTCGGCAGAATGGTCCCGGGAAGCTGTCTCGCCGGACTCCTCTGTTGCTTCTCGCGTATCTCGTTCCAACTCCCTTAATGCTAGACGGACCGTCCTTGCGGGTTCTAGATGCCGATTGAGGCTGTGATTCTCGGGAGGGCATTCAAGTGCTAAGATTGGTGACGCTCAACCTTCGCAATGACCGCGAACTACGGCACTTTTGATGCTGAGAGTTGTGAGGACTTCCCTGCAAGACGGAACGCGTAGAACGAATAAGAACCTGTTTGTTGTACAATGTTTCTTCCTCTTAACATGTGGTCGATTTGACCGACGGGCATCAAGAGTGCTCTGCTGTGTTGCCGCAACATTTCACAATCCGTCCTTTCGTCAATCATAGGCTTCGTGACCATACACAACGCCCGCCAGCGGTAATATAAACCAGAGAGAGAAGCAGGAAAGGAACCAGCTGAAACCTGATCGTACCGAGTTCTAAAACTCCCATTCGACCAACATCCCATCGGCGCCTCTCATCTCGCCGGGATCGCGCCCACCTCCTTCCTCTCCGTCATGATGCTCGTCCATTTTGACTTTCCTCTCCTTCTGTTTGATCGCCATGTTCTTCGGTGGGGGTTTGTCCCTGTCCACCTTCCTCAACAGACTCGGGATGTTCTGCCGTCGTGATAAGCCGACGCGGTAGATGGCCTTTCGTCCAGAGCTCGTGAGGCTAGTGATCGGGGAGTGCTTCGTGGGACCTTTCTCTGTCGAGAACGGCGGTGCAGAGGGTTTGGACTTTGCCGGCGTGGTCTGGGGTTGATTTTCCTTTTCCTTAACCGGTATTTTGGCGGGCTTCGATGGTGCTTTTGCTTCAGGTTCGGGCGACGTGAAGGGTGAGACGGTGGGAGTCGTTTTGGCGCCTCTGCCAATTGGGCTATCGATCGTGTCCGGGCCAACACCACGGGCATTGTTGGATTTTTCGGCCAACGCAGGCCGCGATTTCGAGTCATCCTCCTGTTGGGGCTTCCCTTCGTCTTCATCTACGACCTTCTCTTCCACTTTCTGCTGCACCTTCTTGGGCTTCCTGCCTCGCTTCTTCGGCTCCGCCACAGGGTTCTTAGCCTCTGCGTTGCTGGGAATCTCAATTGTTATGTGAGTGTCCTTGCCTATCGAGCGCTTGTGAGAAACTATATCGTCTTCGGCTTGGTCAGCATCCGGCATATCGGGCTCTTTTTTGAGAGCCTTCAGATCAGGGGGTAATTGTAGTTGCACCGGTGCGGGCTTCGTATCCATCCACACAACATCCTCTTCACCCTCGCTTAGCATTGGTTCTGTCTTCTTGAGGAGAGCTGCGGCTGATGTCTTCGCACGCTTGACTTTGCTTTTACGGCCTTTCTTCACGCTGGATTTTGTCGATGGCACAGGAGGTGTTTCTGCCTCTGGAATACTGATGGTGCTGCGCTTCGCTGGGGTCCGGTGGTCGAGTTCTTCCTCTGGCGGCAAACGATTCGGTGCCTCGTCAACGACCTTCTTTGACCGAGATCGACTTGGTCGAGGCTTGTAGTTGTCCTTTGGCAGGCCGATAGCTGCTTCATCGCTCATATTGAGCTCGCTGGATGGGGGCTTTGCTGGGGATGATTCGTCGGCCTTTGGGTGAGGCAATTCTTCATCCTCCGCCATGGCCTTTGAGCGTGAGCGACTCGGGCGCGGCTTGTACGCCTCTTTTGGTAGCCCTACTATAATTTCATCACTTAGATCGAGTTCGTTCGTTGACTGCTTTCCCGGTGATGATTCGTCAAGCTGTGCTGGCCCGTTTACGATGACCTGCTTTGACATTCCCCGTGTTCTATTTCTTGTCGAGGAGACCGGGCCTGACACCTCCGAAGCTTGAGACACCGAATCCACTGTTCCACGACGAGACCGGTTCGGAGGTGGCATGCTCGGTAAGGCGAACTCGTCAACATCTTCACTAAGACTTGGAGCTCGCAATGTTGAATTCGACGTAGAATCCTTGGCTTTGCGTCCACGCTTCTTGGATAGCGGCTTTTCCGTCGACGGAAGGACGACCTCCACAATATCATCGGTGACTTCGACTATGCCTTCAGTTCCCTGAGAATGATTGCCTACATGTTGGGTGGGAGCAGAGTCGTCGGTCTGCATGAGCTGGGCGGGATCAATCGCTAATGGCCGGTGAGGGGAGGACTGAGACGTGGGAGGCAGCAGTTGATCCTCTGGTACACCGAGGTTTGAAGGATTCATATCATTGTATGGCGGTTGCTGTCCGGCGGCTCCAAGCATGCGCTTAGGATTTTCTGTTCCAGATTGGTTAAGGTCCCCTTCCAGAGATACCTGACTCAAAGATCCAAATGGATTAGCGTTAGCGTCCAAGCCTCCACGGAAATCCAAGTTAATGGATTGGTATTGTCCTATGGAAGCCATGGAAGTTGACATGAGAGGTGCTACCTCGGGTACGGATCGTCCGAGGAGTGAAATTACTCCGGTCTGGTCGCTTGAACTGGTCGCTACCAGCATGCTTGGCTCAGCCGAGGCTGACGGTGAGCCAGACATTCCTTGGTTTGCTGTAGTCTCAGCAGGGTCCTCTGGTTCTGAAGTCTTTGGTTCTGGTAATGATGCTAGAGATGGTGCGAATAGATCATCTCCCAAGGCAGATCGCGACCTGGACGCTGCGCCATAAGTCTTCGACCTCTTAGACTTTGCCTTCTTGCCAGATCCCTCGTGTGATGCATCGTTGGGTCCATCCTGCAGAGCACTGCGAGCTCTTTTCTTGGCCATTACTGCGGGCGACATATGAATTGAAAGTGATGTGAGATGTGTATCCGCACTGGCCCCATTGACTGCAGACTGGGTACTGCTGTCACCAGCGCCGTCAAACGGGCTAACGTTGTTGAGTTGGTACGAAGCAGAAGATGAGAGTCTCTGGGTTGGATCCAGAAACTGATCGAAATCAACTTCGGATGGGGAGGCCAGTGGTGCGTGGACAGCCTCACTTTCATCTCCAGGCACATGAGTTGGGTAGTCAGGTGGACCGAAGTCAGACTCGGCGTCAGAATCTGCTATCTCTGGATGCATTGCCACCGCACTGTCATAAGAGATCCTCATGGAATGTTCGCCTGCTGGACGAAGTGGTGTTGATCGAAGCCGACGCGCTTTCAAATGACCCAGGAACGACGCGTATTCACGTGATTTTTCGTCTTTTGAAACGACGCTCAAAGGGTGACGAATACCTTACACAGTACGAGTAATCAATTACTGCATAACTACAACTATCTCCCAAACCATCAAGCTCCAGGACGCGGTTCTCTACTGGTCAATCTCTCTGTACGCCCATTGCGGCCATTGGCGGTTGATGGAAGGTGATGGCTTTATTGGTTCTGGTAACTGCGCACACAGCTGTTCTCGCTGGAGGTACCGCATGGGTACTTGAGAAAGTCGGCATAGAATCATACGCGGTACATCTTGGAGTCATTGTGATAGACTTAAGGATGCCCTAGAGAATATTTTGTGCAAGGGGTGTTGTGGGCGAGAGGACCCTCGGGGCAACATTGTCCACCACGTTCGCTCTGGCACTGGGCTTCGACTTGCCTGTGTCAACTGCTGCTGGAGGGGGTCTGTACCTTGGACGACTATTCGTTGACTCCAGCTGCATGCAGCCTGGGCTAGGCATTTGGATTTGGGGAAGACAGGAATTGTGGGCGTTCGATGAAATACTGATTAGCGGAAACTCTGCTATATAGCAGATGCAGAGTGTCTTTGGTCTGTTATACATGCAGATGTAGCGCTGGCCTGTAAGGAGTCTGGCGGTGGTCGTCGAGACTTCAGAACTGATGGCACGGAACACGGCCGGTTGAGATTTCCTGGTCCACGTCCTCCTGAGCTCTGAGAGAAATTCCCTGGCATCGATTAAAATTGAACAAACCACGAAATCGATTTCTACACCTCGTTCGAGGCCACACATGTGACCAGCTTCTAAGATCTCAATGGTCACTTCACTGTCAAACCTGCCTCTAACCGTTTCTCTGCCCGAGCCTTGCGTGGCTCGCTCGACGTGCTGAGCGTCCAACAAGCATCTGCCTTCCGCCCCCGGAAGTCGGTAGCCTGGATCTTTGATACCCAAGGTGGCATGGGTCAGGGTGCCTCGTTTCGGACCGAACTACGTGGCTCCATGTTGCTGGAGGAATGCGTTAATGAGACGCGGACAGCACGTTCCGCTGCCCGGCAGTCATAGTCGATTATGCACGGGAGCACAACGTGCCACCGCTGAGAATGAGGATTGGTCAATTGACGACGAGGAACGTTTGTTCAGGGCAGATGCCGCGAGCCCCTGGACGAGCGGGTCAACGCTTTATGTATGTAGTCAAGGGAACATTCTTGGGGAAATCAACGGTGTGCAAACCTTGAAAGGTCAAATAGCGAGCCGTTGCTTCGCGAAATGCGTTGAGGGAGAGGGAAGAAGAGGGGAATGCGGGCTTGCCTTCTCGGCCTTTGGATGCCTCTCACTGGCCAATTTGACGGTGAAGTCCTTGAGAACATGATTTCTCAACGTCATGGGTCGCACAAATGAGCAAGGCAGAGGAGAAAATAATGGGGAGGTCAAAGTCGGCGTTTGCGCTTAAGGACTCCGCTCAAGACTTGCCCGTAGCTGCCCGCCCACTTTGAGGACAAGTAGTGAAAGTATGTAGATAGTGTCCACGTCAAGATGAGAAAACCGTAACGAAATCATCATCATATCATATTCACGCCGTTCAGTCTCTACCGTAACCCGGGATTGCCACAGGTACCGTGCGCCTGTGCTTTGGACATCCGCGAGAGACCTGAGCGATCAACGCGACGCTACTCGATCACCGAATCATCATCTATCTCTTCATTCAGCCTCTCGCTCCTCCACGTGCTTGCTTGACGACTCTTGTCTGTCCCACCAGAGATTGACCGCCTATCCACCCTCTGCCGGGCCCTGTACCTGCTCCGTGGTACATTCGCAGCACGTTGAAGTTCTCAGCGCTGCCCGACGTTTGTCCCTCCCTCGCTTCTCACCCTCCACGCCTTCCACCGGCCATTCCTAGCGAATCGCTGTTCCACGAGTGGTGATTCCCTGCCACATGCGTACGCTCATACAGTGGAAACATTGAGACCCGATGTCCTCCCCATGTCAAGTAGCGCTCCCGCCGGAAGACCGTCCGCGCCAGGCTCGACGGTAAATGGACACTCGTCTGTCCGCCGTGAATCGGGTTCCTCTTCCACTACGACCAGCCTGAGTCCCTCCGCGAATACCAAGCCCATACCAATCTCACGGGGGACAAAAAGAATATATCCTGCTACAAATACAAACAATGGCAGGCATTCGGGTCACAACCTCCGGAGAGCAGCCACTTCGGGCGACCAGATTCCACAGCTGTCAGAGAGGGACAGTATCTTTGCTGAACACTATGTCTCCTCCCCGGCCGAGCCTTCCACTTCCTTAGACGCTGCAAGGATCTCTCCTACCTCAAATCCGCTACGGAAGGTGCCCTTCAACATGTCTACCATGGTCACCCACCCACTATCACCCCCCGAGACCGACAAGACCCCTCGCATCCATTCTCCCCGAACCCTGGACTGGATCCGAAGGTCAGAGTCCTTTACTGATGTAGACGTTCCACCTTCATCATCCTATCCCTCTCCAGGACCGTTCCGCGGTGTGCGGCGGATAGCCTCCGACTCGAGTCCGTGGGCGAACAGATTCAACGTCACGATGGGAGATGCTCAAGAGACGGACAACAAAGGACACAGCCTAAATGGCTCAGTCGCATCAGAGATCGGAAGCCTTTCCGAGCGTGACAATGGGCCACACGCTCTATTCGAGAGGGGTGACTCGATGCGGACCGCCTTGAAAGGCCCACGTACAGAGCGTAGCGTCAGCCGAGGCCGAGCGCTTGTTGACAAGAGCATCGAGGCGACGGTCAAGAAACCAGAAGCCGGAGGGAATGCCCGAAGCAGAAAAGCCAGCCATATGATGGGTATTTTTAACCCGAGGACCGGCTCTGAGTCTCCTGGACCGATTCTGGGTGAACATATCGAGCCTCCGTCTTCGCAAACTACGAGCCCTGCCGAGCAAGACACGGTATCTCCGTGGGCCACACGGCGATCGTCGAGAGAGCCGCTTGATCCCCAAGCCTCTACGCGAGACGCTAGCCGTTCAGCAAGTGTATATGGCTCCAAAGCTGCCTCCCCGCTCAAGCATGACCATGACCCATATTTCCGACAACAAGATCTCGCCCAAAGGCCGGATCTGCAGGAGAGCAGACCTTCATACAAAGCCTCTCGTGCTCCAACTCCCTCAGAAAAGGTTGCCAGTGGGGATACGGCAGAGGATCAGCATCCCACTGAAGAGGAGCACATATCGGCCGCGGTCTACTATCCTCATTCTGGTCCATCAATAGAAGAGATTGAGCGGTACGCTTCGCCGGGTGAAGTTGTCTCTCCACCTCTCAAGGTTACACGGCAGCTCCCACCTCCAACAGATGAAATTGTGCTATCCACTGACAACAAAGCACATGAAGCACTTGGGGCTACCGAGCATATCGACATCTCTGTTGTCTCCCAGCATGAGAAGAAGATCTTCCACGGTAATTATCGTCCTCTGGATGAAGCGGACAGAGAGGAGCCGCCGCCCTTGTCACCTTTTTCCGAGGCTCCCACCACCGTCATCGTCAGTACGTCCGAATCAGACATTGAGTCTGGAGATGAAGCAGGTCTTCCAAGTCAACCGGAAGACGTGTCAACGACACCCACGCAGCGGAACACCCTTACACGGAGACCCACTGATTCCCAGGCACCGCCCAAGACGAAGGCCAAAGTCGTTCTTGAGCCCTATAAGCATCAAGTTGGTGGCCATTCAACCATCTTCCGCTTTTCTCGTCGGGCCGTCTGTAAACAGCTGAACAACAGGGAGAATGAATTCTACGAACGAATTGAGCAAAGGCACCCTGACATGCTCAAATTCCTTCCAAGGTATGCCCTTTCTCATCGTTGTCTTATCGCTATCCGTTATGAAAGTGCCAAGAGCAAGAGCATCGCTGACGGAAATAGATACATCGGTGTCCTGAATGTCACCTTCTCCAAACTCCCGAAGCAAGCGCAAGACCCAGATGCCAGGTCAGATGGGAAGACACATCTCAACCAAGACCACGTCGCCCGTGGCGAGGCGAACGGAACGCCGAACACTGGGTCTGCGCCCGTTGTCTCGACCTCGGGGGAGAATCCACGAATCGTTAGCCACTCGATTCAACAAATCGGCAGCATTCCAGAGGTCATCCTCGAGCAGAACAAACACATCATTCCTTCGAACTACTTTGCCCTGCCGGAACGGCCAAAGAGTGCTGACCCGAATCATGGCCGCAAGCGCAGTCGGGACTTCGACGCCATGGACGCTTCAGCACGAGACTTGCAACTCCCCGAAAAGTCACCAAGTAGGCCGTCAATGCCGGAACACTCCAACAGCTGGGGGCATACCACCGTCAACGAAGGCTTAAAGGACAAGATCCTCCGCGAAGTCTTCGGTCCGCCACCTGTCCAGTACTTTCGACGTCACATGCCTTCACACAGTTCCTTTCCGCGAGTCAAGGGCTCTCACCCGCGTCGACGCAGAAGTAATCTCTCTGTTAATTCATTCCCTCAAGCAGAAGTACAAGATCTGAGTCGACCCGATGGTCGACTCGATACCTCCATGTCCAACAACGAAGCTCCTCACATGGCACCGCTCAGCGAAGTGTCAAAGAACGACGAGGCAGGCAGCATGTATTCTGCATCCGTCTCGGCCACTGATGACCTCAGATACAACCTCGAGCAAGTCAGAACAACAGGCAGTGAGATGTCTAGTGGGTCTGGTGCAGAAGGCAGGTCGCATATCAAAAGGCGTCATTCCGGCATGGGTCTGCGGCGTAGGCGGCCGTCGGTGAACACAAAGGAGACTCCTGGCCTCGAGTATTTTGAGGATGAAGCCTACACGACTGATTTCGGACCTGACACGGGAAATCATGTCTTCGCTATGGATCAGGATCAGGACCAGTCAAAAGCCAATGGGATGCACAAGGAAGGATATTCGGCCACCAACAGCTCGGCAAAAGACAAATCCGCGCCAAATGGAGCGGGCAACCCGCAGAACAACTCGAACAACCGCACCAAGGAGCACCCGCAGACAAGCCTGATCCCCTCGAATCCGAAAGAGGCTCAGAAAACCTACACTGCTTCCGGCGATCGAGTGATGTTCTTCATTCTGCTGGAAGATCTCACCAGTGGGATGGGGCGACCTTGCGTGCTCGATCTCAAGATGGGCACAAGACAGTTTGGTGTGGAAGCCACTAGAAAGAAGATGGAATCTCAACGCAGCAAATGCAAATCCACGACGTCCCAGCAGCTTGGTGTCCGGGTCTGCGGCATGCAGACTTTCAATGCGAAGACAGGGAAGGTCTCGTATGAAGACAAATATTATGGCCGTGACCTCAAGGCCGGACAGCAATTCAGGGAGGCCTTGACAAGATTTCTTTATGATGGCGTCAGCTACGACAGTGTGGCAAGGCATATCCCCACCATCTTGCACAAACTCAGTAAGCTTGAGAGCATGGTGCGAAGGCTGCCCGGTTATCGATTCTACGCAAGCTCCTTACTCATGCTTTATGACGCCGAGCCGTACAAGTCGCGTGAGGCCGAAGAGGCGGCGAAGAACGGTATCGATATCGCAACGCAAAAGCAGAAGGAAGGCAAGAAATGGCCCCCACCGATCGACATCAAGCTCGTGGACTTTGCAAACTGTGTCACTGGCGAAGATGAACTTCCTCCCAATGCTCAAGCACCGCCTGCTCACCCGAAAGACATCGATCGAGGTTACCTGCGGGGCTTGAGAACTCTCAAGGCGTATTTCGGACGGATATTATCCGACATCAGAAACAACCAGGTTATAGAGACGAACGGTCTGGGCGAGCATGTTACGGAAGACGAGGCTTCCACTCAGCTCTCCAATGTGGTAACCGGCACGTCAGAGGAGGAAGGTGAAGTCAGCGTTTGATTTGGTTCGAGATGCACGAGCGCTAGATTTGTTATGGGGCAATCCCAGAACTACGGTTTCTGCAAATGATCAGCTTTAGCGAGGAGTGCGGAGTTATTAATTCTAGTAGTTGAGTATGATATAACAACGACGCGGACGAGACATGATCACGGCCGCTGGATATCTGTTCTTCCTCCATTTTGCGGAAGGAATCTCGAGCATGCAGAGTGCTTTCAGACAGCTTTTGCCGTTCATGTATGTGTAGAGCTTACAAAGGACGGCGCTGTCGTCGCGGTAATGGCCGAAACTGTTATGACATGACTACCGTTAGCACACCCAGTCATTCAAGACCGTAGAAATGCACAAAGGTGATATGTAGAAGCGGAGCCGGGCATGGAAATGGAAATGGAAAGGTTCACAATCACACAAGCAGGCAATATAAGCCCCTGTAGCCTCCCAGGTACGCTTGTCTGAGGTGACATCGAGAGTTCGGTCTGCAGTTGCATGTATTGCCTTCGAGTTACGCTCATCTGCGGCGATATAATGAGCCGAGTCTGGCAACGAATTATGCTCTCCAACCCTGCACAAACTCGTGCAGTCTATCAATAACGACGCCAAAGACGGCATTCACGCTGTCGGCCAACACCTGATCCAGCGCCCTCACCGCTTCTTCCTCACTGACGTCCAGGTTGAACCGCTCCCGGACCTTGCCTACGGCTCCGCCCATGCCCCCCATCTGCTCTTCCATCAGCCTGATATCCGTCACTGAACTTTGCACCATGAGACTAAACAGGTTCAGCACCAGGGAGCTCGATTTCCGCAGCGTCGTGTACGCGGTGAAACAATACTGCTTAAACTGAGCGTACTGAGGCGACGTCGTCCCACCCAATCCCTCCACCATTTCCTTGCACAGTTTTATGAGCGGGGCAAACGGTTTGGGATCCCGGCCGAGGATAAAGCCAAAGTCGATGTGGAAAAAATGGCCGGAAGGTTGAAGGAGGAGGTTGTCGAGGTGGCGGTCTCCGACGCCGAGGATGTAGGTGATGACACAGTAGCCGGCGCATGAGCGGATGTACGTGTCCATGGTTTCCTTGCGGACACCGAGGGGACCGGATGCGTCGGGATTGTTGGCGCGCAGGTAGGCTAGCACGGATCCCTTGTACTTGGTCGAGATTGCAGAGATGGGCGTTGAGGGGATGAACTGAACGGCACCTGCCGAAGGCGACGTCGCAAGGATGCGGTACGGCGTCAGCTTCAGGTCGAGGTTCTCCTTGAGGAGGAGGTTGTTCATGAGTGTGATGATCTGGATGACAAGTTGATCTTGTCGGAGATCATCGCCGGTCTTGAAAATGATGGGGTATTTGCCGTGCGTCTGCGGACGCTGTGCTGATGTGCTGGACCCATGTGCGGCGCTGGCAACCTTGAAGTTGAGGTACAGTGGCGACAATGATGACTTGAAGACATTTGCTTCATCGGGATAGACGCCACACACTTCAATCTCGGGATCAAGAGGGAGTGGGATGGGCGGGTCGATCTTTACCAAGTCGTTCTTCGGGTCAGCGAGAGTCTTCTTAAGCATCTCTATCTTCTGTAGACGGTTGGTCCTGCTGAACCGAATGTCTTTGCTGATGCTCGAGATAATGGTGATCAGCTCGCCCTGGCGCAAGAGAATCTTGCGCAAATCCGGGTTCCGGTTCTCTAGTTCCAGCATGAAGTAGAACTCAACTCTGGCGAAGAGTTGTCTGTTTGTCGTGTTAGTGTCAGCTCCTTGGTCAACGCATTCGACCATCAGGAACCAGTGCAGGTAGTTGCCGAGCAGAAAGTTGTTCGCGGCACGGTCGATCAGGAATTTCGCCAGTGACGCTGCCGGGAGGCCTTCCTCGGTCTGTTCGTACTTCTCAAACTTCAGAGCCTGGACAAGTTGGAGAAGGTATAGTTGCAACTCTTCGTCTCCGGCCTGGCGAAGTCTGTCCACCGCATATGCTCGTACCACAGGATTGTCGTACGTCGGACCGAGCAATTCCAGAGCGGCATCGACATCGATCTTGGCCCACCTTGGGATCAATTCAACCAGTTGACGGACCTCGTTTGGATTGGTGAAATCTGTCGCCTTGACGACCTTGGTCAGGGCTCGTTTATCTCGACTCAAGTGACGCCGGAAAGTCCAGATGACGTCCTTGTCTTGAGCACTCAGCTCTTGTGTAGGCCCATACGACAAGATCTCGTTGAGTTCGTCTCTCATCTTTGCATTCGGCTTCTGATCGCTGTCGGAGAATGCGTTCCTGTCACTTCGGACCAGCCGCCGGTGTTTACTTTCACACGGATTCTCCCTCTGGAACTGCTCCGGGTCGAACATTTGAACGACTGGGTACTCCGCGTCGTCCACCACAGATGTGCCGGGGGCAATACCAGGACCGTAGCGGACCTCTGGTGGGGGCTTTGCACCAAGTGCTGAGGCTGACGGCGCACTTGAGAATTCCTTCATCATTCTTGATGGCTCATAACCATAATCTTCGAAGATGATCGGAAAGTCCCAACGCGGGAAATCCACGTAGAGGGTGAAGCGCTCTTCATCGTCCGCGTCATGGTCCGAATCGCTCTCATCATCGTGATCCACATGTCCGTTCGCTCCGTTGATATTAGCACCATGCGATTTACGCTTTGTGGCTTTCGTGGCTGAGGATCGTTTCCTTGCTGCTTCGTCGACTTCGCGTGCTTTCTTGCCAACCTTTTGGAAGACCAGTTGATCAAGCCAGTCGTTCTGCGGAATCTCGTTCATTTCATGCTTCTTGAACAACTGCTCTAGGCGCTCGAGTTCCTCCTCTTCTGGAATGGAGGGAGGCGGCGGCTCGTTCGGTTTTCGTCGCTTCGGGCGAGGAATATGTGGAGTCCTTGTCGGCGCGTGGCCATCGGCGGCCCTTCCGCGGTAGACTTTGCATTTCTGGCGCCCCTTTCTTAGAGTGCCGTCTTTGTCAAACAGCGGGATGGTGGTGCCACCAAACGGAATGGCATGGTCGAGGCTACCATTTTCCGGACATGGTGATATGTCCCAAATTGTGATGGCGACTTGTGATGAGATAGGACAGTCCTTGATCAAAACAGGAAGCTCCAGCCATTTGTTCCACGCTCTGATGTTCTTAAAGAACAGATGAGGGGTCTGCACGGACACACCCAGCGGCTTTGATTCGGCCCATAGCTGAGCAGTCACATATAGTTCGGAGTTTGGGTTCTGGACTGAGCCAACATGACGGATCTCCGGGTGTTTAAGCAGGACTGTGTATGGGAACGTGCTCTGTCTGCCTTCTAAGGTGTTTCTGCCCAAGTCAGTAACAGATCCTGTGGATTTTCTTGCACAATCATCTCGAGGAAGTGGATGTCTCGACAATAGTGACCGAGACGATCAGCAACTTACATCCTGACACAAACTGGAAAGTCTATCTGACGGGACGTTGCAAACGTATAAGTATCCATGATCGCTCCACAGGAGGAGTGATGTCCATTGCCGGGGTGTAATGAGATAGGAGAGTCCGATACAGGATCCGCGGATAAGCGAATGATATGATTAAGAGGACAAACAAGGTGAAGCCTGGGTGAATGCTGAGTGAAGTCGGATGGAGCCTCGCACGGTTACAAGGCTGACCCACTAAGCCAGGCTGAGTCTAGCGTTGTATGACGCGTGGGGGAACGGCGCGACAGGCCAGGCGCAGGCGCGGGCGCGTTCTGTACAAGGCCTGTGTCAAGCCTGATTTCATCATTCTGTTGGCTGGATTAGCTCTATACTGTGGGCTGGGTTAGCTCTCAGCGTTCGCATCTTCTTCATCTCGGTCACAAGTTGCTCTGATGCGCCCAACATGGCTCGGCTGAACACCCGACCAGCTTCTTCTGATAATGACAGCGCGAGAAGCCCGAGCTTAAACCGTCAGACCCCCGAAACATCAACTACCCCTCCTTCACCTGCTCATTCCGACTCAGAGGACGAGCTGCGCAGCCGAAGTAGTAAGGGAAAGAGAAAGAGTGCCGCCGCAGGCTTATCAGACAGAACACCAGCCCAACCGCGGAAGCGGGGACGAACTGGCGTCGATGACTCTCAGACGCCGTCAGCGCAACAATTCTATGATCCCGAGCAAGCGCCCGAGGAACGACGGCGGCTGCGAAAAGGCTTCCGGAGTCTGTTATCAGAGCTACATGACTCGAAAGCAGAGTACCTACAGCCGAACTCGAAGGGTCTGGAGGAGACTCTGAGAAAGGCAGACGAACTCTACAAAGATGTCAAGCAGACTTCTGAAGCCACCATCGACTCCCGGCTCATCCTGGAAGCAGCAGACTTGTCCTACAGGAAAATCAACAGTATCACTCTTGGTGATGGCACGACTGGGGTCGATGTGGATGATTTCATTACCAAATGTATCGGCTTCATGAAACAAGGTGATAGACACAATGGGCCTCCTAACACACAAACACAAGGCAGGCGAAGGAACCCTGACGACGACGATGATGACGCTGGTGACACGATGAATTGGGAGTATTTAGGGAAGAATGCTTGCGTCTTGTACAACTCTCGTCCCTGTCTGACCGGTTTCCTCCTTGGTCCACTGTCAGTACAGAAGAAAGTCCGACAACAGACACAGAGAAAAGCGCGCGAAGCTCGCACACAACCCGGTGAGGCAATTCGTCCGGTTCAGCTTGGTGAGGAAGACTTGGAAAAACAAGAGTCGGCCAATCTCACAGAGATATGCACAGAGATCGCATTTCTATTGAAGAAGGCCACCCACAAGAACAGCGAAGCCGCGCAAAGAGAGTTGAACGAACTTGAGGAAATGGAAGATGGTGTCTCGGAAGAACAGGCACGCGAAATTCTTCGTCGAAACTGCATTGCTGACAACGAATGCATACCGTTGTTCAACTTTTGTATCAATCCAAAGTCGTTCGGGCAGTCGGTGGAAAACATGTTTTACGTGAGCTTTCTGATCAAGGAGGGAAAGGTCGGGCTGGATCTCGATAGTCAAGGCTTGCCGACATTGGGCATGGCAGAAGTGCGATCGATGGAGGAGAGACAGGAGACCCACCGGAACCAAGTCATTTTCACGCTGAGCATGGAAATCTGGGAGGACATCATCAAGAGCTTTGGTATCAAGGAGAGCATCATTCCTCATCGAAACGAGGAGGATTACGACGACGGGACGCGGGACTATGCACGAAGGGAGGGCATTGATGGTCGAAGAGACGGCGAGGAGGAAGACTCCGATGCCTACTCCTAGGTAGTCAATAGCAGCTGGCTTGCTTCCTTGTACTATCGACGGTTGTGGGTGTGGTGTCACCTCTGGTCGTAAATGGCTCAACACGAAGCATGTTCCAAGGTTCATTCACCAAGACGGAGTCTGGCCGGCAGCATGGCCGTGCGTCCTTGCATCCAAGAAATCCCAGTTCCCGAGTCGCTGCAGATCCCCCGTCGGCCCCCTCCAGCCCGCCCATACCAACCCTGGCGCCGCCCTCGTTCTCCGCATCTATACCCCGCCTTTTACCGTTGCACTCACTGGCTCATTCTCACCTGATCTTCATAGGACATCCTGACAATTCGATATGCCGAGATGCACAAGGCCCCTCTGTCGTAGCTTGGCTGAGCTTGCTGCCACTAATACGAGAGCCCGGCTCCAGGATGGGAGAGACGGGCATGACGGGCTTGTGGCCGGTCGGTGGCTGGCCGTGACCATCACCGTCACCGTTACCTCGAATGCCATACCAAAGGCTATGACATAAACCCGGCATCATGTCTGGCCCTGGGGTGCTCAGAGCTTCTGTTCATCCCAGAGAGACGCCAGAGTCCAGACTCCAGATCCTACCAAGTCGTTCAAGCCTTCATCATGGAGAAATCACCGCCGGCAGAGCATCACGAGGATTCAAGCCCTGAGGTAAGTCAGACACTCCGAGCCTCGTCGGATACCCCTGGTCTCACAGTCCAAAGAAAATCGTCATCGCCTCACCCAGCGACGAGAGCACTCACTCGGTCGACCCTGTCGAATACGAAAAACGAAACAGGCGCCTCAACCGCAGACTCGACCTGCGCATCCTGCCGCTCTGTTGCTGGGTCTACCTCTTGAACTTCCTCGATCGAGGCAACATCGGCAACTCGAAGGTCCTGAATTCAGAGACCGGGGATGACCTATTGCAGCAGACGGGCATGACGGCAGATAATTATGCCATCACCGTCACGCTGTTCAGTTTGGCTTACGGTGAGTTGTTCCTGAAGCAAGCGTGCTGCAAGGGTTCTTATGCCCTGTTGTGCTTGCCGTATCACCTAGTCTACCCAGGCAACGATGTTGGCTGACATTGTCGAACAGCCCTGTTCGAGGTCCCCAGCAACTATGTCATGAAACACTGGGTGCGGCCGAGCTTATGGCTGGCCTTCCTGCTCTTCGCCTGGGGAGCCTTGACAATTGGAACTGCTGGCGTACACAATTACGCGACTGTCCTCTCGCTGAGGTTCCTCGTCGGCGTGTTCGAGGCAGGATTTGTGAGTGTTTTCCCTTTTCGCCCCAACGCACGGTGTTGTTGCCGTCTCAACGACCACTTGCGAGCCTAAGTGCCCTTGGCTAACGTGCTTGGTGCAGTTCCCTGGCATCGTCTACTTCATCACCGTGTGGTACCGGTACAACGAACGAGCCGTGAGGATCGCTTGCGTCGTTGGCTTTTGTAACTTGGCCGGCGCGTTCGGAGGAGCCATTGCCTACGGGGTGGGCCACATCAATGGCACCGCAGGGCTGCAAGGGTGAGTGTCCCGTTCTCCCGGAGAGAAAGAGAAGACAAAGCCGTGACGACGACGCTGACCACACATGCGCGACAGCTTCCGATGGCTGTTCATCATCGAAGGCATCATCACCATCGTCAGCGCCTTCTTGCTGCTGTTCTTCCTTCCTGACTATCCCGCCCGCGCGAAGTGGTTGAGCCCGTCGGACAAGCAGTTCGCCGAGGACCGCCTGAAGGAGCGAGGTGGCGGGTACTTGAGGAACCACGCCTCGCGACCAGAGGTGATAGAGACGTTCTTTAGCCCAAGGATGCTGTGTCACTATATCGCATACGTATGCCTGCCTGCCTGTCCCTACCGGCCTCTACCTACCTCCTGCCCACTTCCTGCCCACCACCTACCAACCTAGCACCCTAGCCCTAGCCCTGCATGACAGACCAACTGACTTACTCCCTCTACTTAGATCGCCGACGTCGTCCCACAAGGATCCTTCACCTTCTTTACACCGACGATTGTAACTGGTTTGGGCTACACGTCCATCCACGCCCAGCTCCTGACCGTCCCGCCGTGGTGCGTCGGCTTCTGCGTGGCCATCACCCTGTCCTACTCGGCCGACCACTTCAACGCCCGCGGCCTGCACATCGCGGTAGCCTCTCTCGCCGGCGCGGCCGGGTGGCTCGGCGCCGGCTGCCTCCCCGCCGACGCGTACGTGAGCCGCTACGGCTGCCTGTGTCTTGCGGCGTGTGGCGCCTTCCCCGTGGCGCCCAGCATGACGAACTGGGTGGCGTGCAACACGCCGTCGTTGCTGACGATCCCGTTCGCGATCGCGCTGAACAACTCGTGCGCGGGCATCGGGCAGATCATCGCGCAGTGGATCTGGAAGGCCGACGAGGCCGACAAGGGCTATCCGACCGGGAACTTCACTTGCGCGGCATGTGGCTTCTTCGTGGCGCTCATGTCCCTCGGGTTGAGGTGGCATTATGGCCGGATGAATAAGCGGGGCGTGAGGGATGCGGCGGGGAATGAGAGGGTTTGGGCTCTGTGAATACACACTGTCGACAGGAGAATGAGACAAAAAGGCAAGTTGTGTGGCCGAGGGGTTGCAGAAGAGCCTGACCAGTGGAGCGCGGCGGAGAAGCATGTCAGAGACGCCTGAGCGAGTGGCCATTTTGTGATACAGAATACTGTAGCATACCACAGCCATGCTGAATTTGAAAGCTCCATTCCCTGACGGGAGGCCCTCCACATTACTATATGCATGTTGTATTGAACTGCTGGGTGCTCGAGACAGGCCCCGTTCTCGTCCCAATGCATTGTATACATAGTCTGATCTATTGAACCTGTCGGTCTAGACAGAGAGGAAGCCCATACTCGGTATCAGTCGTCAGAGACCCGGCGTATGGGGAATCGGCATAATACCGTCGTCTATCTCATGGTAACTAGCTCTTCGGCGCTTGTCTGTGACAAAGATGCGTTAGCGTTTGTCGAAGGGGGGAAGGAACCAACGGAGTCGTCGGATGCTGTTTAGAACGTACCGGATGAATGGCCACACAGCTGTCGAAATCCTTCTTTGTGGCGCCCATCTTGACCGCGACGCCGAATCCCTGCATCATCTCGTCAACGCCCCTGCCTAGGATGTGTAGGCCCACGATCTCTTCTCGCGGCCCTTGGCACACGATCTTGAACTCGGTGGGTTCTTTCTTTTTCTCTTCGGGCGGAAATCTGTGCGGTGGCGGACTTCGTTAGCTGACTACGAACGATTCCCTCTGAAAAAGACTCGGGGGTCAAATGTGACGAAGAGAAGCACTTACACATCGTAAAACATGGCCGAAAATTTGGTGTGGTAAACCTTGACGTTCTCCTTGCCGTATTTCTCAATGGCTTGCGGTTCTGTGAGCCCCGTCGTGCCGACCTCGGGATGCGAGAACACGACGGACGGGATGCGGTCGTAGTCGAGATGCGCGTCCTTCACCTCCGGCGGCCCGAAGAGGCGGTTGCCCAGTTGGCGACCGGCGGCAATGGCCACGGGCGTGAGTTCCGCCTGGCCTGTAACGTCGCCCAAGGCGTACACGCCACTGACGGAGGAGTTCTGGAACTTGTCGACCACGATGTGCCCCTTCCCGTTCCTCTTGATGTTGATGTTTTCGAGACCGAGGCCCCTGTCTTCCGGACTGCGGCCGATTGCCCACAATAGTTCGTTGGTCTCCATTTCCGACCCGTCGTTCATTATCACCTTCAGCTTCTTCTCGCGGGGGTCGGACCCGTCTTCGCTCCCGGGGTTTAATTGAATGACTTCTTTGATGCCGGGGTGATTCCGGTGTACGTGGACGCCGATGTCCTCGTAGTGTTTCGTCATGGTTTCTTGGACCATGGGGTCGAATTTTCTTAGGAAAGTATTGCCGCGGATGAACAGGTGTGTCTCCACGCCAATTGCATTCATCACACCCGCGAGTTCGACGGCGATGTAGCCGGCGCCCACGAAAATCATCTTCTTCGGAAGGTGCTTGATCAAGAAGTACTCGTCCGACGTGATGCCGTACTCTGAGCCCTTGATGCCCTCCGGCTTGGTCGGATACGACCCTGTCGCAATGGTGATATGCGGTGCAGTGACCCGGAACACTTCTGATCCGTCCTTTGGCTTGACTTCCATCTCATGTTCGCTAATGAACGTCGCCGTGCCGTGTATCAGCTCGATTCCTTCTTTTGCCCAGTTATTCTCGTAAGCGCCGTTTAACACTTTTATCCGTGCATCTCGCTTCTCGACAAAGGTCTTGAAATCGAAGGAATTGTTGTCGCCGAAGGTGTAGCCGTAGTGTTTGCCTGCTGCAATGGCCTCGCTTATGGAGGCGAAATTCCAGGTCATTTTCTTGGGTACGCATCTAAATAGGGTCAGTCAGTCAACCCGGGCCAGTCTGAGGTTTACCATTCGCATACCCAACGTTCACACAGCAGCCTCCCGAGACTCCGGCGTCGATGATACATGTCTTTGCGCCGTACCATCCACTGGCTCTTCGGGCAGCTCCGCTGCCACCGGATCCCCCGCCGATTACTATATAGTCGTACTGCTTCGTGATGGGAGCCATCTTGGAGGTCGTCGACGAGAATTGCCTCGCAAGACTCGACAGCCTCGAGGCAGGTGCGGGGTTCGACCGAGGGCTCGCGTGCAAAGATTCGATAACCGAAGGTCTTGTGGAAGCCAGAGTCAAGGTACGGGAGGATGTGCACGTAGCAGATAGCCTCAAAAGTCGACGGGACACAATTGACATCACCGAGAGGGAGGGGAGCAAAGGAACGTCGGGTGGGCTTTAGGATTCCCTTTATCGAAAACGAATGCAGAACGAATATCGCAATGGGGGGGCTAAACAGCGAACTGATGATGTGATCCGCGGTCGAGAACGAGTCTTGTCTTCCCCTCGTCGAACGATTCCGCCAATCGCTAGCTAGAGACCTCGACAAGCCCCGATTGCTGATTAAACCGTACAGGAACCGTTTTCGCAAGTGGGCTTTGGCAATCGATGACTGAGCACACGTTTTATTGGCGGTTCAAGGGAGATGGACACCCTACACGGAGTATATAAATGACTCAGACAAGAATTCCTATAGCATCAGGGTCTAATGTTCAATATTGTTCAAGGCGTGCAGGATCGACGTAAATTGCAGGAAGTCTATAGCCTTGGCTTTCCCCTTGGGTCCGGCGATTTCTGACCAATATCAATTTGGTCCCACCACGGATAGCCGTCTGGAGCATCCTGAGGGACTTGGCCAGTGAAGTTGACCTGTCTCTTCTCCAGGAAGCTCTGCACACCTTCGACATTGTCCTTGCTTCCGAACAATCCATGAATAATTCGTGAATCAAGAAGGTGGGCGCCCTCTGCACTGTCAGGCCCGCGGTACATGAGCTCCCTCATCATCTTGGTTGAGACCGTCGAGGTGTTCTTCGCAACTTCGTCTGCTAGCTCAAGGGCCCGAGTCAAGGTAGCTTCGGGTGAGGGCAGCAGTTCGGAGAATAGTGTGCCAAAGAGCGGAGAATCTGCAGGATAGACTGAACCTGTCGTCGTCAAGTGCATCGCTCGAGAATGCCCGATCAATCGAGGCAAAAAGTATGACGAGCATGCCTCCATGATAATGCCCCTTCTGCTGAAGACGAAGCCGACCTTGGCTTTGGCGTAGGCGACCCGGATGGCAGCTGGCAAGCACATGGTAATCCCAACGCCGACAGCTGCGCCTTGGATAGCAGCAATGGTGGGTTTCGAGCAGTGATGGATTGCGAGAGAGGTACGACCTCCACTGCGAACACGTCAGTGCTATTTTCCCTGTGCAGTATGCTTTTTCTTACCCGTCTCTGTGGTCAACATCACGCTCCGTCTTGGGGTTCTTGACCTGCCCAGTCTCATCTTTTGCTCCCAAGAAGCCGATATCTAGGTCGGCGCCCGCACAGAAGCTTCGCCCTGCGCCAGTAAGGACGACCACCTTGACCCGAGGGTCGATGTCAATGAGCTCGTAAACTCTTTCCAGATCTTCCCGCATCTGGTCAGTGAATGCATTGTGCTTTTGTGGTCTGTTCAGGGAGATCAACAGCACTGGCGTTGGGGTAGGAGAGGAGTCGGGCACATAGGAAACCTTGATTTGCTTGAGAGGAAGGGATTTGTACGAGTCGGGGACCTGTAGCGGCGGACGGGCAGGAGGAGGCATCTTGAAGGTGGTAAAGCTTTGCTTAACGACGAGGAGGGAGAGCCAAGGTCACTGTGGAAGGGTAAGCTGTCAGGACATTATTCTTGTATTTGGCGCTCAGCACCTATTTGTTGTATTTGTCGGTGTTTACCCTCGGCTCAAGCCTGTGCTCACGCCGCGGCCTGCATTTAGCAGCCGGTGCGGAGATCGGCTGGGAAGCTGTGAGAGCTCGGTTCCTGCGGATAGCAAGTACATGGAGTCATCTGTCGGCAAGATCCTGTAATTGGAAGTACTCCATAACTTTTGGGTGAATCTACTCAGAAACGCATCTGAGTTCTGGTATGTCTTGAACCCAGCCATTTTTGTGGGTGGGCTGGAACATAAAAGGAAATCCAACGATGTAACCCGGAACGATCCAATATACGCGGGATGTAGATTTCTCAGACTTGTGCCATTTAGCCCTTCTCTTTCAGATATTGTCCAAATTTGACTTAATGGCCTCCTCAATGCGCCTGCAGATGTAATCCGGTGCTGGTCTGGAGGTCTCGTGGATTTGTGAAGAGTAGGAAGCTGGAGTCATAGACTAACACGGACAGCCAATCTAAGATATCGAAGTGGCCTTGTGCTTGTAGTACATGGTCATCATTTCTAGAAGTGTCCCTGCGAGAACGACGTCAAGCTTGCAAGGACTGGCCGAGATTGAGGAAGGATGTCGACCTCGTGCGAGTACCCGAGGTTGGTGTTTGCCTGAGCTTGAGTCCCACAACGAAAATTGGGGGGAAACTGCCTGCGCCATGGAATTTCGCGAGGCGAAGGGTACGACATGCGACGATATGGAGGGAAAAGCCAGCACCAAGTTACATGAGATGGACCACATTTAAGAGCCTGGGAGGACGTTTCTACGCGTGAACAGCATTTGACGCGCAATCAAATTCTGAGTTGTTCTCGCTCTCGCAGGCAATAGATGAATGAGAATTACAGGAAATCTCACCATTACATTAAGAATCATTTGAGATTGAACCCATACTGCTCTTCTCCAAGGCTTTGCACAAGGCAAGACGGTGATGAAAAGATGATCCCGAAAACAGGAATGAGCCAAAAAATGCGCGGATAAGAGCCCCGAAGGACACTTAATGGCGACATCCACCGCGGTGTGCAATGCAGGGACACCGCCATAGCAGACCCGATGCTTGAGCTGGGTCGCTCCCACAAGGTCTATAGAGTTGTTAGTCAAACGCGAACACATTATGCTGGGGAGGGGAGCACTTGCAAGTATGAAGAATTTCAAAACAAAGAGGGAGGGCGAGCGAAGAATAAGTAGTCGGAATCTTGCCAAGCCATAAGCTTGGCAAACGTGGCAAACATTGCAAACAGGCAGCAGTTGCTTTACTCGTACTCCCGTGTTCCTCGACTCCCTGACATCAAAGTGAATGCAATCTCCGGGCAAGACAACCGGTTGGCTAATGACGCAGCAAAGTGTAATTTTTGTAGGTAGGTCTTGAGCAAGGAACATCGGAAAAACAGCCTCTCCGCTCCCGGATTGCTCCAAACTCACGCGACGCGTTTCATACCAACTATCTCAAGTTGCAACCATTGCTCGTTGGGGCCTTGTGTTCTTCTGGTACAGTAGATAAGATATCCCATTGGTGAACACGCTGCTTTAACCTAGTAGGGTCCGCTGGCGGTATGTCCTCAGTCGTCATCATGGCTTCTCCGGCCTTTCATCTAGGTGTCATCGAATAGGGAGCCCTAGCTCGAACCCAGACCAGCAGCTCTCTTAGTCCCCGTGGCCTACGCATCTCGCATATCCTTCGTATTCTGCCACCTAACATGCGTTTATGGATAAGAGAAGGGCAGGAGATCTCTGGAACAAACCTATGCAGCAAACCTCGGGTCATAAAATCTCCCCATGAGAAGGAACATGCCCATCATGCCGGGATTCTGAAATCCCCACCGGCAAGCATAGGTACAACTAATCTCGAATACATTGCATTCATCCTAAACAATTTAAGCCTCTGGAAGGGAACGACAAGCATTGGCTAGAGTCGAACATTTTCCTCTCTAACTGTAGTAGCTACTCACTCCAGGTCGTACTGACACGATGGCGTCTCACTGCATAAGTTGATGCTGGTGTAGGAACGTCTCGACCTCATGGTTGAAGCGTACGTGGTCCTCTAGGAAGGGGAAGTGGCCATGACCTTCCCATAGCTTCACTTCAAGCCTTGGGATATGGCGGATCCAATCTTTATCGATATCAGCGTACCGCGGCGTCACCAGGAGCAACGCTGGGATGGAATAGATCTGATCCACGGACATGGCAGCTGGCTGCGAGTCTGTTGTCCTAGCGTTCACACGAACGTGCTTTGGCGTGTTCCTCATAACCTTCAAGATCTCGTTTCTGTGTTCGTCGGTCGCCCGGGTTCCAATGACGGTTCTTATCAACGCCTCAAACTTGGAATTATCGGAGAGCCTTTCGCCCAGTTCTTGTCGTTGCGACCGGGTCAGGTAGTAATCAGGGAGATTGAAGAACGAATCGACATATATGATGGCCGAGACTGTGTCTGGAAAGAGTCGAAGGAGCATAGTCGAAACCGGTCCGCCCAGGCTGTGTCCCACCAACACCGCCTTCTCGATTTCTTCCTGCTTCAGCACGACTGCAACGGCATGAGCAAAGAGTTCTACAGTGTAATCCCACTCAGGGGCGTCGCTCTGCCCGTGGCCAGGGAGGTCGATCAAGAGCGAGCAGTATTTCCGGTGCAATGGTGCTTGTAGCCGCCAGAGTGAGCTGTCACAAGCCCAGCCATGTATGAAGACCAATGCCTTTTTGCTCCTCCCATAGGTCCAATAGCATAGCGTTGCTTCACGGAAGGAGGTGGATCTGCATTGGCCGGTGCTCTTGATGCTGCTGGTACCTGTCCTGTTCATATTTTATCTCACCGTCACTTAAACCATGAGACGATGAACAGAGCGTTGCCGTGCTTTGAAATACCCAAGAAGCATCCTCGGGATTATCATCCCGAGTTTGAAAATTGGAGAAAGCCTCGGGGTCAGCATTCGGAACGCGTCCCAATTGGTCCTCATGAGAACGTTTGGAAATTGCTGGCGGGCCGCATTAAACCCAGGAACCAGCGCTGCAAATGGAGGTCTTTGTTCCTTGCACCCAGTTCCAAGTCCACCAAGGCAGATCCTCAAGCTAGAAAGTCACCGGGAACAACATTCAACCAGGAAAGATCAGACGGGTCAAATGCGTCGAAAGAGTCCAGCCATCCAAACACTTGCGCCATTTCTTGGGCATCCAATGCTGCTGGGTCGTTGAATGCTTGATTGGTATAAGATTGAAACCGCCCTGGCTCGGTGGATTCCATGGCTGGAGGATATACTTGCGCTACGGTAGGTTCAGCTCCGTTCGCAAGGTGTGTGCCATCTGGTAATGACAGTCTTTCGTAAAGGGTGCTAAGAGCAGTCACGCACCGCTTAGCTGCAGTACTGTCGTTTTGGAAGTAGCGGAGTATTTCCATTGCTCTGTGCCATGAGATTTGAAGTTCAGAATCAGAGATAGCTCCGAGAGTGACAACGGGCTTCAATCGCGCTGCCAGTAACACTGTAGCAGAGAGATAGACATCTTGAAAAAGGCCTAAGTCAGCCCCCAGTTGAGTAAAGGGATGGAACATATCACGGGTGACAATGGAAAGATTTCCGGAGAGACCTACGCATGGTTCCGTACAGCCATGCAGGCTTTCTTCCCCAGCTTCTTGTCGTAGTCAGGTTGTTGTACGTGATCTCAATTATCTCTCTAGCTGTTTTAACGCAGAGAATACAGCATTGGAGAGCAACTCGATAGTTGAGATCATCGCCGCAGGGTCTGCCGTAAGGTTCGGCGGAGGGCTCCGCGGGTTGAGAGATACAGAGTCTGGCGAAGACAGGGCGAAAGAGGTAAATCCTGACTTGGAGAAATCTGATTGGATAGGTCAAAGTTCTGCTGGCTGATATTACAGGAATGCAGACGTACCTCAATCGGAGAACAACCGCCTGTCGGTGGAAGGTCATCTGCAAGTCATCTTGAGAAGATCCTGACGATACCTCGCTGCATAAATCCAAGTACTTTGGCAGGTCGTCACACCATCCCTGAAGCAATCTCTCGAACCGGAACACTGACGTCTCCCCTTCAAAATATTGGTCATAGCCTAGCGTACCCAAGTTTTCATCTGAGTAGAAAGAAAGAAGGATCTGCTGCGCCAAGTGATATAGCTTTGTAGACACAACGAAGAATGTGAGTACGGATGGGTTGGGTGCGGAGTCAGCCATGTTGACCACGCTGGCATGTGCATACTCGATCTCTGAAGGAAAAGAGGCTGAATCGTCCTTGGACGTTGATATCATCGCTGGTCGGCCCAGATTCATGGAACACATCCTAGCTTCATCAACACTTTCTCCTGCTTCTGTGGCGCGCGCTGAAGAGGAAAGAATACGTACCTTTCGAGCATTACACATCCAGGATAGATTCTTCTCACCCATTCTCCATCTCGGTGGCCAAGGAAACTCCGTTCATATACAGCATTGCGGTGAAGGCCAAGATGATGACAACCCCGAAGGGCTGTCCCAATAACTCCCCAGGCCTTGTGGGTCTTACCTGTTCCAGCCAAGTACTGTGCCATCAGCAACATGACCTGCACGAATGATAACGACAGGAGACTTGTGTCCGTAGGATCAAACCGAACGAGCGAATGTGCTCGATTAAAAAACACCTCAGCCGCAGTATGAGCTTCTCCAGGCTCGGTTTCAGCACGATACTGGCAGCCCAGCGCGAGCACAAGATTCAATATGACGACAGAGGCTGTCTCATCAAGGCGTACGATGTGTGAAGAGTCTTCTGGCAGCGAAGTGCCCTCCCAGACACCCCTGTAGATCTGACCGAATCTTTCTCGGTCGACGAAAGGATACAGAGGGTAAACGAAATTCCAATAGTCCTGCTGAAGCTCGTCCGAGACTTTACGCGGAGGTAGAACATATTGCAACCGTTGTCGTTTCTGTCCGACATTCCCTGGAGAAGTCGGGATAGGGTCCCCCGCGAACTCCGCTGAAGCTTGTCCTTCAATTGCTTGCCGAACAGTATCTAGGAATGATGCAGCTGAGGACATTCCATGGAATCCTTCGTTTTGATGCTCGCCTGTTGCAGCGGCTGTAATCGCATTGACACCAGCACGGGTAGTAGCAGTCTCCGGAGTGTTAGTATGTGAAAGAGGAGAAGTGTTGACAGAAAAGTCGTCTGAAAGTTGTTGTGCTGGAGTGGTCGAGTCCCTAAGAGCCGGCGGGACTGTCTGATTCTGACTCTGTTCAAGGGTTTGGATGCGATTCTGCAATTCGCGCAGGATCCTAGTATTCGGAGTATAGCATTAGTATCGAGACTAAGGGCATTGCTAGATTTCTTTAGGCTCGTTGCAGCAGAGGAGGGAAGAATAGGTCTTATCGAAGCGGATTGCGAACAACCTCTCTGAAACGCCTCCATCCTTCTTCTCGATATGTCTGTACAGACACTTATCTGGTCCCCAGCCTTTCTTGGAACATGCACCACAAACTCATCGGATGTTAGTATCCGCGATCTTCTAGCATGGACAAAAGAAGCACCTACCTGGTCGTACGCCATCGCACTTGATCTTCTTCAGTCGACAGTGCTGACATGCCAGGGAAGTTTTGCGGCGAGGGGTGCGAGGTGTGCTACCGTTCATCGCGGGAACCGAGATCTGATCCGCAGTGGACGCGTCAGGGACGCCTTCTTGATAGCCACGATAGCATGAAACAAATCAATTATGTCATCGACAAGCAGCTATAAGAATGTCTGTCCAGTAGAATGCCTCATCGGCCCAGACAAAGACATGAGCTGCGACGGGTAATCGAAGTCTGTGCAGGTACAACACCGAATAAGCGAAGGGATGCTACGGGGGAGGAGGGGAGCCCCTAGCCCGCGCTGGTAGGTGTGCCGAGCTCAATGCCCGCAGGCCCAAAGCCTTACCTGGATGATTATTTTGACTGACTCGGGTGTTGAGGTAGCCTATTGATCCTGGCCTACGGGCTCTACACTCAACCCTCATCTTGGGATCCCCGGTTTTCAAAGACACAATACCTATGCAACGTCGAGGCAGGCGCTCTTCCCCCGAGATAAGCGTCATCGAAGATTCCTGCTCAAACTACCGGTTCTCCTTGAAGCGGCGGTAATTTGGCGGCGTCCAGCAACGCACCATGAGCTTTTAGAACAGCTTGGACATCTCGACTGTCCCAGCCACCTTCAATTCCCTTCGATGCGGCTAAGCCAGCAGCCACTCCGGCGGCCTGCCCTGTTGCCAGAGCGGTTCCCATCACCCGGACGGCACTTCCAGCAGCACGATCGCCATCAACGCAACGACCAGCTACATACAGATTGGGAGTGTCGACGGAGCGAAGTGATCGGAGTGGGATCTCGAACGTCCCGTTGGGCGGTAGCTTGAAGCTGCTTTCCCAATCACGATGCTCCGGATCGTGGAACTCCATGCCCCAGGCGCACAGGGCGACATTATCGTCGAAGTGTCGATTGCACATGATGTCGTCTTCGGTCAGTTGATACATCGAATTGACATGGCGGGATTCTCTTGTTCCAAAATTTGGCCCAGTTGACACAAGATACATTCTCTCATGGCCTGGTAACTTCCGAAGAACTTCCAAGTACGCTTGCGCTTGTCTTCGCCCAGACATTTCGGCCGCGGTGATGCTCGAGGAGTCTCTTGCATCATAAGAGGCAGATGCCAGAAATGCGACTATATCCCCAGACATTGGAAGGCGTATGAGGACTGACTGGTTTTTCTTCATCAGCTTCTGAAGCTCTGCGTTCTTTGATTTAGCTGACAGGATCGCTTCTCGCCACAACGTAGCGGTTGGGGTAACCCTTGACGAGATGCCTCCAAATCGGGTCGCAAGAGATCCGAGGTTGACGGTACCGTGGTTCCCATATCGCGTCGAAGCGCCCGAGTGGAAGGCAAGATCCGCATCTCCCGAGCAGTCGACGAAAGATTCGGCAACAAGTTCGCGCCGTCCACGCCTCTCTTGTATCTGCACTCGAGCAACTCGCCCGTCCGACCGACGTGTCGCTCCCACTAAGGAGGTATGGAGAAGAACTTCAATATTATGCGCCACCGTTATATCGTCAAGAACGATTTTAAGGCATTCTGGTTCGATTACCTGTCACAACCTCTGTCAGTGGGAAATAATTTGGACACTTGGCTCATTTACCTGGAAGATTCCGCGATGTCGAACTGGCGTATTCGTGGTGCCAGATATCTTGAGTAACTTCTCTCTGATCTCGTCCCATACTCCTCCTACCGCCCGTCTTGGACTGTCCTCTATGGTGAATAACCCGCAATATGAGACAACTCCGCGGTGAGTAGCAGCGCCGCCAAGGTATCCTTCAGCCTCGATGAGCAGTATGCGAGCCTCGGGAGCAGCTTGTCTGGCACCAAGTGCCGCGCCGATACCAGCCGCGCCGCCACCAAGGATGATTACTGTATACTTTTCCCCCTCAATTGCCTCGCAAGTTGCCATTGGCATTGTTTACGATGTCAGAGGAGCGGTTGTCGATACCAAGTATATGTGAAGGGGACAGCACAGGAAGTCCTTGTGGTTGGGTCAGCGCTCAGGTGATGCTTAAAGATGATCAACAGAGTCTGCCTTGTCATCACGACTTGGAAGCTTCCTGTCCTACTTCATCCGCCCGAATCTCCAGTCGGCCATCTCTGAATGAAGATGGTGTCCAATGCAGGGTACCGAAAACAGAGATCCGGAACCCAACCCCGAAGTGTCCGCTCGGGTCCGGGATGATATTCCGGAAACCTTCACTCCCTCCCTCCTTGTCCCCTCTTTCCGCTCGCCGATGATGCCCCGCCCAATCTTTGTTTGAGATTTTTCCTCAGTTAGTGGTGAGTGACGGATCTCCACGTATCCGGAGGTCCCCAGGATATTCAGGGAGGGGGTGGAGAAAGATATATGAACATCGCAGCGTCTCAAGCGAGCTCTTGTTGTCTCTCTTTCAACTCGACTTCAATTCAGACTTACTCCAACTGTCATTTGTCACATTCAATTGTGCAAAAATTATAGGGAACCTCTGCAGGCGCCATGTCGAAGAACAACAATGAGGTTCAGGTGGAGTATTCCTCACAAAAGGATGGCGACGATCAACTCGAGCTCGGGGTGGTCACGATGTCTATTGACGAAGACACCGAGAAGCGCTTGCGCCGAAAGTTTGACTTGCGGATCTTGCCCTTTGGTGTCTTCATTTGGCTCATCGCCAATATTGACCGAACAAACACCGGAAATGCGATCATACTCGGTATGAAGGAGGATGCACACCTGACTGGGAATCGATTCAACATGATATTGACAGGATTTTACCTTGCCTACATTCTTCTTGAGATGTAAGTTGGACCAGCGTGCGCCGCCTTAGTACTTGCTAACCTTTTGCTCCAGCCCCGCCAACATGGCTTGTCGCAAACTAGGCCCAAGAAAGTGGCTGGCATTCTTGACCCTGGGCTTTGGTGCCACAACGTTTTGTGTCTCGTTCGTTTCTTCTTACCCAGCCATGATGTTCCTCCGAGTCCTGCTTGGGTGTTTTGAGTCCGGTATTCAGCCCGGAATCATGTACCTCTATGCACAATACTACCGGCGTCACGAGCTTGGCGGGCGCTGGGGTATCAAGGCGGCGATGGCGTCAGTAGCAGGCTCGTTCGGCGGGTTGCTTGCTGCTGGACTCTCACACATTCCGCAAGCTGGCATCTTGGCCCGCTGGAGATGGATATTCTTTGTCGAAGGCCTGGTGTCCATGACATTGGCTGTGTTGGTTTGGATCTTTGTCCCGGATTCAGTCCCCGATGCCACGTTCCTTAGCGAGTCCGACCGTGCCTACGCTGTTAGGCGCATCGAGTCGGAGACGCTAGTCCAAGACGAAAAAGAGCCTTTGGACCGGTTGTCTTTCAGAAGCGCCTTACTCAATTGGAATACTCAGTTGATCTCTCTTGCCACTCTGTGCGCATTGATGACCCTTACAGCTCTCTCGCTATTCATGGTAAGCAACAAGCTGCTTTCTGTCGATTCGGTCATGCTGATAATGCCTTAGCCAACCCTGCTGAAATCCATGGGATTTTCCAGCACACGCGCACAACTTCTGACGGTTCCACCCTTTGCATGCTCGGCCCTTTGCTGCATTGCAAGTTCATTCCTCTCGGACAGGCTTCGGAAGCGCGGCGTCCTCTTCATCTACCTCGTGGCGTTTGCTGTTACTGGCTTCTCAATTCTTGTCAGCCTCCGTGGAACAGGAGTCAGATACTTTGCAGTCTTCCTTGCCACTTGTGGTGCATTTACTGCTGCCCCGATTTTACTTGCTTGGGCGGTCGACAACGCAGCAGGACCGTCTGTACGTGCTGTTGTCTCGGGTTATGTCGTCGGGGCGGGAAATATTGGAGCACTGATTGCGACCTGGACCTACCTACCTGAATCCGCGCCATTGTATCTAGAGGGACACTATGTCAACCTTGGCGGAAGCATCTTGATGGGATTCCTCGTCGCGACAGCAACCTGGAATTTGTGGAAAGAGAACAGGTTCAGACGCGCCGGTGGGAGGGCTGAAGGGCTTGAACAACCGCAAGAGATTGTCCAAAGACTAGGGCATTTGCATCCCGAGTACAGGTACACGTTGTGATTGGTGGTGTCAGGGAAGTACAGGGTCACATCGCGGCTGCACTGGCTCGCTCCAGATCTTCGGAGGGACAGATGGAAGAGCAAGCAAGGACGACGATTGCGATTGATTGAATAAACGTGTTCTCAAGGAGGCTATGTAGAATGCGATGTTCGAATGTCCATGACTCACGTCGAACCCGCGGATTTCTCAGCAATCCTGGCAAAAAGCTGAGATGGGTCCAGGTAAGTTTCTGCTCGATAGCACTTCAACGACCCATCTGGCTCATTGCGAACAAAGAAAGTGGCAAATCCGGGGATCTCAATATCCCGACTCTCGTCATCCCCCTTCACCCGATACCGGATGCGTGCAGCTTGATAGATCTTGGGCGCCACAAAGTCAAAGTACACAATCTTGTGTTCCATCAAGTCCAGGTGCTGAAAGGTTTTGGAGAACATGTCCTTGACCTCTGCTCCTTTCAACACGGGGTTGTTGGCGTATTGGAGCTCGATGTCGTCGGTCATGAAAGCGTCACACCACTTTTCCGCGTTTAACTCGGCGCTCCCGCGATGGAACTAGGCAGGCACATGTCAGTAGGTAGGGCACTAGGCATCTACGAGTAGATTCCGGACAGACTTACGCCTTCAAGCCATGCTTGGATTGTGTCTCTGTCCACGCTGGTCATCGTGACGAATGTACTTCTGTATTTGTAGCTTTGCTTTGATTGCAGGCGCGATAGAGAGACTGGAGTCAATACCGGCTTACCGTTTCACAGATTATATAGACGTTCGCCTCGCCTCCAAGGGGTCATATAATAAACAGCGTCGACGCGCATTTCTAAGCGACTCGAAAGGTTTCGGTGGAGGCTTCGGGATCTCATCCCGGATTCCGGTAGTGCCAAGAGATCGCCGAGGCTGAATTTGGGCTTCGCAAGGCTGAAATTCGCGCCAAGAGTTTAGTATAAGGCTTACGTCACGAGATGCGCATTCATTTGAACTCTCGTCTCAAACCGCGAATACAGTATAAGTCAACTCAACTGCAAGAGTAGGCTGAGTAGGTCACGCTGGGGCTGAGCCGAAGTTGAGCCAGCTCACATGATTCCCGAGCAAAGCGGCAGACCACAATTGCGATGACAGTATCCGTTTTGAGGTTGTAACCGTTCCTTGAGATCCTCCATTCACAGTATCCTGGGAACCACACCTCCAAAAGCCATGCTCATAGCAAGCACCTCGGAGTACGTGCGTCTCTTCCCAGTGCACCGCTGTGATATATATCCCATGTCAAAAAGGTCCTTGCATCTCATGCTTCTGCTTTGGACAGTGACGTTCCCAGCTTTATCCCGAAGAACACGAGCAGTCCCATTCACCTTTGCTACTCCCACCTGTTCTGGCTCTGCAAGCCAACCTGGAACTCTTCAACATCCCCAAGAAACACGAGGAGTGCCTCGTGATATTCCTGGTCCTCGTGTCGACCGACTTGGCGCAGCAAGAGGGTGCCAAGTCAAATTTCAGCTTTCTCAACAGCTGATGGGATACGAGTTCACCCCACCTGGTTCTACTTAATAGATGTCCACCCTAGTCAAATAGCTCGATCATCTTGCACAAAAGCCTTGCAAATACTATCTGAGACTGCGTGAGTCGATTTCCCTCCAGAATAGCAACTGTCTTGCGTGTTTCCCTCATCCAAGGATAACCCTGGCGTACAAGTGGACCTTCGAGACTTTCAACCAGGCAAGCAGGCTGCAGCTGGCTTCCGCAATGGCATTAGTATGGAACCCCCCAAAGACCACAATGACGTTACTGAATAGAAACCGTCTCTCAGGCTCATTCGCTCACCGAGGAGCAAGTCTCCGAGTTCAAGGAAGCTTTTTCGTTCTTTGTAAGTGTTAGACTGGGTTAAATTTGAACATTCGGACGCAAGGCTTACGATCAATCCGTACAGGATAGAGACGGCCTCGGTAAGTTCGCTCACGCAATTTGCTGCTCATGCAGCTATTCCAACTCTATCTCCACGAGGAATTTTGTATTGCATTGACCGTTGTTGTCACAAATCCAGGAACGATCTCTGTGAAGGATCTCGGGACAGTAATGAGGTCCCTGGGACAGAACCCTTCTGAGTCTGAACTACAACACATGTTGGACGAATTAGATCAAGAAAACAACGGAACTATCAAATTTTCCGGTGGGTTGCCACCCTTTCAATTCTTCTATTCAGGGACTATTGGCTAACTCTTGTGCCAGAGTTTCTGCTTTTGATGCAACGGAACATGACGGACCTCGATGCAGAGCAAGAAATCAGACAGGCCTTCAAAGTCTTTGACCGAGACAATAAAGGGTTCATCTCCGCTGAAGAGCTCCAAAAATTCATGAGACCGTATGAGAACAAGTTGACTGATGAGGAAGTGGATGAGATGATCAGGGAAGCTGACCAGGACGGCGACGGCGTGATTGACTATCAGTCATTTGTGGAGCTTATGATGTCGGCACCTCAAGGTGAGCCCACAATGGACATTGAAGCCTACGACAGAAATAGGGATGCTATCTTGTACAACCACTTCATTGATGCTCTCGAGAAGCTCGAAGGCTGGTCCTCGGAGAGGGTGAATCACCTACAGCACTTGCTCAAGCCCTTGGAATTCCATGACCAGGCCGTACACCTCTGGGTTCTTTATCACGATGAGCGCGAACGCTTGAAAATACCCAGGTCTAAAAATGCCTTCTTTGACGAGTCGATTGAGACACTCCGACACGCAATCGTAAACACCATGATAAACCATGATTTCTGGTGTCCGAGCACAGTGAAATTTCTAGAGGACACCTTGGGAGTGGCTGGACTTCATTATACGCAGCTACGGTTCAAGAGGCCCAAGCCAGTGGATCATTCGAAATGCACCAAGTTCCAATGTGCCGCCCTGACCGTGGATACCTCGAACTACAAGCAGACACATACTGTATTTTGCGACACAATGTCTGATCCATGCCGACCAATCTCTGTCGACATGGAGAAAGTTTCCAGCATCATTTCTCGGGGTGGTATCCCACAGGTGGTTATTCCAGAGTGGCCGCAACAGATCATTGGTACAGACTATTGGAAGCGTGGAGAGCTGGAGATTGTCGAACGCACCAACGAAAACAAACTCCCCTTTTGTGCCATTTCGCATGTCTGGGCACACGGCATGGGTAGTCCATCGAAGCAAGAGCTCGCAAACACGTTGCCTTCCTGCCGTCTTTCGCAGATTCAGATGGCTGCGACCGGAATGGAGGACAGCTCATTCAGAACAAGATTTCAGAGTTATTTCGGCGGCCTGAGACCACAGGGTGAGAAGCTCAATGTGTGGATTGACACTCTGTGTGTTCCAAACGCGACCAAGCATAAAGAGATCCGCAAATTGGCCATAGCGGGATTATCAAAAGTGTATCGTGAAGCAGAGTATATACTCATCCATGATGATCAGGTCCGGCAATCGAGCAACGAACATTTCAAGACGGAGACGGCCGTTGCGATTTTATCTTCTGACTGGATGCGCAGACTGTGGACGTTGCAGGAAGCTATGTTGGCGAGCATACCAGGCCACTACAATCGACTCAATATCCAGCTGGATGTCAGGAACTTGGCATTCGACAATATTATCTGGGCAGACAAAAATCTCATGCCTTCGTACGGGCAAGACGCTGTGGAGGCGCTTGTACAAAGTCTTACCATTTTGACTACGAGCTCGGGTCCGACGGGGCTCCAAGGGTGGACGAGACGATGGGCGAACATTGCCAAAAGCATCGAATATCGAAGCATAACACGGGATCTTGACGAGTCGATCTGCGTAGGCGCTGCGTTGGAAGTCGACATTTCCGAGCTCGTGCATCTGGACACAGCAACGAAGAGGATGACAAGAATGCTACGGTTGGCGTCGTTGATGCCAGCGTCGATCCTTTTTTGCGATGGGCAACGAATCGGCACTCCTCCCTGTTCTTGGGCGCCTACTACTTTCCTCACTGTCGACGACCTCAGCAGATATGAAGTGCTGGCCAAAGGCGGACCGGAAGATGCTTGGTTCGAAGACGACGGCTTGCATGCGGAATACCAAGGCATCAAACTCACGGGCATCGGGACTGGGGACAAATGTTCGACTCTACTCTTGAAAGATCTCTCATCCCTCGACATGCACGGTCCAATCGTCGACTGGGACAAAATCCTCGCCGCGCTTCAATCCGACTTGTACATCTCCCATGAGTTCAAGAACCCCATTGTCTTGCTGGATGCCTTCGAAGAACAACGGCAAAACCTCCCAACATCAATCGGAGACGACACAGACCCACAAGTATGGCTGACCGAATGCTATTTGCAACTCTACAAGGTCTACCGCCTCGGCGGCTACGGCCCAGAGGCAGACAAGCAACACCTGAAGGACGGGATCCTCAGAAACGCAGCGGCATTCGCACGCAGCATCGGCTCGCCATACACGAACATGGCCAGCAGCGAGCACGAAAGAAACACCTGCTGGTACGAAGTCACCTGCACGCAATGGGAAGCAGCCCACCCGAAGGACTCGCAAGGCTGGGCGCACCACGGCCCCAGACTCGGCGAGCATGCGCAGCTTGCCCTCGTCTTCAATCATTACCTCCCTGACAGCCCCGCCGTGCTCCTGTCGATTCAGGAGGAAAAAGGGCATGAGATTCACGCCAGGTTCTTGTGTCAGGTCCGCGTGAGAAAGAGGATGCTGCTGGACGGTAGTGACGACGAGGTTGGTTCGACGACGATGCCGCGGGACGAAGAAGTGACGAGCTGGGAGGGGTTGGGGAATCGGTATTGGTGTATTACTTGAACTTGGTCGGTCATCGAATTCGGTCACATGTGGCGGGCAACTTTCACTAGGACTACTGGGTCTGGGTCTGAAACTGTAGGATCTGACCTCGTTCTCACAAGCAGCTTACACGTAACTAAGGTAACTCAAATCAAGAGATACTTTCAGTAAGCTCCGACCGATCAATATCTTGGGGAAATGAGTAGAAAGAGCCAAATGGAGGCGGATGGCGCTGAACAGTGACGCCAATGGTGCCAGGCTGAGGAACGGTATCACAGACTGAAACATGCGGTCCTGCTTCAACAGGAGAAAAGAGCGCCAAGTTGAACGTCGACAGTCAAGCATCTGATATTACTGTCGTCACGACCCCTCACAGATATTCAGTTCTGTGATTCCGCAACATCGTACTTATCCGCCCCTGCAAATCGTCTGTACGAGGAGAGACAGACAGTCTATTCGGCTGTCCTCCTTGATTCACCTATATTCATGCTTCTTGGTCCCAAGGCACAAGCGCATCCTCACCAACCTTCTCCTGGATCAACTTAGTACTCAATGTGTAGAGGGCATCCGCTAGCTTGGGATCAGAAGCTTGTGATGATTCTTTGCCGGGTTGACCCTACATCTGATGTCAGTGCCTCGGATCACAGATCCCTGAAGCTACAGTACTCACCGGATCCACAAAGTAATACCCTTGGTAGTTCTTCTCTTCGACCTCCGGAGCGGTAGCGGCCCACAGTGCGCTGTACGAACCCTGCTCGATATCTCTTCCAACAGTGGTCATTGCCCAGCTCAAAAAGTTCCCGAAGACGCCCGGGTATGCATCCTTCCATTGCTGCTGCATATTCGTGTTGACAGTCCCTGGGTGGACACTCAGAGAGTATACTTTGTCGCCATTCGGCTTGATGACCTTCTCGGGCAGGATGAACTTGGCCAACAGGATCAGGGCCAGTTTGGTGCGCGCGTAGAGATGTGTTGCGCCGAAGTTCTCGTCGTTGATCTCGTCAAGTGAGCCGAAGTGGATGTTTGAAGGAGACGCACGGTGTACTTCGGAGGCTTCGAAGACGATTCGCGGAGGAACGTCTGAGATCTTCGATGTCTTGCGGATGAGAGGGTACAGCAGGTTCACGGCATAGAATTGGCCCAGGAAATTGACGCCGAAATGTCGGTCGATCCCATCGGCGTCAAGCCCGTAGGTGTTCGTATTAATGCCTGCAGACAAGATCAGCTACCAAGCCTGTCAGTCTCGGTGTCTCCTGGGGAGGATTGTCGACCTCTTTTGCACTTACCAAGTCCACCCGATCGAGCTTGTTGCGAAGGACAGTGAAGACTTGCTTCACCTCCTTGAGATTGCCCAGATCGCAGCCCACCCAATCCACGTCGGCACCCGGAGTTTCGTCCTTGATCTCCTTGATTGCCTCATCTCCTTGGTCCTCCTTTCGGTTCACCATGATGACCTTGGCTTTAGCTTGCGCGAATTGCCGCGAAATCTGAAATCCGATCCCATTTGCACCGCCTGTGACCACTGCGGTCCTGCCAGAGAGATCATGGAGTTCCTTCCTCGGACCGACAACGCGATGTAGTGCTGACTGCATGTTGATGGTTGGTGTCACGGTAACGAGCAAAGTGTCGGAAGTAGTAGTAAACTGGCGAACTTACCCAGGCGCAAGACGAATTTCAGCAATTTGAACTCGGGGTATAAAAGTTGAGAATGCTGCCATGAGAACATCCCATCTGCTGGATTAAGAATCCGCAAGTGGGCGAAGGAGCGTGACGTTGCCACGACATCTTATTGAGCTGGAATCATTTCCCAACATCATGTTTCCATCATTGGGGAATCGCCATCTTCGTAGCCTCTCGACCTGACTGTGGTGTGCGTGTTACTGCTCTGCTGAGATCATGGTTCATCTGTTGGTGGAGGATAAAATGGGGACGTACGGAGAGCGAGCAGCGCAGTGCTTTTCCCTCCCACGGGATCCAAAATCCCTCGCGCAACCCGACTCTTCCAGCCTCCATCACCAGCTTTCTACGATCTGTGAGGATTCGACCCGACCTTCGACGACAGCCACTATGATACAAAGTTGGCATTGACAATTGCAGAATTCGAAGTTCAAACGTGATGTAGCAATTGCTTAGTTCTGGGTAGTGTGAAACACATAACCCAAAGGAGAAGTCGCTATCCATACAATTCGTACTCGGCGCTTAGGGACAGCGAGACTGCTGCCTGCAAAATTGGATGTCCACTATTTCTTCTACTTTGTGTTGAACTAACAGTGTCAATGCAGTTGGTATTGGTAATTATCTGTGTGGTAAACAGGCAGATGAAGGCCGGGCGCGCTTTGCTGCCAAGGATGGTTCACGTGACATGACCACGTGACCACCGCCAACACTTGAGTCTCACCGCTACAAGTCGACCTGCTACGTACCTGGATCATGTTGAAGCTGTTGTGATACAGCCGAGGTCAATATTTCGATTGATATTTCCAAGGACGCATCTAGTTGGCCATCGTTCCATTGCACGAGAGGAAAAAAGCGCAGTCCAATTGTCCAAATTTGCAGATAACGCGGCCAAGCGGTCAATTTTCAAGGATACATCGTCCGAAAACCTTAAGCATGACACCAGGCAAAAGGCGTAGGACTTCCAAGCCGAGACTACCCTCTTGCCCCTCGGTTGCATCTCCTGGGAGTTCATACCAAGACGATGGCGCTATCCGCATCCCTACTAAAGAAGAAATCTCAACTAACAAGCGTGGATTCCTTCTACATTGCAGAATCCCTGGAAACGACGCGATGGATGCAGCTCAGTGCCGTAGCAGTGACTCGTTGTGCGATCTGTGTTGCTTGTTCGTCACAACCTCTTTGGGCAAACAGGATCTTGCGCATAGTGGTGGTCGACTGGTATGGAGCCCGTGTTTCTCCTATCAAAAGTGGTGGCTGGTTTTTAAACATTACACAACACTACGGATGCTCAAGAGTTCCGCAAATGCTGGATGCGAGTTATGTAAAAAAATGTTGCGTTGTCCACACCTTGAGGATGACGATCAGGTGGTTTTCGCTCTTTCTGGAAAGTCATGGTATTATGACGACCGCGACACACACGGAGAAGAAGATCGTGATTGGTACAATTTTTCCATATCCCCGTTGAGACCATTACAAGGTGGAATGGTCCGAGAAGGGGAGGATGTGTTTGAATTTGTCCTTGCCAAGGATGAAGCTGATTGCCTCAAGACACCCTACCTCTCTCGATACGATGTACGAAAATCTCCGTCACAGTCTCCGTACTCAGAAGAATGCTTTAGCCAGATCAAAAGTTGGCTGGACAATTGTACGCAGAGCCACCTCCGTTGCGCTCGTCGCGACTTGCCAATGCCGGCAAGGCTGATAGACGTCTCCCCGACCATCACCAGCGACGGAACTGAAAGCGTTACGCTAGTTGAATCCAGAGAGCTGCCAACGTCGTCTGAAAAGGTACGCTACGTGGCGCTCAGCTATCCCTGGGGTGGATGGAATGGGTTCGTGACAAAGAAAGCACATCTTGTCAATGTGGAGCATAGAATTTCCGAGAAAGACTTGCCTGCTGCCGTATCAGATGCAATACATGTGTGCAGAAAATCCGGTATCCGGTACCTTTGGGTTGATGCGCTTTGTATTTGCCAGGATGATACAAATGAGTGGGAACTTGAAGCTGCAAATATGGCCAATGTGTACGGTGGCTGTGAGTTTACCATCTCTGCCCTCTCAAGTTCTAAAGCCAGTGAGAACTTTCTGAAGGAGAGAGATTTTAAGCCACTTGCACTTGGCAATGCAAATGCCTCCTACGGCTCATGGCAAGATAACACCACATTGTTCCTCCGACGGGTACCTCTCTCTCTCTCAGAGGAGTTTAACTTCTCCTCGTTGAACACAAGAGGATGGCCATTGCAAGAGAAGATCCTAGCGCCAGCTGTGCTTCATTATGGTCGCGATCAGCTAATTTGGGAATGTAACACCGACCATCTCATCTCAGAAACTGGCGAAAAAGTGAAAGAGAGTGAGTTAGTTATCAGACTGTCTGATATGCAAGGATCACACAGCTCATTGGGAATCAGAGCTCTTTGGGGATGTATACTCGAAGAGTATACCAAGCGCAATCTCACTTATGAAAAAGACCGATTCATCGCCATCTCTGGAATCGCCTCCAAGCTTCGCGAGGATGGGACTTACGGAGGTTGTTATGTGGCAGGACTTTGGGAAACTGATCTCGAATCACAACTGATGTGGCATACCAGTGATTCAGCAAAAACAAGCTCCTTTCAGCCAACGCAGCCTAATCTACTATTCCCTACTTGGAGCTGGGCCTATCGCAATCTGCCTATCGACACTTTTATATACAATTGTCCCACCAGCGCGCTCACTGAGGCTGCTAAGTTCAAATTCAAAAACAGGAACGAAAAGAGACAGAGCCGACGTGGAAATACGGTGTGTTTCTGTGCCATAACTCTCAATGGCTTCATTCAAAGCGTAAGCCAAAGAGCAATTTATCACGACAGCCGGCATATTAGACATACCAATGGCAGGACATCCTACCCCGGGCTCCCTGGAAATGGCAGCAGATGGTATTTCGATCAAGAGCCATTGGCTCCTGGGCCTTATTATTGCCTGAGACTCTTAGAGACAACACCAAATAACCATTCAGAGAGCGGTGCCGAGAGCGATACTGAGAGTGAAGAAGGTGCCACCGATCTACTCATCTATTATCTTGTCCTACGAAAGGCCGAGACGACCACAATGTCTGGGCTGCAGGATCCGTACGTTCGGGTCGGCATCTTAATACTCGAAAAGGTATCACCCGAGAATTTTACTCGTCCATATCCAGCAGTATTCTGCAAGAACGGGAAGCCACTACTCGAAGGTGGTGAATGGAAGGATATTGCTCTTGTTTAATCTGTGAAAGAGAGACATCCGAAATGGAACCTTACGGGGTACTACAGGTTTTGAGCTATTGGATTGTTTGAAGACAATCTTGAATTGTATACCTATCCATTCTCCTACAGCATCGAGAATGATCTTTCATGAAATATCCACATTTGCGGGTATTCTTGATCGACTCTGGAGAAAGCATAAATATGGAGGATCTCGAACCACCTGCTTGGAGCTTCTTTGGACACCGACGGCAGCGCCAACAACCTGGGATTGGACCCCCCCGGGTATACCAGTACAAGCAAGATAACTGGAGTACATGGGCACTGCAGCGTCCTCGACAGTATGTACGGCGGAGCTCAAAGGGCTGCGGCTTGCGTTCCAGATCGTACTCGACGTGCACTCAACAACGAACAGTCTTGGAAAATGTCCAGGCTACGCTTACTCACGGTACGGACAGCAAGGCGAGCGGAGGCGCCGTTATTGGAAAGATCGGTGTTTCCACTGCAGTTTCACCGATTGGATGAGCATTGGAGGCGGAAACAGAAAGAGCGAGTACGGGAAGGGGAAGCGACCTGTACAATGCAGGGGAAGGGGTCCTATAGTGTGAAGGTGAGTGGAATGCTCAGGCCGGTAGGGGAGAGTAAGGTAAGGCTGAAGGTTGTGAAGGATGAGGTCGAGAGGGTTGTGCTAGGGTGAGGAAAGAGTAGCACTGCAAATCTTTTCAAGGGAGAGAACCACGAGGATGGTTTCGGGAAGTCCACTGTCTGAATAGGGAAAGACAATTCACCATGTTGTTGCGCATCATCGCACCTTTCCAAGAACCATTTCGTCCCACGACTGCTGCAATACATACGCCCTATTGTACTACAGGAGCATATACCTCGAAAGCTGAGCCCCACCGAATCCGTACTGTATTGTCCATATGCCAAAGATTATGTCCACGCCAATGGCTATGCCGGTGAACGAGAGCTGTCATATCCATTTCGTGAATTGTTCGAGCGCTGAGAAGTCCCCGGCATGCACTCCCAGAGGGGCCGGTCATGGTCTTTTCGCCGCTGATGGATCGTTACATATTTAGCCCTGAGAACTACCCCTTTCGCTCCGCTATTGCGACCATGGTGGCGCACGGTCGCTGGGACGGGGGACGGACTTCACGGCAGAACGCAATACTCTTGCATGATTGCGACTCGTGTCCGATATCCTACCGACAGGTCGCTGTTTCGGGGGAATGGGGTCAGGGCATCAGGATGTTCAGAGCTATCGAGATCGGCGAGACGAAGGAATGTGAGAGACACTAGGAAACTATCGCGAGGCCTTTCGTGGAATCACCAAGGAGCGATCATTGGTAATCGGAGCTGCAGGTACAAAGGTTTCTAGGTCTGATTCTCTATCTATCCCGGATGCGGACTACTTACACCCGGCCCCATGGAAGGCTCAAGTACAACAGGGGAGCATGCTGTTGAGAGCCATGCGTGTCCGTCTCTTCAAAGCCAGCAGATGCGCGGTACCGCGGGATCGTGGCCTTGAACGCCCTGGCAGGATCCCACCACAGCGCAGCGACCACATCCTTCTCGGGGATGTTGTACAGTTTCGCCACAGCGGCGGGGGACAAGACATTGGCGCTCTTCACCTTGTTGTAGACCTCGTCGTCGGGGAACATGATGTCAAAGGTCACTTCGTACGGGCCTGCAATCTTGCTGCGGACAACCGAAGCGACGTCTCCCAGGTAGCAGGTTCCTGCGGCCGGCTCGGGGCGTAGGTAATACTTCTTTGGCTGGCCAGAAGCCTTTGCCAAAGCAGCCATGCTATTGGCCACAGCGGCGTCGGCTTTCAGTGCAACCTTCGGGCCTGTTTAACCAGTTAATAAGGAAGGCCCAATCTTGGGGGTCGCTGGTTCACGTTAGACTTACGGGGTGTATAGACAAATGTGTTCGATCCCTGGTACTGCTCCACCTTGAACGGGAAGAGGCCGACAGGGTCTGCGCCCTGGATAAGGTGGTAGATGCAAAACTCGGGCACTGGACCGATCGGTGTTTCGCAAGGGGTGATGGGCCAGGCGAAGTTTCCAGCAGTTGCGAGCTGGCCGGGGTATGGAGCGTGAGTGAAGCCCATCTTGGTCCTGTTGGCCACTTCGTTTGCCTGCTCCTGCGTTGGGGCTCTGCATTGAACCACAATGCAAACCTCCTTCGGGAGACTCTTGTCCGGTTCCAGGGCGCCCATGACGCCGTTAATGCCGTAGGTGATAACCTTGGTCTCGTATGGATAGTCGGAAGACATCCGACTCTTCACCGTTTCCTTGACGGCGGGAATCCAGGTGTCAAGCTGCGAGATCAGAATTGGGTCCCGGAAGGCCCCAACGAAGCTAGACTGGTATCCGTTGACCCGGGCGGCTTCCATCTTGACGGTATACTGGCCCTCTGGCTGTGGGATGAACTTGGGGCCCCGAACTCTGACGGTGCGTTCGTCAACCTGCTCGTAGTTCATATCTCGCGTGTGGAGCTCTCCGCCAGGTCCCTGCAGAATGTCCGGTCGGCTCTTTTCGTACAACAGATGCGCAGCAACCGAAATGGGCGTACACCGGGCACCTGGTTGGAGTGGGACCAGGTCGAAGCTGTCATGCCGAACAATTGCCAGGCACTCTCGGGACTTGGGAATTGCGCATTGTGCTCCACATTCCATGATCTTACCCATGGCGTAGTTGAGAGCTGTAGGGTGATATCTCGTCAGTATTCTTGTACGGAGGTATATCAACTACCATGTGAACGATGTGTACTCACCAGTATCTTCGAAGCCATGGTGAAGGCAAAAAGCGGCATATGGCGCAGGGTCGTAGGACCGACCACCGATGATGATGTCGAAGTCGGGATTCTCCTCCATTGCTTTGACATAGGGTTCCAAGCCCATTTGCGCAACGATCCTGGTTGCACTGTCGATATCATCCTCCTTGAGCTCGGGAACGGCAGTTCCACACGGGATAATCTGGTTGGCTTTGAACTTCTGGCGAACAACGTCCTTGGGGATCTCGGCGTAGATGCTGATGACTTTCATGGGACGGTAGCCTTTCTCTTCAATGATCTCTTTGATGATTTGGGTGCTCATGTCAACGAAGGCGTTGGACCCAGAGCCACCAGCGGAGCCAATCAGGCAGCGCACACCGTGGGTGTGACAAGCTTTGACAAGTTCGCCATAGTCTCTCTTGTAGCCTTGAGGGGAGGCTGCAGTCTTGCCAAGTGCAAGACGCCCAGGGCCGCTATCTGTGGAACCGGCATCCGCAATGATAGCGTCAACACCAGATTCGACAGTGTGCCAGAAGACCTCAGAATTCCACCCCTGGCCGAACTGGCCAACGGGGGTGAAGATTCGGATTTCGCTCTTGGTCTTCCCAGGAGACATACTTGCGAGAGATATCAGAAAGTGTAATGTGGTAGAATTTGTGGAAGATGCTCTTTCTTCTTGCTCGATGCTCTTCCCAATCTCCAATTCACAACTGAGAGACGTGCTCCTTAAGAACTAAACCTTTCAATCTCCAAATCATTCATGTCGGTTGGCAGAAACTCCTCATCGGAGTAAAATGCAATGAGGGTTGGCGATCCTCCAGGGGAGAGCTCATGGCTGCAAGCCAACCAGATCTCCCAGAGGGCCAATTGCCACAGGGAACGACGAATTCGGACTGCGAATGCTCCATCAAAGCAGGGGAGAAGCGAGGCGTGGAGGAAATTTTGCGGGGAAGTTGGGGTGAGATGATTGCGACCTCGCAATCGGGATCGGAATGTGTCGCTTCTGAGGACCCCAGATGCCGGTCAGCAGATGTGGTTCCACCAGGTGGACTGGCTAGGTCAAATCGAATATGTACTCACGTGGTGAGATTCTCGCGCTGAAAATGGAGTCGATTTGAATTGACTTTGGCGTTGACGAGTGGCGGGATGGGAAGAAAGGGAGAGGCGATATCGCAGAGTTTTGTCGAAGATGATCTGAAAGTAGGATCTAATTATTGACTCTGACTAATTTCAGTCTTTGATTCAGTGGTAGTGAGATAGAAGTATAGAACGAAGCAGAATTATCTAGGTATAAGCGAAAGAGGGTGAGTCGATAGGTAAGTTGAAGGTGAGAGCGAGGTGAGAGTAGAGTGAGTCGCGAGCGGGTGGTGTTGAAAGCACCCCAGTCGCACGGAGTACAAAGTCTGTAAAGCAAGCTCCAAGCAGCTCTTCCATTTGCTTAAGCCGCCAAGCGTCGACACTCAATTAACTATGTCTTCTCCTCGCGTCCTGCTTTTACTAGGCGCCGGCTCCAATCTGGGTGCCAAAATAGCAGAGACCTTCTCGACAGCAGGCTACAAGATCGCCCTCGTAGCCCGATCGCTGGAAGAAGGACCACAGCAGAACGGATATTATCATGTTCGAGCAGATTTCAGCAATCCCGATTGCATACCGGAAGTATTTGAAAAGGTGAAACGAGACGTCGGCATCCCCAGCGTGGTAGTTTACAACGGTGCGTGCACAAGTATTCCTCTCCTGGTACTATTGCGGCGCTGATCCGTGCGCTGCTCGATATAGCCGTGCAGTATACTCTCGACGATGCCGCGGACCCCTTTGCGTCTCTCCTACCGGAGAAAGTGGCTCAATTCCACACGGCGATGGCGGTCAACGGAACCACGCCTCTTATTGCCATGTCTCATGCCATCGCTTCCTTTCGGGAGCTGCCTGCCGATATGCCGGGGAGAACGTTCATTTTTACAGGGAACATACTCAACCGCTCGCCGTTCGTGAACCGATTTTGCTTCGGGTGCGCGAAGGCAACGTGTGCTTATGGGATTCACTTCGCTTCCGTCATCTATGCAAAAGAGCGGATCAGGTGAGTTTTATTGGTCTGGTGGCTTTCGGGAGCGCGAAAACGAAGCTGATGATTATTGTTCGGCGCAGGTTCTACTACGCCGATGAACGCACGTCGGCTGGCCTGCCTGTCATGAGAGAGATTGACGGTCCGGCCGCGGGAAAGGCCTATTTGGAAATTGCCGAGTGCCCTGAACAGCGGGCCTGGCACTACACGTATACCAAGGATGGGGAATACAAGGATTTCGGAGAGGGAGACTATTTAAATATCAGGCAGGGCAAGGGGCCTGAATTGTTGAAAGGAGGGAGGAGTTGAGGCGGGAAATGCGGTATACAGGGTGACCCTGTGGTGTGCATCAATTAAGGAGATCCCACGCAGAGGGATAGTACTGATGGTAATCAGTCACGTTGAAGACACTTTGGCTATTGGTAGTACATAAAATGCGCAGCCGAGCAATCCTGCATCCTGTCCGCACCGGTATTGCTGTTTCATTGAAGCTCCATCCAGGGGAGATTGTCAAAGTCGAGGAATTCGGACGACAGGAAGACGTTGGCCTGCCGAAGATTGGTATAGACTCGATGGAAGTCGTACACAAGGAATGCCCCCATGCGCGAACGATGCGGCGAATCTTTGTCTCCGCTGGCCCGCGTGAACGCGTCCATGTTATCCGGCGACGTGACGGTGGCCAGAAATTGGCCCACGCTGGGGCCTTCAGAGGTGCTCAGCGCCTGCCGAGCGGTGTCTATGTGATGCTCGATCATATCGTCCTGGCACCCGTACGAGCCGAGCTTGATCCGGTAGAGGAGGAGCGCCGCATAACATACGGAGCGCCGCGTGTAAAAGGGTACCAGGGACAGGTTCTTCTCACACGCGACTTGGATGAGGCGGATGGCGTCCTCGCGGGCCTGGTAGACGATCTGGACGCTGTTAGCGGTCACGGGGACGTCGTTGTGCAAGGCGAACGACCACAGTTGCAGCCTCGAGGTCAAGTAGAAGATCTCGACGATTTCAGTTGGCTGCGGGAAGCGCTGGCGTCGCAGATCCTCGAATTGCCGCCCGAAGACGTTGATCATGCTGATCCGGGCCGATGGTTCGACCAGGCCCGTGGTGTTGGAGCCGCGAGTGCCTAGCGCCTGCGTGGCGTCCACGGTCAGATGCGAAATGTAGCACAGGTGAGATAGATCTCGTGGGACCGCAGGATCGTCGAGGGAAGACAGCAGGGAATAGTCTGCGGACACCGTCGCGGGGACGCCGCGCCTACTGGCTTGGATCTGCGCCACGACAAAGCACGCAAGCCATGTTGTCCGTCTGATTTCCTCATCACCCTGTCGCTCAGTCGTGGTCGGCTCAGTCCCAAACCCGGCGTCCACGGCGGGTCGGTGCAGGCCCAGGCCCAGGCTGATCTGGGTCGCAAGGCCGCTGTAGATGAACGAGGAGTCGGCCTTTTGGGAGTTGAAAGGGAACGGCCACATGCACAAGATCAGGATGGCCTGAACCATCTCCACGCCGCTCTCCTTGCGCAGGTCGAGTACGTCGAGCATCAGGGTTCGAACAGGCGCCTCGAAGCGGGTGCGTGCCGAATCGGGCGATGCCACTGCACAAACAACCCAGAATAACATGGGGCATCTGTCATAAATCGCCTCAATCGACCGACACATGCTGAAGGGAAGGTAGGGGTGACATCGGGCGAAGTAGATCCGGAAGAGTTCATTGACATGTGAAGCGGTGAGGTGCACATCGTCGATCGACTTGTCGGTGATGCACAAGCCCTGCAGGTTTGACGCGGCGGAGGGAGTTGCAAAGGCCGGCGCAGAGAGCGAAGTCTGTGCAGAAGCGACGGTCGGGGCAGCCGCTGGTGTGGCTGGACCCCCCTCCGGCGCACCTCTGGCTAGTTTCCTGAGCTCAGTCAGCTCGGCCTGCATATCAGCCAGCTTCCTCTTCGTGGCGGTGCGCCGAAAAGTCCTGTCGAAGGTGCACGGCAGCCCATGGTCCCGGCAGCGAGAGCAGCCCTCTGGGCCTGAGACGTCGGCGTCACAGCCGACTTTCCATTGCCGACAGCGTGTGCACGCCTTCGCTTTCATGGAAGGGTGCCTTGTCGCGTGCTAGCAGAGACAGGCGACGCGACGATTGCGACTGTAGCACTGGGCAACCACGGTTCAGGCAGAGGATGCGAGGGGCGGCGGCTCTGCGAAACACGGAATGCGGGCGACGTGGACGGCGCTTTGGTATTTAACCACGACGCCGAGCGCGAAGGCGGGGAGCCAGGGGGTGGATCTCGCCTCCAGGTGGAGCAACGCCCGCCGACTCCGGGTTGGCATTGCGGTTTTTGGCATTGCGCCGGCGAATCTCCGCCCGGCGGGTGGATCACAGGGCTCAACCTGGCCGGGCTCGATCAGCTGTTGGGCAGAATCATACTGGGTATGGAGACTGCGTGTACTCCGAGGACCACGAGGCGACATGTCAGGATGGAAACCGGCCTCATCACATGCAGAGGCCAGGTTTCCGTCGGGAATCCCGTGCATAGACAGTCGCAGGTACTTGTACCTTGGAGGTCGAGAACCAGACATACATCCGCCTGACATGGACTCATAATCTCGGTATATACTCCTCCAACAGACATCATGGCCGTTACTCAGCAAAATGGCACATCGGGGCCCTCTGATCACGGTTTATACGTGGCACTGCAGAGCACCGGTGTGGTCGAGCTTGCTTTCGATCCCCAGAAGGGCGTCAAGGACTCCTTGTCTGTGGTTTCCGTCAACACCAAGGCAGGTTTCATGCCGGGATGGCTGACATTGTCGGGAGACAAAGTTTACACCATAAACCGAATGGGCTATCCGGGTAGCGAGTCCGACTCAGGGAGTGTTTCTGCGTTCCAACGGACCACAGCGGGTTCATCAGAGACCGGCTTGAAGCTGGTCGACCAGTTGAGCAGCAATGGCAAAGGAGGCGTCCATTGTGACGTGAGCCCCGATGGAAAGGTGCTGGCCGCTGCGAACATCACCGCGTCGACGCTGTCCATCTACCCTTTGTCCGCGACTGGGAGCATTGGTAAACCCACCCACGTCTTCGACTACAACAAGTCGGACCCGGGGCCGAAGGAAGCCCATCCCCATCAAGCTCTGTTTGATCCTTCCGGAAAGCTGCTGATCGTACCACTGCGCACTATGGACCGCGTCGATATATACTCTGTCAACGGCCCGGAGCAGGTTGTCAAGGTTTACAGTATTCCTCTGCCAGATTTGTCCGGACCCCGACACGTCGCGTTCAACCCCATCAGTCCGTCCAAGGCCTATTTGTATGTGTTGAGCGAGAAAGACAACAGCCTCCGCGTCTTTCCCATTGGCTACCCTAGCCCGGCTTCACCAGCACTTACCGTTGAATTCAAACAAATACTCTCGACGCTGGGTAAGGACGTTGGCCGCACCCCTGATGAGCACAAAGACCTCGCCGGGGAGATTGTGGTCACCAATGACGGGAAATTCGTGTATGCGTCAAATCGGAACCTGACGCGCTCAGAATTCGACACTGCGGCCATCTATTCCGTCGACAGCGACCCGGCGCACGATGATAAACACTTGACATATCTCGGAGAGCAAGATTTGGCTGGCAAACATCCCCGGATGTTTGCACTCTCCAAGGACAAAGAGAACAAGTGGCTGGCCATTTCCCATCAGCTCTCTCAGAATATTGCCGTCTTCGAGAGAGACACGGTAACGGGATTTTTGAAGGAGCTCAAAGGCACAATCGGTATGAGGGTCAATCATCCTCACCAGCCCGAGATAGAGAAGGTCACGTTCGCGGAGGAACTCAGCGATGCAGAAAAACTGACAAAGGAAAACCTGAAGAAGGGCAAGACGGAGGGTCCCATGTGTGTCCAGTGGAAGTAAACAGAAGCTTCTTGATAGAACCCGTTTTGTCTCAGCCTGCAGGAGATATCTCGAGGGCTCTCAGTGAGCTGTCAGTCATTGTAGGGAAGGGTACATTACTAGATCGCAGACCGCCATGGGAAACTCGTCCACCACGATGCCAACCACGTGTATATTCAAAAGACCCAAAATTCAGTCATCGCATGGCTTCTGATGCATAGTGTGTACCAACTGTGGACATCGTTCGCTTGCTCGCGTCGGACTTGAGCGTCCTCGTCCTCGTCCTCCTCGCAGCTGAAAAGCGTCGGACGAAAGAATCCCTATTCTTTCTAAAGCCGTGCGATGGTCTGGGCCAAGGGTCGGAGTTCTGTTTACAAAGCGGCCCTATCAAACGAATCTCGCAGTCATTGCGAGTCTCGCAAAGCATCTCGAGCTAGGCCAAACCATGTGGCTCTCCATGCGCTCCACCCCCCCCATGACCTCGGTACCGTTACCCCGTGGGGTCTAGACTATCCATGGCCGATACTTTTAGTCGAATATAAGAGTGAGCAAAATCCCTGATCTCAGAGTCTGGCTGGACAGTTCTGCCCGTCCCCAAGGCCAGGACCCCTTTTCTCTCCCTTCCCAGCCCCAGCGCTCTCTAGCACCGTGTTGCAACCATGTTCAAGTCCGTCAGCTGGATCACCGGCTGCATCAATGGCCGTCTGGCCTTTGCGTCGACCATCATGATGCTGTCCCAGATCAACTTTGGGATGGACCTGGTGGCCTTTTCCAACACGCAGGCGATGAACGCTTTCAACGAGAAGTTCGGCCACTACAATGCAAAGCTCGAGCGCTACGCCATCGACCCGTACTTCCTCTCGCTGCTCAACAGTCTCACGTATGTCGGTCAAGCGTTTGGCGTGATAACTGGCGGGTGGATCGGGCGACACTACGGCCGCCGCGTCTCATTCTGGGTCATGTGCTTCTGGGCGACTTTCTCGGCCATCCTGCTCGTCACGGCGCAGACCAAGGAGCAGGTCTTGGCCGGCCGTATTTTCAACTACGTCTATCTGGGTCAAGAGCTGGTAACGGTCCCCGTGTTCCAGGCGGAGATCGCACCGCCGCAGATCCGAGGAATGATCGTCGGCACCTTCCAGCTCGGTACCATGGTGAGTGTTTGCTGCCCGTCATCTTCGCGGCCTTGGCGAGAATGCTAACGACGTCGGATAGGTTGGGGCGTTCATCATGGCCTGTATCACGTACGGCACGAGCAGACTCGACGGCGAAGAATCGTTCCGCATTCCGTTCGGGATTTTCTTCATCATCCCAGCCGTCGTCTCCGTCGGTGCATATTTCATGCGTGAGGTAAGTGCCTCTCAACCCCGCTGGGGTCTATGTCTGGTTTGAAACTCATCAACCGGCTGACTCGTTTTGGTGTCCTTCCAGTCTCCGCGATGGCTTCTGCTCCGCGAGCGAGAGGAGGAAGCTCTCGAATCTCTCCGCCTATATCGCAAGGGCAAGTTCACCGAAGACCAGATCATGGAAGAATACCAGGAGCAGATGGCCATGATCCGCATCGTGACCCACGACAAGGGCACATTCAAGGAGATGTGGCAGGGCACCAACCGCAAGAGGTCCCTCATCATCATCGGCGCCAACATCAGCATCCAGATCAGCGGCCAGGGCCTGTCCAGCAAGTACGGGACCATCTTCCTCAAGGACCTCCACGGGCCGGATCCGTTCCAGATGTTCCTCATCAACACGGCGCTACAAATCGTCGTCGTCCTCGTTGCCATGTACATGTTTGACAAGTGGGGGCGCAGGTCAGTCCACCCTCTCCCACATCCCCCTCCATCTTCGCCCTGCTTCCGAGATTAACTTTTCTTACCTCTGCAGGCCCAACTTGATCATTGGATCCGCCATCCAAAGTGTCAGCTACTTTGCCATTGGCGGCCTGGGCACCAGGTCCGACCCGGGCAAAGGGACCAAGATCGGCATCACCGCCCTTTTCACCATCTTCTACCTGGCCTTTGTCTTTGGCTGGGCCCCGATTTATCATATCCTCACATCCGAGATTCCAAGCTCCCGTAAGTCCCCGTTCTTTCATTCTACGTTTCCCACTAGGACTGACACACTTCTCCAGGCATGCGAGACATCACGTACACGGTGGCCAGTTTCATCACGGTCGTCACCCAGTTCGTCGTGTCCTTTACCATACCCTACCTCTTGTACGCGCCGTACGCCAACCTGGGGACCAAGATCGGCTTCGTCTTCGCGCCCATCGCCTTTTGCACTCTGATCTTTGCCATCTTCGGCGTGCCCGAGTGCCGCGGGCTTTCCCTCGAAGAGATTGACCACCTGTTCAGACACAAGGTCCCTCTGCTCCATTTCTCAAGATACAAGCACGGCGAGATTCTCCCGGAAGAGCCGACGGAGGAAATCGCACAGAAGTTCGGAGAAGGCCCGTCCGTGGAACTGAAGGAGGTCGCTGGGAAGTAGAGCGTCCCGCTGTAAATAAGCCGTTTCCGCTCGCTGGGGAGACAAGTCGGTCTGCAGGGCCAAGGCCACACTTCCTGTGTGACATCGAGGAGCGAGCGAGCGAGCAAAAGTGCTTTAACATGAGATTTGGCACCAGCTTCCAGTTGTCAATGCGAATGAAATTGACAGCCAAGCGGGTTCGCGAACACTGTGACTCTGCGCCACGAGTAGTGCATATTTGCAGTTTTGTCCAGCTTTAAGCGCATCCTGCATTTGAGAACACTATGCGTCCTGTGTTATGCCGCGCGACGCCCTGCCCTCCCCTGCCGTGATAGCAAAAAAATATTCGTCCTTATCGCCTTTCAGCTCTTTGATCTGCTTTGCAACATATCCGGCCAGGTCGACTGCTACGTCTTTTCCACCCTCGCAGGCATGTCCGGGTTATTCGCAGGCGGAGGAGACGCTGGTGATCGATCACTCATCCATGTCAGAATGACTCGAGCGAGCCGGCGATGAGCACAGGGCGGCATTAATCTAAGCCCGATCCGGTTGAGGTGGCTAGCAATTTGACCGACCGAGAACCTTGGCGTATGACCGTGCCGCTTTTATATATTTCACTTATTCCTCCGTGTTCCTCTCACATTCGTGCTCATCTCGCTCGTCCTCCCGATCACCTTCATCTTATCTCTGCGATCGCGCAAACTCTCTAGTTTCGGGTCTGCAAGACGTTGAGATATGTTACTCTAGAATAGCCATGGTACAACAAAAGGTGTCGTTTGGGAATGATAAGGGAACACGCATGCTGACACTGCATAATCACGCGTCGTGCTTAGTCCAGCCGCTGGCAATCAAGGATTGTTGCTGAATGCTTCTAGAGTGGTCGTGTTGTGGAATCCGTATTCGGCCGCCGAAATATGAAGGGGATTGCATGGGTACGCTGGCAGACGGCGAGCCTCGGATTTTCCTATCCCCCATAATCACCGAGACGAAGTTGAGAAAGGCCATTCCAACTCACTTCTGCGTAGAGCTAACGCAGTGAATGAAAGGTGATGGCTTGCGATTTGCTTTGAAGGAATTTGAATTTCTCTCCGGTACAGGAAGTTTCGAGGACGGAAGCCTCGACGAGCATCGACACGCTGTCGCTTTCGAAAATGCAGCAAACATTCCAGTTTTGACGCCTGCACTCAACCACGGCTCAGCAAGAATCTCTCCTTGGCTCAATAGCCGCCGTCATCCTCGCCGCCCTCGTCACCGCCATATCCACCGTGTCCACCATGTCCGCCATGTTCGTCATGTCCGCCGTGTCCGCCATGATGGTCACCACCATAATCCTCCCCATAACCGCCGTGGCCGTGGCCGTGGCCATAACCCTCATCATCGGCACCCTCGTATTGATCGTCATCGCCACCTAGATCCGCAACATTGGTTAGCAGATTGTCGACACGTAAAAAGGCAGCCATCAGTGAAGGCGCTGTCCCTTACCGTGTTCCCCACCACCGTGCTGATGATTGAAGAAGTCCTCGAGCTCCTGTAATAAGTGTGGTCCCTTTTCTAGCAGATCTTGGACGATGCTGGATCCACCGCCTTGGGAATCGTCCTGAGAGTGCCCGTGATGTTGATCGTGGGAGCCGTCATCATGGGAGCCGTCATGGTAGGAACCGTCATGGTGCGAGTCGTCGTGGTGATCGTGGTCCATCTTTTCACGATCAGCAGGATAGATTCGGCAAGTCTTGCAGGTGAGCTAATAGAGGTCTGAAAGAGGGATTATCTTTTCGAGCTGCTCTTGTCGTGTTTGAGCGTTGAGCCACGAGACTGCCGATTGTTCGAGATTATATCCGGCCGTCCAAGTTGTCGATTTGCGGCTGACCTACCAAGTCATCTTGAGGAGCCATTTGGCCCACGCCAAAAATACCGATTACCATGCAGCAGTTAAATGGGGAGTCGGAAGTAAGCTTTTACCGTCGACAAGCTCATGGGGGCCTGAAGGGCTTGTCTGACACACTGGGGACCTAGCACTGCTCGGTATTAGGTGAGATCGAGCGAACCCCCCATGCCGTGGCGTGGCTACGGCACGTGGATATGTGGGCTTCGTCAGAGCGATTGTTTCCTTAACAAGCTTAAATTTAGGTCGGAACTAGCAACATGCAGGAGGCAAGTGTTGCATCTGAAGCTCCCTGATTGAAGGGGGGGCCAGACTTTTAGCTTCGCTCCCGGAATAGGACAGTGGATATCCGTTGAGGTCCAACAGCCGCACCAGCAGACCCCCACCCTTTGGCGCAGCTGTATATGATCTCGATCCATTCGGAACGGAAGGGCTCAAGATATATCAACCATAATCAGTCTTTGTCTTCCAAGCCGTCCTTCACCTCGCCTTGATTCGACGACTTCACCCTTATACTGTCAGCCAACCAGCAGCCCAAACAATTTCCTTTCAGACTCAAAAAATGTCGCACCAAGACTATGACGACTCGTACGATGATTCGCACGAGAGCTCCCACGATATGACATTGCAAATCACATTGAAGGAGTCAGAGGAAGATGAAACCAACGATAGCGGCCACTATAGCGGCCATGCCGGCGGCGACAGTGACGGCCACGGCCACCACTCAGGAGGCCCTCAACATACCTCCCCCGAGCACATCCAAGATCTTGTTCAGAAGATCAAGGACGCATTTCAGGAGGTCACCGATGCCTCTCAACAGGGTGGTAAGATTCTATCTCCTCCATTGGGCTGACTATTTAACCCGCCGCCCGGCCTCGACGGATTCGTAACTGACGGCGTTCGGCTGCTAGATTGCGACTGCTCCCACGAAGACGAAAACCTCCACCAGGCGTTGAACAAGCTGCACCACGCACTGGAGGATCTCCAGCCTTATGGCCACCATGCACCTGCGTTACAGGAGCTTTACGAACTTGTCTTCCACGCCATGAACGGACATAACAATGGCCACCCGGCACACGCTGCCCACGATGATTAGAGCAATTCGCGAGAGTATATGCTTCGCGAGCAGGTGGGGCCAGGGAGAATGGAGACGTGTGAGAGCAAGTACAGGTAGTGTAGTTGTCTCTTGAACTTGAAGCGGGTCGTTCACTCGCTGTCCGAGCGGTTATTATCTTTGTAGAAGAAATGTGAAAAGAAGCTGTAGCCGACCCAGGCGCCTTTCATTTGCTTTATTCTTCAATGTCCAATGCTACTGCTGTACTCTGTATCGGTCCATTAATGTACATGTCCCCGTAGTTGGCGCTCTCGCAGCAAATCACTCGGTGGTCACCCTAGCATGATTTCACTTCAGCAGCTCTCCAGCAGTTGGCATTTCCAGGAAGGTCACTCTGTCTTTACACTTCAGGACCCCAGTTCAAGAGCCCACCAGTAGGATAGATGGCATACCCCCAGAAAATCACTCTGTCTTTACCCTTCAAGGCTCCAACTCAAGAGTCTCCCAGTGGCTGTCAACGTGAGAACGCCGGCACCAGCCATTGCTACTCCCGTTGCCACCTGTACGTACTACAGACTTTCCATGAAGTCGTCCAAATGAAACTTAGCGCCAACTTAATGCAAGTTGTAGGATAGGCGGCGACACTCCTTGTTGCTCACCAGCAAGTCGCTAACCTGGTTTGAGTATCCTATGTTCTAGGCGTCTAGGAGCCTCTCCTATGTATAGTAGTTATATTGGCTGTGTAGAGCGGCAGGGGTCCACAAAGCGTGTTTCACGAGACGACTTCATGGATAGACTGTAGTAAGTATTGCCAAAGTCCCCATCTCTCCAAAGGTGTACCCCACCCAATCGCCCCGTTCGATCTGCTCAGACTATAAGTGCGAGCATAGAATGGGGCAGGACGCGCCCGCCGCACCGCACACTAGCGGAACCTCTGCTGATCTGGGGCAGTAATCTCTACTAAGTTTACGATGTATAAGTGGGGTGGATGAGTGCGCCCTTAGTAATAGTGCCGAGCTGTTGGATCGGGGCCGAACATGCCAGTGATGGCAGATCCCCGTTCCAGACAGACGTCTTGTAAGCGTTGAATGTTGCATTTGTGCACCTAATTAAACTTCTCCAGCCGCGACCGTTTCACGCGGTGCCTGAAAATAGGACGCCTTTGATCGGTGTAGCGGCGGCCAGGGATGGAGGTTTGAGGCGGGGGTTAAGAGAAGGACACCTAGATAGTAATCAGCTGCTCATATATCTATTGCGCTGCCCTCGCGACCAGGACATCCGTTGATTCTGCAGTAACTCACACCACAGCGACTGCATCTTGCAACTTCAAAAGCTCCGAACCCGAACTTCAACCTTTAGACATACTCCTTTATCTTTGCCCCGGCATTCTTCGGCCATGTCCCAGTCCACGACCTCAGTTCGTACGTAGTATCCTTTGCCCAAAGCCTTCAAGACCTGCGTGATCGTACTCGGTAACTAACGCCAACTGCAGCCAAGCCTCAGGCTATTTACACGATCGAGCAGTCCGGCGGAACCCATGACGGGCAGTTCGTCCAAGGCAATAGCTGGTACGCGTGGCTGAACGACTGGCAAGCCCGCGACAAGGAGGCCGAAAAGGACTTGACCTACGACAACGGGCGTTGGAGCGTGCCAGGGCCGAACAATGGGAGGTGGTATTTGTGCAGGATCCAGCAGGGGACGGCCGCGCCCTTGGATTTCAACAGTGTTGGGGATTAATTAGGTGCCGAGCAGCCATGGCCTGCAGAGCATTGCTAGAGCAAGGGGCAGGATTTACTGTCGTGGATAAGCTGCAATGCATTTTGCCAAAGACATGCCAACATGGCAGTGCTTCTCGGAAATGGCCCGTCGTCGTGTCTTCCTCAAGGCCATGCAAGAATGGAGACTTCAGGCATTAATTTAGAATGGGGTCGTTGTTCAAGGGCCACCAACCAAGCCCGCGCACTTTGGGTCTTCGATGACAGGAGTTTCAGCGAGTCTGCAATGGATTATGCACCGTCAGTGAATCGGTTCTTTCCGCGACCATCCTCAAGGAGGGTAGTATGATTACTGGGGATCGTGTAGAGCTGTTGCTCACCCAACGTTGGAGGGTGCCTTCCAATTGGGGCCGCCAAGAACGATGACGTTGAGGATACGGAATAACCTCGGACGGAAGGCGCGCCAAGGCCCCAGCGCCGCTCGACTCCGATCTCGCCTTCTCTCTTCTCTGCGGCTCCAAGCATATCCTACGGTATGCCAGCATCAAAGGAAGAGCGGTCAGCGAATTCAACACTCACTTCTTAGAAGCCATGACCGACAAGGTCGCGCCGAGTGGACGGTTCAAATATTCAGAATGAGGCATGTAAGTGTCCCGCTGTTCGGGGGCCAAAGGTGAGGACATTCATCCTGTGACTAACGTAGACTGACCACCACATCAAACTACGACCCGAACATGCCAACCTCAGACTCAACCTCCCGAGACTCTCACTCCATCACATCCCTGACATGCCACAAATCCTTCAAATCATTCTTGTTCCACTCCCAGTCCACCTTCTGGAACCTCCTCTCCAACTCCTCCCGATTGCTCTGCAATCGTCCCTTGAACTCATCCCAGTCCACCCTTAACAGCTTGCCCCCTCGCTTGACGACCTCGCCGTTGATCAGCACGGTATCTACGTCCGAGGGAGCCGCATGCGTCACCAGCGCGGCCCCTAGATCGACCGCCGCGACCATGGATGGCGAGTCCCTCTTGATAAGAACGATGTCCGCAAACTTGCCGACCTCGAGACTCCCGACCTCATTTTCCAAGTGGATTGCAGCCGCGCCCCCGAGCGTCGCCATGTACAACACATCATCCGTCCAAGCGGGGACGAGGTCCGGCAATTTTCCCCGGGCATGGTAGGTCGCATTCTCGCGCATTCTTTGCTGTTGCAGGACGAGACGCATCTGGAAGAACAGGTCCCCGGACGTTATGGCGGGTGAGTCGATGCCCAATCCGGCTCGACAGCCTGGCGTCCTGTTGAAGTCGAATGCCGAGGGGATGCCATGAGACATGGCCATTTCGGATTCCGGCGTGGTGACGATGCCGATCTGATTTTCCTTGACGAATTGGATGTCCTTCGCGGCGGGTTCGCACGTGTGAGAGAACGTGATTCGCGCCGGAAGTGGCATGGACTTATCGCGCAGAAAAGCCAGGCTAGGCAGATTGTACCGTGGCACGTCATGCATCGTCACTGGGATGTTGTTCTCCTTGACGAAGGTCAGGATCTCGCGTGCCTCGTCCTCCGGAATCCAATGCATGGTATCGAAACCTAAACCGAGGGTGAGGCGTCCGTCGTTCGCTGGCCCGCCCAGAGGTTGTTGTCTCAAGAGAGCCTTGAACAGGTCGATTTGCTCCTTGTGCCGGATCGACATGTCGGGCAGCTTCATGGGGTTGAGGGACGTGGGGATGGCGAATGGAGAAGCGCAATATACGCTTCTAATCCCAGACTTGATCGTGGCTTGGATGCAGCGCTCGGCCCGTTCAGGGGTTGTCACCACGTGCGAGTGGTCCAGGACCGTCGTGACGCCGCAGGAGACGGCTTCCGTAAGACCCGATAGCTGCGAGAGGTACATGTCGTCGGCATCGAGGAAGACCATACGTCCTTGAAGCAGGTGGGCGCAATACTCGAGCAGCGTGTGATTGCTGACGGTGGAGCGAAGCTGCGACTGGAAGACATGCCGGTGTCCGTCGATAAACCCCGGAGTCACGATATACCCTGTCGCATCGATGATCTCTATCTCTTGATCCTTGACATCTAGGTTTGGCCCGATCTGGGAGATGCGTTGTCCCTCCACAAGGACGTCCACTTGAGGAAATGAAGACTTTCTATCCTTGCTCCAGGTAAGGACGCGTCCGTTCTTAATCAGATATCCTGGCATTTCAGTTGTTGGCACTGGTGTTCTAGCAACGAGGATACCGAGTGTGTGGGGAGATCGTATTCTCTACTCATAACATGCACGCCTGCGTGGGCCTCATCCTTTATATGAGCATGACTTGTCTGTCATGGACATGGCTGGAGTTGGAACACCCAATCGACAACCTACAGAGTGTTCGTCGTGATCACCGCCAGCCAACCGTACGAGCCAGACGCACGTCGTAGCTGGCCGTCATTTCAAGCTTCAACCAAAGCAAAGGCCGGCATTGGCGGCTGAATTTGGTCTGATGGGCGATGTGAGGCCGAGCCAAAATTACCCCGTCAAATAGACCGACACCGACAACCGAGCCATGGCAAATCGATTTACGTTAGTTACAGCGTGACATACACAGACTGTATTGCCGTGTTGTACGTTTCCTGTGCGAATTAGCAACCAACATGGAATTTTACCGCCCTCGCTCCATGCACCCTCGATACTCGCGGCGGGAGGCGTTTCTGAAGCACCTCGGTCATCTCCCGATGCAAGTCCGTGTGAGTTGCGGTTTGCCATGTAGTGTGCGTTGTATTCCGTTATACGACATTGGCGACGAAGGCCACAATTGTTTTTGTTTAATTAATCAACCCTTATGCTTATGTTCATGCATATGCAAATGTAAGATTTCTGTGTGCGCCACGGAAATCTCGTCGAGTCATTCATTTGTTGGCATCGAGCATTCAGACATCGCCACCGCGTCACTCCTGCCCGTGCCCGTGGCCGTCGAGGTAACCATCTTCCTGCTCGAACTCCTCGCCGCACGAAGGCAGAGTATTCTGTAATTCCTTACATCTGTACGTCCTCGGTTCTCCTTATAGGACGAGCACGCATACTGCGTAGATAGATATGTAGATATGTAGGTACGTTCGTTCGTACGTACGTACGTACGGAGTAAAGATCCCCAGATCCCAAGATCCAATGCAGTCCAATCGAATCGAATCGAATCCGCTACGCCCGGTTCCAAGCAAGGAAGGACATGCAATACAAGCACCAACGGGTATCAAGGGCACGAGTTTGTCATCCAGCGGGACTTGTTCCGCCGATTTCAAATGATATGCCTGTGTCTCTTTGTGTCTGTCTGCTGTCTACCTACCTAACCCAGGTTAGCTTTGTGCGTGCCTGTGTGCTCCTCGCTCGGACATCCAGGGTGTGTGGGCGATGGGATGAAGATCGACCGAGACGAGACGAGCGGAGGAGAGGAGGGGCAAGTTTGTGGTGGTGGTGGTCGTCTGGCAGTGTTTGGACTACAACCACGGAAATTGACGCGAAATCCAGTGTTTTCGGGACGTTTGTACATAGCTCGGTAGGATATCCTAGGTACTCAATACAGCGTTTTGACAAGCCCAACCCCAACCCCAAGCCATGTATGTGCCTTGGCCGCCGCCGGGACTCGAGAAACGGACGGTAGACGAAATGACTACAATCTGCCGGATCAGGCCTGCACTGGACCAATCCTGCAATCGCCCACCCCGTGGGGTCTCCGCTCATTGGAAAGCTTCGTTTCGTGGAGAAAGCAAAGACTGCAAAAATTGGCCCGGCCGCGAGGGATCACCGAGGCTGGCTGGCTGGCTCTTCGAGAAAGGTGGGAAGACGTGGAAACATGTAAATTAGGCCGACCTCTGTCGGCAGCCAGGGAGCATAGAGCCTCTCGTTGTACTCATTACCAGCTCGGGCTGCTGAAAAGGTACTCGTTGAACCGGACTGCTCTTTATTCTCTTAAAGTGCGAAACATCACAAGGGTCCAAGAAATAAGCCCCCCGAATTTCGCATAGCATTGCATAGAATTGACACGCGCCCCTTCCAGCGCCAACATGTTGATTCTCATCGTTGGAGTCACGGGCAATATTGGCCAAAAGCTGATCGAACCTCTTCGGCAGCGCGGAGCCCAAGTGCGCGGCCTTGCCAGGCACAAGTCGAAGATGGCTCCCGAGAAATTGCAAGCCCTGGAAAGCTTCCACGATATGGAGGCGTGGCACGATGTCCCGGCCATCAGGAAGGCGCTCGAGGGCGTCGACGCCGTCATATGTGCGTATGGGCCCGTGCCCGAACTTGTACTGGACGGTCAACTGCTACTGGTGCGACTGATGGAGGAGCAAGGTATATCGGTGAGCTTCGACCATCTCCGACGAGAGCCCTCCAAAGATCGACCGGCTGGGCTGTGCAGCTGACATTGGTGTGACTCTGCGCATATAGCGATTCATTCCTGCCGCATGGAACCTCGACTGGACCGCCCTCGACTGGGGTGACATTGTCTACTATGACCTGTTCCTTGCCACCCAGCGCCAGCTTGCCATGTCCTCCAAGATCAAGCCGTTTTATATCTTCATCGGATTCTTCGCCGAGACGTTTTTCTCCCTGCCCGGGCACGGTGTCTTTAATCCCGCCACACACGGTGTTTGGGACTCGAACCAGGGCACTCCCAAGGCCGAGTATTGGGGCACTGGGGACGAGAAATGGCAGATCACCACGGAGCAAGAGGCGGCCGAGTTCACCGCGGCTTTGGTATGCGACGAGTCTCGCGAGCCGGGGGTGTACCGATACTGCAGTTGGGAGTACAGCATCAAGGAGATTGCAGCAATTTATGAAAAGGAAAAGGGCGTTGCCGTCCGACTCGAACGTCAAGGTACTGCCGAGGATCTGAAGAAGGCTGCCGCCGCCAGTCAGCAGGAGCTGGGATTGTCCCAGTTTTGGCTGTGGATGGGGTATACTTACCAGATACATCAAATGTCCCAGAAGACCATGATGACGAAACTGGACAACAAACTGTATCCGGATATCAAGTCAGTTGGACTCGGGGACTTCTTGAAATCGCATCAAGACATCTGATATATATATATATATATATACCCGGTTATTGTTACAATGTCAACGAGCATTCAAGCAAAGAACATCACCTCTGGACGTTGCTTTTGTGGCGAATACCGTGCTGGTTGAGGTTGGGGAAACAGTCGGCAGAGCTCCTGCGCAGCCTGTATTGCAGAGCATCAAGTCGAAGCCAATGTTGAAGGGAAGAGGTCTGTCAGCTCCTGCCCCCATACGTCCCAGTTATCGCCACAAAAATCATACATGAAAGCATGCAGTTCACTGTCGTTAGGCCTGTCAATGTCTGCTGGCCACTCTGGGTTCATCGGATAGTTGCCTGTCCCACCAAAGTCAAATACAGTTGGTGGCATGTTGACAGGCGAGCCGATTATCGTGTTATCGCTTTGATCCAAGGGAAGGTGTCCCACGTCGGCAGTGGAGCGACATACGCTAGTGTGAGAAAGGCCTGTCTCTTCAGTACGTCTTTGCGGCCGCCGGGCGCTTTGATGCCCTCCAGTCAGCCTGGCCTTCAGCTCAGTGAGTCGTGTGTCAAGGGTGTCGATGTTCTTCACCATCAGATCGGACGTGTTCCAGAATCTGTGACTGTGATCAAGAGTAAGCCTCAGGAGGTCGAAATTGGACTGCGCCAGCTCCTGTGCGGCTTCGTCTCTCGCGAATGTCTTCTTGAAGATCTGCGTGGCTGCGACGATCCAGAATGTACTCGCCAGGAGCGGATGACCATATCGTATGTGATTTGGAGATGCGTTTCGAATCACGCGCATGATCTCTTCTGCTGCCCCAAGGTATCTGTCCCAGGCCGCCTGATCATTCGTGAAGCCCAGCATTGCTCGAAGCTTTTCGGCTACCGATGGTTGATCCAGCGAGAGGCAATCAGTGAGGTCTTGGTCTCCAGGCGGTAATTGAGCACTTTTCTGGCTGCAAAAATGATGGAACACCATCAATTTCCCCAAGTGAACCATGGCGTGAATCAGTTGTATGCTGCAATCTTGGGTTGCGGACGGCCCGCCGTATGCGGCAGAGATGGAAAAGGATAGATAGCCGCCTTCATATGCTAGATCCTTCGGTAGAACGGTCTTGAAGTACAGCAGGAAATCATCCAGAACTGCCAGTTTTCGCTCGTCTACTGGCTCAGGGCCCGCCCTGCCAAACGACGGTCCCATATCTTGCCTCGAGCCCATGCGATCGCAATGCGCAGTCGGATTCGCGGTAGTGTGCGCGTCATGCACCAGAGAGTTCACGACAAGATACCAGGCCTTTCCACTAGTATTTCCACTTTCCAGGAGCTTCCGGGTACGATGAAGAGGGTCGGGGTCCAGGAAGCAGCTTGCCTGGTGGTTGCCCTCGAACCAGTCTGCATCGCTGATTGGCAGAAGCACGGCGTGTTCACCAGCGTGGATAGACGTAGGGCGCCTACGAACGGTGGAGGCGAATATGTCAAGCTCGTATAATGCCCACCAAACGCGTCGCTGCTCCTCTTTTTGAAGCCAGGAGCTTGCCTGCGCCAGGGAGTTTTGTTCCTTTACCGACTTCCCTTGCAGCATTGCATCCGTCAAGTGTAGCTCCAGTTCATGCGCAATGCGGACGCAGGCACCCAAAGACCTCCAAGCCCGTCCTCGTGCGGATACCGTCATTTCGTAGAATGTGATTAGGACATAGGCCTGAAGGAGGGCTAAGGGTGGTCTGCTGTCACCACAGCGATCGAGCTGGATGTGAATGCTCGAGCGAGCGAGTTTATAGAATCGAGCTGGGGTGGACATTGATTCTGTTCTTGCCGAATCGAGCCCGCCACAATCTGCTGCTTGTGTTGGCTCCATGTAGTGAGCGGCGAATGCGCACATGGCCGCAACAAGAGTAGAGGCCACACTGAGGTCTACAGTGTTGTAGACTGTATTGTCAAACGTCGGCCTATGAAACAGAGACAGAAATGTCATGTTCTCAAAGTAGGTGTGGATGCTGGGCACGATATTAGCAAACGTCTCACGAAATCCCATACGCCCGTCTCTTACAAAGTAGACAGCATCTGCCTGGATAGACCAAGCGCTTGACAGATGTACGCCATGTTGTTCTGAGAGGGCGCTCTGGAGACTAGCGGGTCCTTGGGCACTGCAGATTCTGACAGGGGAGGCGACGAAATCGTGTATGACTGGTTCTCATGGAAATGATGAAACACCCACGACTGTGCTGTCGTCGACTCTGGACTCGAGGCGGCGGATCCCGCGGTGCTTTCGGCATCCTGAAAGAAAGCCGATGGTGACTGCTGGAGTCGCTCATTCCTTATTGTGGCACAGGCAGGATCCTGCATGTTGTCTTCGTCATGATTGACAGAGTCAACGTTGGCACGCCAGGAAGATCGCTTTCGATGTTTTGCCGAGTGCGACCCTGTGGACGACACCTCGCGCGTTAGAGGGACCTGATCATTTGTACTCGAAGAGAAGGGGATACGCTTACCAAGTTTCGGGCCGGGCTTATGCTGGACATTCGGATAGCAGCAGGGCTGGCCATTTCGCATGCAGACGACGCAGTTCGGTAGAGTCTTGTCGCTATTTGGAGTGAGGAATGTTAGAGGTGGGATGAAGCGCACAGAGCACTTGGTCGAACGAACCATTTGACCTTGCGTCTACCTCACTGTTAGCGTCAAGAAATGCTTTCGGCACGTTTGAGGTGAGTCTGACTTCCTACACGTATAGCATGCCAGATTCGACTGATCGCCTGCAGTCATCCGCTTTCCTTTCGCTGGATTTCCGCCCTGGGGAGCGCATGACGGCGCCCTGCTCGAGAGCTCAGGGACATGCGAGTCATCCGACATCTCGCTATCAAAACATCCGCACAAGGAGGAAGGCAGGAATGGGGCATGCTGAGGATTCATACAGAGAGATTCCATCGCTGACACGGCATTGCAACATGGAGACCATATTATCGCGACGGCAAGGGCGTAAGATGCAAGGTCATTAAGAGTTGGATGCTGCAAACGAATAAGGAAATACACCGAAGTCACAGCGAATCCCGGGGTAAGACACGAATAGAAACACGATCGTGGGGAAGATGGTCTCGAGCCTCGAAGCCACGCTGTGCGCCAATTGGCAGTGCAGGTTACGAGAAACCACGCAGTTCTTGCCGCAATCCTAGGCTTGTCAACGACTTGCTGACAGGAAAGTTTGTACCTGCTGACGGCCCATTTTGCTAGGAACTCCGACACCTATGGAGACAAGGAGTGCGTACTATGTGCTCGACAAATGTGCAATCTGATTGTGCTAGGACATGATGCAGACCACCACCCGACAAGGCTTGAAACCTGTGACCCGTGCTTCTCCCTTGCCACGCTCAAGCAGTGGCAGCCCATTGATTCTTGAAGTTGTTCAGCCCAGCCATCAAACCGAAGAAACCGACCAAGCCAGTGTTCATGCCCGGAATGCCCGCGGGGAACAGACTGTAGTGGACTGCAACTGGCATCCAATACGCCGCCACCATGAACTCTGTCCACCATTTGCGGTCAAAGTCTTCTTGCTCCTTTGCCGACAGGCTTCGTCGCTTCTCTTTGTTGAGCTCGGCCTCGCGCCAGAGGCGGAGGAAGTCGCTTGCCACGCCCACGGTCCACGCGCGACAGCTCCAGGCAACCCATTTCGCCACGCCTCCACGCTTCTCGAGGAATGTTACGGGCACAACGCCCTTACCGGCCAGGTGGTAGACGTTCTCCAACGCCTGGAACCCGAGGTAGCCGGCACACTGCACCAGCGCAATCCGGTGAAGAGCCGGGTCCATATCCTTGGACGACTTCTTGGAAAGGAGCGTCTTCAGCCATATGTATAGAGGAAGGAGCCCTGTCAAGCGCAGCGAGGTGCGCGTATCCGAGATCAAGGCTCCTAATGGAGTCAGGAACGAGGTGGGAGCGGTAGGCGTGAGGACACCGGCGGGAAGCTTCTGAGGCGTGCGACCGATGAGCCGAGATATATACGCAATGACCGCGGCGCGTGTCGGCGAGTTCGCGTGTAGGTAAGCCGCGAGGTAGATTGCATAGTTCAAGGTTGAGAGGGCTGCGCCCAAGCCCGCGGTTGTCTTGATCAGTCTGTTTCACACGCGTCAGTGTGCCCCGTCCTGCGCCAGATAGCCCACAGATTGGATCGCATACTTGCTGATACGTATTATGGTCTCGTCGGCTTTGGAGATGGTGGTTTTGACTTCACTGGGCACCTTGCTCAATGCCGGAGTCAGCCCCGGCTTGACGGGTTCGACCTCACCCTTCACCTCGGCAGGATTTTGAGGGACCACGCTGGGGTCTGGATTGGCGACTTCGTTGCTGGACATGACTGCGATGTGACCAATTTTCAGAATGAAAGAGAGCAAGTATCGTTGTCGGAGGATTTTGGTATATGTGCGCGGCAAAGAGCTACCGAAGCCAGAAGTAATCAATCCAGTGAGCAATGCTTACGGCCGGATACACGCACTTGTCAGAAAGGGAAAGCGAATGAGGGTGTCAGATTGTCAGTAGTGACGACCACAAGTAATGAGAAGCCCCTTACAGACTACACAGGAGAGAGGTAGTCGACAGGAAGCTCTTGTGAAAGTAATCATATCACCGTCGATCGTGCTCTCCCTCCATGCGGAGACCGAGTTGACTGACTCCCTTTGACCCATTTAACCGAGGCTTGTCAAAAAACCAAAATACGAGGTCCAGCCGAATACTGTGCAGTACTCGGCGAACTTGGCACCGACTTTGGTACGGGGAAGCAAAGGGACATTACAGCCCTTACTGAGCAGCCAATCATGGACGCGCTTTGAAATCGCGGTTCTTCTCGGCAAATTCCCCGACCACCTCCTGGAACTCGTCAGCCTCGTCACTCAGCCTCGTCGCGTTGGACAGCCTGTGGCCAGTGCTGTTTTCCAGTTATGCAGCACGCCCTCGCATGCGGCTCCGTGATAAATCTTCGCGTTCCCCAGCCTGCCGGTTCCTAGGAGGTTGGTTCGTTGGGCTGTGCTTCATGCAGGTATATCAACAGACAGATTGCGATGGTGAACTGTTCCCAGACCAAAGCAAACAGCTCTCCCTCCTTGAAGTACTAATTATCAGCATTATTTACCACATTATCATTGACCCAATCCCCATTGCTCTGAACAATGATAGCCGCCACATCGCTTATACTCGGGTTCGCCGCCGTCATATACGCTTCGCCGATCGGGCCACGACAAGCCGTCACAGAATTAATATCGCCGTCGGCACCGTCTCCACCAGGATGCACAGGTTCATTCCCGTCGGCCTTCGGCATTGCAGTCATGAACATATCCCTTCCATCTTCGTCATCGAGCCCTTCGCAGACATTGCAAAGGAGGGAACAACCTCCTCCCCCAGTATTCACAGTCGGCACAGTCGACCAGATTGACGACGGACAAGTCCAAGGTGGAATGCACACAGTGCCCATCAGCATGGAGACGCCTACACCTTCGGTGGCGACTCTCCCACCAGTGACGCAGATTGGGGACGGACAGATCCAGGGACCAATGGCCACTGAAGGACCAACTGATTCAGCAACAACGGACACGATATGTTCGAACTCTGATTCACCATTTCCTCCATTGCCGACCCCAGCTGTGACCAGCAAGCCCCCAACGGTGATTGAGCAAGCTTGTGGGATCTCGACGAGACGGACTGCGCCGACATCGGTAGCACCACCAACAATCGCCACCCAACCCGCATCTGCACCAACAAACACAACGCAACATGCAGCTGTATCTGCAGCATTCAGCAATCTCAACGCCAGCAACAGTACCACCAACGCCACCGCCACCACATCATCTCCAGCTCCTTCCACAACCACCACAGATGAACCCCTTACCAGACTGGCCCTCGTCTCCTGCCTGACAGATTCCACTCTGCAACTGCACCTCCAGGACAGCAATCTCTACGACGGCCTGAACCGAACGGGCTACATTGCCTCCAACTACCAATTCCAATTCGACGGCCCTCCCCAGTCAGGCGCCATCTACACCTCCGGGTGGAGCTTATGTCCGGTACCTGACCCTTCGGCTTCGACTTCGCCACAACAAGCCGGAGATGAAGACGGCGATGACGACGGGCAACTCGACGGTGTGATGACGTTAGCGCTGGGCGGATCGACCACGTTCTGGCAATGCCTCAGCGGTGACTTTTACAATCTCTACACCGAGAATTGGGCCGCGCAGTGCAGCCCGGTCGAATTGAGGATCACGCGGCTTGTGAAATGCGATTGATCCGCTAGGGAGGGAGGGAGGGAGACCACGGTCGCATGACATCGAGGGCATACCTGCGGCGGGGAACAGATTGATCGTGAACTTACACTAACACGCCAGGAAGGACTTGGGGAGCTTTTGCAACGGCACAAAAAGGGCCGTACGGTACCTAATATGTGTGGAATTGAGTCTTTCAGGGAGAGAAATCCGAAAGCGTCGACTACAGTACATGAAAAGCAAGGGTTGATGATTTTCATGATTACGCTATGACTACGACTACGACTCGACGCTCGCTACGGCTACGATTCAGAATGATCAGCATAGATAGATGAATAAAGAGACAGCATGAAAACGACGAGACTTAACGGGAAAGCCTCTATACAATACTATACATTGTTGAATACTTTTTGTATCTCTGTATCGTAAAAGTACAGCAAGAAGCACCTAGCCACAACCAAAGTTGGAATATATTGAATACAAACGCATTGCCCTTCGCAATCGACTGGAAAACAGGGCTTCCCGTCCGTTCGTCGGGTTGATTTTCTTCTACTCAAGCTGCCGGCCAGTTGATCGGCACGGGGTGAGCGACCATTCGATGACCTTCCTTTTTTGCCTTCCCCTCTGAAAATCCTACTGTCTGATGAGCTTAACATACCCACTCACCCCTCACCTCTAAATCTCCACCAGCGTGATAAGTACTAGCTGAGTATATTAGCCTTAGTGTAAAGCGTCGTTAGCGTGATTATTTATATATAGAGAAACCCGTATATAAACCGAGATACTCTTAATTATATATAATTTACCTTCTACCTTAGTACTTATTTTAGATAATTAGCTAGGTAGCTAGGCACTTATTCTTTTCCTAGTATTAAGTATTTTATAAAGCTTTTATTACTAATAGTATAAGAAGAATACTATAAATATAAAAGAGTATATAGCTTTTAATATTTATCTTATTTTTATAATTATATTCTAGATAAATAGGCCTAAAGCTTTTAGTATTATTTAAATATTTAAATAGTAATAATAAATAATCTCTCTCCCCCCTCTCTCTTCTTTAAAATAAATAAATATCTCCTTTTTTCTTTTTTTTCTCTCTTCTTTTCTTTATTTTAATATTAATAAGATATTATTACTTTATAAAGATTAAAGAGAGTATTTTATTATTTAACTTTTATTATTACTTTCTTATATCTTTCTATATTCTACTTTATTATATATATATATTAAAAGATAACTTCTTATTATAACTTAACCTTTAAGACGGCCTCCCCTAGGTGTACATTACGGAAGGTTACCCGAGGAAGTCACGTGGTGTTACGTGGTAAGGAGCTCTGCTCGGCTCTGCTCGGAGGTCACATAACTGAGCAGTACGGAGCACCGCGCTCAGGGGTGCTCAGTATGCTCGGTGGTGAGCACGCTGAGCACACTGAGCACTAACGTGGCATATATACGGGCCGGTGGCCCGTCCCTAGACACCTTCCGTAGTTAATCTCAGTTATACTCCGACCCCTACCTTTAGGATAAAGGAGTGTTGTTCCACTATTACACTATTGCAAGTGACCGTGTACCCTTACCTCCGGCTAGCACCTATACTACTCCCCAGCGAGAGAAACCCTCGAAGCGTAGACTCACCTCACGTAGAGCGATTCGTAATACATCTCTCTCTTTTAATTTATAATATACTTAGCTTCTTTAAAATACTATATTATAAATAATTTAGGTACTAATAATAACTAGATATTTTAGCTATTAATATATAAGGTAGAGAGTAAGGTATATAAGGTGATTAGTTATATAAGGTGATTAGTTACGCGAGGTGGTTAGTTACGTGAGGTGATGAGTCGCCTAAGGTGATAAGTTATATAAGGTGGGCTGAGGGGTAGCATCACGTGGTGAATCCCAGAAGGCAGAGAATAAACGTATAGCATATCCAGGTCCGGTGAGTGGGCGGTGTTATACGTCATCACAACTTGGAAGCGAAAATAATACCACCTCACTTAATTTTGACCCGATACGTGCGCCCGATCCGTTCGTTCAAATCCTTTTGAATCCTATCTTTCGTCAGATTACCATCTCCTTACCGGAAACAACATCGAATTGTTCTAAATGGAGAGGAGCTACGAAGTAAGTTGAGACCTGTTCCTGGATCTTTTCGCTCAGGCGCCGCAGTCAGCACTCCAGCATCTCAATGGAAGGAAGAATGAAAGGAAGATGGGCGAGAGACAGAGCATAGATAACATGCGTGGCTCGGACGATATGTTGAAATGGCTTGAACTTATTGGTTACTCGGTATACCCCAGTTCATCCTTATCAACGAAGAAATCTCGCTGAGGTAAAAGCGTAGGTTGATCATCTTGCCGACCTTAAAATCATTCATGTGTCGGGCACAAAAGGAAAAGGCAGCACCTGTTGTTTCACCTCCTCACTGCTGCTATCTCATGGGAGAATTAGTGGCTACCCTAGAAAAATCGGGCTCTACACTTCACCCCATATGAAGGATATCCGCGAAAGGATTCAGATTAACGGTGAACCAATATCAAAAGAGTTGTTTACAAGGAGGTTCTTCGAGATTTGGGAGAAGCTACCTGAGCGAGCAACACCTCTATTGGATATTCCTAGATATTTGCAGCTGCTGACCCTACTCTCATATCATGTCTTCCTCACGGAAGAAGTGGATGGAGCAATTTATGAGGCTCATATGGGAGGGGAATTTGACGCTACTAACGTCGTCCAATGTCCAATAGTGACAGCTGTGACATCTATTTCGATGGACCATGTGCACCTACTTGGACCAACCATTGAAAATATAGCCTGGCATAAGTCGGGGATTTTCAAGTCAGGAAGCTTAGCCTTCTCAAGCTTCCAGCTACCGGAAGTCACTGCTGTTCTCAAAGAGCGAGCATCGGCGAGAAACAGCAACCTGGAGTTCATCAACATTGACGAAGCTCTTCCGACTGACCAGGCTGTTCTCTCTCCGCCCGTGCAGAGGCAAAATTGCTCTTTAGCTCTAGCACTTACTCGTGCCTGGCTTCAGGTAGTGACTAAAGGAAACAGTGTCTTGACCGCCCAAGCCATTGTGAACGGTGTCAATAATTTTCATTGGCCTGGAAGGTTCCACAAAATAACAGAGGGGGATTTCGAATGGTACCTCGATGGAGCTCATACTGAACTAAGCGCTGAACATGCTGTGGATTGGTACGCAGGAGCTACTTCAGAGAGCCGAAGGTGAGATTTGCTCTCCGTGGATCCCTAACCTACTAACAACTTCTTGCACTTCGAGGGGTTCCGTCCCGGTTCTCATTTTCAGTCATTACTCTCGGCGAGATGGGACTGCCATTTTGCGTTGTATCGCAAGATGTCTGCGAGCACATGCAGTCCGACCTGAACACGTCATTTTCACATCGTATGACGAACGACGAGACGGAAAGACTAGGATTGGTAAACCGCCTTCTGGCTAAGTTGACTAGGGTAGCTGATTGTCCAGTAGATCGAAACTTGAGGAACAGCTTCGTGCCAGAGATTCAAGATCTCTACGTTCATACATGGAATGAGCTCGATCCAAGTGCGATAGTCTCGACTGAGCGAACCATCGAAGGTGCATTGGATCGAGCGAGAGATATTGGCCATGGTGTTCAAGCATTGATAACAGGAAGTCTACATCTCGTCAGCGGGGCGCTTTGCCTGTTGGAGGCCGATGACGATAGTCGCCTCCCATATGGTTCCTCACGAGTCTGACCCATCAGACAGCCTACGAAAACGTGCCCGTGCTTTGAGCTCCTCAAAGACATAGGTTCCCATCCCCCTCACCTCACTGGGTGAGGTAGAGCGGCGACGCTCACCCCCCCGATGCGGCCGGGCAGGCGTTCCCGCACGGCGGTGCGGTTAGGACCAAGCTGGGTGACCACTTGGGAATCCGGACTGTTGATTGTTTTTTGCACTTTTTGGAAATTATATTATTTGGGCTAATCCCCAAGGGGCTGTGGACCTCTCCCTGACAATTAGCCTAAAAAGACTGATTTTCCTGGCAATTCGTGCCCGGAACTTGGACCTCTTAGCTTATATGCCTGTCTGAACAGGGGCGCTGTTCCTGACAGAAGAGTACTTCTCCCCTATAAGTATCTACTTATTTATCGATCGGCCTTAGTAAATCTACAAGATGCAATAATGGTCGTTCCTGACGCATAGGCTCACCAGAGACTTCTCTGACCTTCGAGAGCTAAGACTTCGTCAACGGACTACGTGAGGGCGCCGGAAGTGACACCAAACTGCAGCTCCCCTCCTCGAACTCATCTGTGCAGGTTTCTGTCATCGAGCCTGGGGGCTGGATTGACCTGCAGGCTATCTTCCTCATCGTTCCTGAAGTGGGGGACATGAAACGCCTCATCTTTCCGTCATATTCGTTTCTCATCGAGCACGGCAGTGGGAGGAAGATACTGTTCGATCTCAGTGTCAAAAAGGACTGGCACAATATCGCCCCGCATATCTATAATTCCTTGCTCGGAGCTAACGGAAAGGTGAATGTTCCCAATAACGTCATCGATGTGCTGATCGAGCACGGTGTGCAAGGCAAAGATATCGACACCATTGTCTGGAGTCATTACCATTTTGATCAGTGAGTCCCAGTCCTTCAATACGGTGGCCACGCCATGCTTGATGGCTGTGGCGCATTGGGGAGAAGCGTCGCAGCAGGGCCACGCCTTGCGCGCTTACGAAAGATATCACCACCTTTCCACCGTCAACGACGTTAGTAGTTGGCCCGGGTTTCAAAGAACAGCTGTTACCTGGCTATCCTGCGAATCTTGAGTCGCCCATCCTTGAAGCAGACTGGGCGAATCGGGAACTGCGTGAAATTGCGTTCGAGCAAGGGCTGCATGTTGGACCCTTTCGGGCATACGACTTCTTTGGCGACGGGTCACTTTACCTGTTAGACACCCCTGGCCACGCCATTGGGCACATGTCGGGCCTGGCGCGTACGACGCATGACACGTTCGTCCTCATGTGAAGTGACTGCGCACACCACTGCGGAGTCTTCCTCTTACCTGCCACTCACGGCCACCTTGTCCAACCCTCGCCAGTGCGGCAACAGCCAGCAAGCAGAGGAGTTTCTCGGGGTTCACCCACGCCACAGCCCGATAAGTCCCTTTTATGATCCCAGGGCCCATATAGCTGCCGACATCAAGCAGAACATGCTGGACATCAAGGGTCTGCAAATTTTCGACGCGAATCCAAACGTCCTCACCATCGTGGCCCACGATGGTTCATTCCTGGACCTTTCTGACAGTCAATGGTTCCCTAGGACAATCAATGACTGGAAAAGGCTGGGTTTGAAGGAGAAGGCCATGTGGAGCTTCCTCCGAGACTTTAAAGGCCCAGGCAAGTGACTGCCGCATTTTCGGACGGAGAAAGATGGCGGGATGGCCAAAAAAGAACGTGTTCTTGGGTGTCCCAACCAGTCTTTGGCATCATTACAGGGGGAAGTGGGAGGTTCGTGCGGAAGGAGGCCTTGTATGGAGTATGTAGTCGTGGCCTGGTAATAGAGGCCTGGACTCTATCCCAAGGAACTGCCTTCTGGTTGCGTCCATCACATTCGATCTTTTCCAGACGGGTGTTGGCAGAGAGCTTCATCCACGTGGCCTTTGATTGCTGTCCCTGCGGTAATCCGGGGAACACAGATGAGACTGCCACAGCGCACTAAGGTGTGGGCCCAAGTGACGTCTGGCAGCAAGAACCGATTTGTGGTAGGCCACCGGGTTCCATGGCGGATATACCTCCCCATTTTACAGCGGAATTTGAAACGAGACGGAGGAAGACGCTTCCACCAGCTCCATTTATGGCCAACACGAGCCGCCTGAAGCCACTGGATAACTCAAGAGCAAAACCCCCTGCTTGGTTTTTAACGTCAGGACTGCCGAAATAGCTAGCTTTAACAGTGCTTATCTGTGGAATTTTGGTGCTTACACATGAAGAAACTCGATAGGTGGCTGTCTCAACGAGTTCTCTAATTGACTAGTCTGCGCGCACGTACGCGCACAAAATTATGGATTCCGGCTCTGTCAAGTCTAACCTCGTTTGTGCATGGATTGGCCAGAGGCAGCTACAGCTCCAGCAGCGAACGGTAAAGTCGTTGGGTGACGAGGACGTTTTGATCAAAATGATGGCAACGGGACTCTGTGGGTCAGATGGACACATTTGGGAGAAGCCTTCTCTGTCAAGGCAAGTTGTCCTAGGTCATGAGGCTGCTGGCATCATCGCCGCTGTCGGATCTGGAGTGAGAGATCGGCAGGTCGGTCAGCGAGTCGCGGTTGAGCCGGGAATTGCATGTTTAAAGTAAGCGGATCACGGATTACAGACACTTCAGATTTGACCTCCGACCTTCCCATCAGGTGTGACTTTTGTCTCCAAGGCGCAGGGCATCACTGTGAGAATCTCAAGTATGCCGGAGTCGACCCTACCGATGGAATGCTTTGTCGGTATTTCATCTGTGCTGCATATATGACTAGGAACATCCCGGACAACTTGTCGTGGGAGGAGGCGGCGGTAGTCCAACCATTAGCAGTAGCCATTCACGTGGCGAGGCGAGCAGGAATCCATGCGCGACAGACGGTGGCGGTCTTGTATGTTCTAAAAAACACGCATTCATGTCGGGAGGAGAGATGGCTGATTGATCACAGCGGGTGTGGCCCACTTGGCCTGTTGGTCATTGCTGTGGCCAAAGCTTACGGAGTTCAAAAGCTGATAGCCTTTGACATACAAGAGTCCCGGGTCGACTTTGCAGTCCAGTATGGTGCGGATGTGGGTGTGACAACGTCGAGGAAGAAACCGTCCGACGATGCCTGGACGTATGCAAAAGATTGCATGTCCTCGGTCCGGGAGAAGTATCAACTTGAGCCTGGAGTAGACGTCACGGTCGAAGCAAGCGGTGCAGAGGTTTGTACCCAGATGGCTCTAGCTCTCCTAAAGCCAGGTGGAACTTGTGAGTTGTTGTACTGCCAGTCTTGATCTGATCTAGTTTCTAATCCTGATCCCCCAAAGGTGTCCAAGCTGGTCTGGGAGGTCAATTGACTCCCGTTCCATTGGCGTGGCTGACAGCGAGGGAACTGACTATCAAAGGTGACAAACTCTGATCATCTACGTTTGACCGAGCTGATTACCAAGGCAAGGCACGGCCAGGTATTCTTCGGGATGTTTCAATGAAGCCATTGATCTGATTAGCGGTGGAAAGATCAGCGTTGAATCACTCATCACGGCAAGATACTCTCTCAGCAACATCTCGGAGGCTTTTACGGCTCTGGACGAGCGGCGAGGTATCAAGATTGTCGTTCGGAATCAGGACTAGCAAGATAGCGTGACTGGCCTCCTGTAAGAGGTGGAAGTTTCTGTCATGAAATGGCGGGATTCTAGACTTTGGGGTGATCCCCAAGTGACTGTTCACTTCTTCCTGACAGCTTATTCCCAATATCGTAGGTAGTTGATCAAGGAGCATTTCTCGAATCTTTCGGCCTGGTGGCGTTGACCAAGCCCACCACTCAGGGGAGTTCCGCCTTGCGGGTGGGGCCCATACAATCGATGATTTCCATTTTCCGCTCCATGCTCGTGCTTATTCCCCCACGGGGCTGTTTAGAAAATCTGGGGAGATCTCATGGCTCATGCACACCCAGGCGTTAACCTTGTTACGAAAGTTATGCTGATTCCTCCACTTCTTTGTCTACGTTGGGATTGAGCCATTCTTTCCACTGAGTGGTCCAGGGGTCTTCAAGTCGAAGACAGGATCTGTTTCACGGGCAAGTCATTGCCACAGTTCATGTGATATCAAAGCTCTGTACAAGCAAGATCAGAGTCAAGACAGTCGATCTTGTCGTTCGCAACCAACCAGATGAATGAGATCGGTCTTGATGGAATGCTGGGACTGAACCTTCATTTATCAACAATCTGCAATGCACTGATATTATTGCTCTTGTTTGATAAGAGCACTAAGAGCGATGTGGGCGTCCGGCGGTAGCGAGGCCGAGATGGTACCGGCCCGGGGGCAAGGAGGGAGGGAGAGGAGGATGTTGGTCCTTCCAAGATCCCCCCAGCACCACTTTCCATTTTCTTAGAAATCTGGCGTTCCAACCTCTCTAATTACCCGTATTCCTGTTAGATGCCTAATTCATCGGTCAACTAGCAGCGGAATCCAGTTCTCGTACAGGCGGAGCATCGAACACAATCCACGGATGCGGTGGTCGAGCGGCAAAGTCATGCCTGTTGTTGTCCTAGTGAACCTTCATGGGTGCCTAATGTTACGAACCTTTAGCCGTATTGACAAGATTACGTCCTGATGAGACTCGGTCAGGGGAGACCGCAACCGTCTATCACCGTTGCATAAATGCATGCTCACGTAGTCACGTTCGCCCTATCCTTCTCCTCCATCTCTTCGATTGCCAGGCGCTACAACCTTGGAAAGACTCAGCTCGATCAGAAACTGTTCTTGAGCCAAGCAAATTGGAATCAAATCGTCCAATCCATGATTGAGTCATCACCTCCCCAGAAGCCCGACGAGGTCGTGGCAGCTTCGACCCCAGAGCATAAAGAGCATGCGACTTATGAGGTGACTGGAGAGGCTTTGCCAGAGGGCTACTTCAAAGGGAAATACTATGTCGGGACGCTCATTGGTGCCGGTTTTGCCTCGCTCAGTGTGAGGATGCCTCTCCTGGCATGATCATCTCACCCTGGTGCTGACTCGCATTCCATATCTAGGGCGTTGGCGGCTTTTCGTTCGTTGCTCCCATTCTCAACATCCTCAACGAAGATCTTGGGCCAGATAAGAACTACGTCTGGATCAGCTTGGTGTATACGCTGATGGTCAGCATCGGATACTCCATTGTCGGGCGCCTTTCCGACATCTTTGGACGCCGATGGTTCTTCATCTGTGGAAGCATCTTCGCTCTGGTTGGGGACATTGTCTGTGCGACAGCGACTAACATCCCGACTATTATCGGAGGGACCGTGATGATTGGACTGGCCGCGGCAGTCCAGCTCTCGTTCCTCTCGATGCTGGGCGAACTCACTCCGATCAAGCACCGGTTTCTCGTGAACGCGTTCATGTACGTGTGGATTGCTGTTCCCGCTGGCTTCGGTCCCGCCATCTCCTACGCATTTGTTCTCCATACCGCCGCGGGATGGCGATGGTGCTATTACTTTCTGATCATCATCAACGCCGTTTCCGCCGCTCTCTACTACTTCTTCTACTACCCGCCGAACTTCCACATGAAGCAGCGGAACCAAACGAGATGGGAGCTCATCAAGAAGTTTGACTTCCTCGGTCTCTTTCTCTACACTGCCGGCATCACGCTGTTCCTCCTGGGCATCTCGTGGGGTGGCTCGGTGCATCCTTGGAAGTCTGCTTCCGTGATTGCGACGACGGTGATCGGCGGTCTCACGACTGTGGCATTTGTCTTTTGGGAACTCCGACGCGACTTGGAGGAGCCTCTCATGCCTCCGCGGGTTTTAAAACACTTTGGTGAGTGTCTTACACTCTATTCCTGTCGTTGCCACGTGTAAAACGACCGGGACGAGCATGGCTAATCTCTGCTTGCTGCGTTAGGGTGGACCTGCACCACATTGGTATCAGGATGTGTGACTGCGACTTTCTATGGCTTATCTATCATCTTCCCCCAAATGGTCTTCGGGGTGTATACCTCAGATCTCGCATACGGCTCGATCTTGTGTCTCGTATTCTCGGTTCCGTATATTTTCGGCGACGTCGCTGCCGGGTTGGCGCGCTACGTTACGCAGGTGAAGTGGCAGCTGGTCGTTTGTTTGGTCATCTCTACTTCCCTGATTGCTGCCAACGCATGCGCGACAGTCGACAACAAAACGACGATCATTTGCCTGACAGTCATCGGAGGCTTTTTCCTGGGCTATTCTGAGGGGGTTTCTCTGACGCTTTGCAGCGTGTTCATTACAGACCAAGCAGACATCGGGACTGCCGTGGGCGCTGCTGGAACTGGCCGGTTTATGATAGCCACACTGGGCGTATCCATCTACACCGCCGTCTTGAACAGCCGCACGGCCAAGACGATTCCAGAGAAGGTCCCGGCAGCACTGATCCAGGCGGGGCTGCCTCCATCTTCGATCACGACCTTTATTGCTGCCATTAGCACAGGGTCTTTTGACAAAGTTCCAGGAGTGACGCCTCAGATCATTATCGCCGGCATCCGCGCCTACCGCGAAGCCTTGGTTCGGGCGTTCAACACGGCCTGGCTCACTACCATGGCCTTTGCCTGTTTGGCCATCTTATTCGCCGTTCTTTGTCCTCCCTCCGACTCTCTTCTGACCAATTCAGTTGTTGCAACGCTCCACCAAAAGGAAGACTCCATTCTTGACGCAGAGGATGTCTCTGTTGAGCCAAAATCCGAAGACAACAGTGTATGAGGTTATTCCAGTGCTTTCTTCATTGGATGAAGGTTAGACATGTTCAAGCTTCTCCTCCTCAGATTGTCCGTAGCATCGTGTCGGTGGTCTGCCTGTATATTCCCCAGACTTACTTACTGTACCCTGTGACTCGGTATGCACTTTCCTGATTGATTGCACGCATACATGTCGATGACTACCTATGTACTTAGTTGCAATGCTATCTGTCATCCTGGTAGGACCACTATGGTCTGTTCATTCTTTCCAGGAGCGAATGAACCGTCTTAGTTGTGAGCCAATGGACATGGGATTTGACTACTTTTTGGGCTATCGGCATAAACAATACACCGCCCATTTTAGTTCATTGGTTACTGTCCTAGGGTTGAATTTTCCCAGACCTTTTCGACTATAGTATGGCTGGTCTTCCAATTGCTTCCGGCGGGTGAGACAGGCCCCTCCTTGCGAAACTTCCAGTGGTACCGAGATCCCATGCTGTAGTTGAGATGGGGCTTGGTCAAGTCTGGCGTGCCCCAGAACATGATGTTTGCCGTGCCCGTCGCCGTCGAGCCGGTGATGTTGAAGTTGGTGTTCACAATCACATGCATGGCTTTCTTGAACGGCTTCACCAGGCTATCGAACGTGGCCACGACGTTCTCGGCCCCTGTGATTTTTTCGGCTCGAAGCTGTACGCCACTGGTCCCTGAACGGAAGAAATCACTCATCAGCTGGCTCTTTTCACGCATCCCCAGGGCAGACAGCGAGGAATACATGGAGAGCACGCACCGGATTGGTCACCTTCGCTAGGTACATAGTCGAATTCAATCTCAGTGTCATCCGTGAGCAGTCGAGACATCTCCTTCCACTGCCAGGTGTCGGCCAGCCAATGGTAAGATTGAATATGCTGGTACAAGGCAAACTGCTCTTGCAGCTGGGCCAGACCTTGTTCCTGCGTCGCCATTTTGGTAACGATCAAGTATCAATTGTATGACTCACTCGAGCAACTCGACGATGGTGAGAGTGTCCTGGTGAGTCTATTGTGTGGGTGTTCAGGGGACATTGTCGCGAGTCTATTGATGTTCAGGTCGACTAACTAGGCTCACAGGCGATAATAGCGTCCACGGTCGCTCAGGTTCAGGCTATTGGTAGCCGACAAAGCGGTTACCGATGTCCCCGAAGTGGCCGCTTTCCGCATTTTCCGCCTGGCTAGCGATTACCCTAGTTGGTTAGATACCTAGTGGCGGTACGATTAGTGGACCCCCTGCGCAGTCGACTCGCAACTCGGACATAGTACTATCGCCTTGGAAGATTCCGCAAGGACCATCACTCTGGTTCTTGATGATAGTCGTATAATAATGGCAGCCAACGAAACCCGGATCTTCAAGCTGTTCACCTCGTTTGCAACGTAGACCTCTGCACAGATGTTGCACGCTCTCTATGCTTCTGGGCATGGTGGTTACCTTTAGACCCTAACCCAGAGCCTGTTTTGCCCCGGGAGGCTGAAGATGCGTGATTGTGGAGGCGGCGGCGGAATTGGCCCTTTGTTTTAAGGTCCGATTGATATTGAAGTATGAGTACTCGTACTCCATGACAACGTGCGTTTGTTGATTGGCCGCTGCCACCCTCCCCTCCACCAAGGCTACTGAGCCCACCACGCCCACCCTAGCAGTCATACGAGGTACCCCAGACATGCAGCTTGCTTCTCCATGCGGTACCCCGCATCCCCGTTTCTTTCAAGAGCTCTAGAGTTTTGTTGCTCCATCGGCATGCATGGGCGACCTCGTCCGTGACAGTGACTTTCTTTCCACCCTCCAGAACACATTTTTCTTGCATCTTTTCCACCATATGCCATTTGTCTTGTCTGGCACTCCCTTGTAGTAGATAGGTGATGTCTGCCCGACGCGTAGGTGCCCAGTCTCGGGCCACAACTGCCTGTTCTGCTTGTCGAGCCCGCCGAACCAAGGTGTGTTGCCCAGTGCTTTCCTGCTGTTGAGGTTCCCACTGAGAAGCACAATGGCACAGTGTATCAGGGATCCAGGCGAGACTTCCTGTAAATATTGTCGAAACAAGAGCCAGGAGTGTATCTTTCAAGTGCCCGATGAACCCAAGAGGTATGTGTTACTGTTGGCTCTATGAGCGCCGAAGTGCGGATGTACCGGCAACAGACATCTAACAACACACGAAGGCCCAGCACCAAGGGGTACCTGAGCTCGTTGCTAGAAAACATCGATTCGCTGGAGCAACGACTGCGAGAGTTTGGCGAGGAACCCCCCCAACTTGACCGCGCCGGCGTGCAGAACCCTCGAAGACACCAAGCTGAACAAAGGACGCAGTCCGAAACCCAGCCGTCCCCCGTCAATCGGCGACCCACTACCGCACAAGTTGATCCTCGTCGTCCCAGTCATGCTGGCACTGGCCCTCTTTGGGACTTGAATACCGAGCACAATGGCGTCCGTGGCTCATCTGCCTCCATCACGACCTCGGCGACGGTGGTTGAACGGCCAGAAGGAGGGCTCCAGCGCCGGCCAGCCAGTCAGGATTTCCCTCGAGGCCATAATGCGACTCGTCAGCGAAGCGCCTCCGAGCCCCAACTGGATCGCAGCAAGAAAAGTACGGTGTGGACGATGATCTATGGACCCGATCGGCTACTATACGACAAGGAGAGGGGACGCATACACTATTTCAGCCCATCCACCTGCTTTAAGAACTATGTCAGAGACAACATGACCCTGGAGTCGCAGAATGTAGACAAATGGACCTACCGTATCCTGAACGACATCCCCACCGATGTGGACTCCTATCTGATGGACCTCTTCTGGAGTCGATACAACAATATCCTGGGCATCGTCGATCAGGAAGCATTTTGTCGTGACCAGGCCAGTGGAGCTTCCACCTACTACTCCGGCCTTCTCCATCTCGTGTGCCTCGCCATGGCATATCAATTCGCGGACAAGGATCGACCGGGAATGCGACATGTTACTCTGAACAATGGCTCCAGCGTCTTCCAGCGCGAAGTCAAGTTCATCCTGGAACGCGAGTTGGAAAGCCTGCACGGATTGACCACTATTCAGGCCCTGTTGGTCTTGAGTGATGTCGAATGCGCGCGTGGGAGAGACGACTTGGCGGCCATGCACATCGCTACCTCCTGTCGCCTCGCCTTCGATTTCGGCCTCACCCTCGACTGTTCGGAATTGGGACTGACGGGGGTCGAGGTCCACTTTCGCCGGAAACTGCTCCGGTCTTGTATGATCTACGACCGGGCCTGGGCTCTCTATCTAGGAAGACCGGCGAACATGAAACTCTGCGATATCTCCAGTTCCTGTTTGACCATGCGTGTCGCCGAGGACGCCAACTCCACGGCGTCACCCCAGGGAATTCTGGCAAATGAGCCATTGTCCTCCGACCACGACACTCACGGACAGATCTCGGACGCCTTACTCGAGCTTGCGGAGCTGTGCCTGAAGATCCAGGAAATGGCACAGCCTAGGTTAGTTCCAGGGACCATCGCCGACGAAGATCGTTTACTCGAGGTTACAGTCGTGGACAAGAAGTTGAGATCCTGGTACGCGACGCTGCCCGTCCAGCTCAAATGGACGGAGGAGAACGCTAGGAGCGCGCCGCCTTTGTTCTTTATGATGCAGTGAGTGGTCTTTACCGATGTTAATATCTTTGTTGGCAGCTCGCTAATAGCTCCCCCAGCCAACAGTTCCATGTCGCCCGCATCCTCCTGTACGGGCCCTATGGACACTACGAGCATGTGGTGGGGATTGAGGTGGACAAGTCCCACGTCTTCGGAAGGAGGAATGATGACCACGGCAACATCAGTCCATGGCAACAACTGGCTCGGGCCGTGACCATGGAGGCGGCTATGAAACTGGCCCAAGGCTTTTCCGCCTACCGTCAGAGATGGGGCACCAGCCAAGCCAATGTTTTGTCCCTCCAACAGGGAGGCACGACGTGCCTCACGCTCATGTGCATCACCAAGGCCAGCGGGACGCCGGAGACGCGCAATCTCGGGCTCCGACATCTCTACCTGCTGATGGAACAGCTGGAAGAGATGTCCGATGTGTACAGCTCGGCCAAGGTGATCTGCAGCGTTGTCAAACACGAAATGAAACAGCTCCGAATCAACTTCACCGAGTTGCTTACGCCTCCTCAAACTCCCGATGCGTTTGACTTCCAGCCATTGGGTGCCCGCACACAGCGAGGGAGCAGCGAAACACCCTCAGAATCAGGTCCGGCCTCGAAGCGGCGTCGGCGAGACAAAGACGGTCCAGGACCCAAATCAGGACCAGTAGATTCCTCTCTCAAGGCCTCAGAGCTCGGCCCAGAAGGCCTTCTCCAGGATGCGAATGAGCCTGGCCAGTCCTCCACCTCCCAGGCGACCGCTACAAGAGATGGGCTGCCTGCGTCGCCGGCCCAAAATATCGCGGTTGGTCTGTCTCAAGGCACAGCCTTCTTGGGTCCCAACTTCGAGCCGATGCAGCTTGTGACCGATCCTATCTTTCATCTGCATGCCTCCAACCCGTCCTTGCCCATGGACTTTTCCACCATCTCGAGCTCCTTTGATGATCCAACCCAGGATCCCCTCAACGAATTCTTGCCCCCGTGGCTGCCAGATGGTTTCTTTTTTGACATGGTAGATGATGGCTCGGGGACCTTGCCGGACACGTTGCAGTACTGTTAGTAGCCTGGTGGAGATTTCATGGCATTATTACATTTGTTCTACGAGTTCCGCCAATGTCCTACCGTTTAGAATCCAGTGTTTCTTACCAAATGCCTGCTCCAACAACGCCCCGGCCCCAGGCAAGGACAAGGGTCAATCTGAATTTGGTGACAACGTAGAAATGTTGGGAACGAGCTTTCTACTCCGCGTCATGGCACACGCGTCTCGTTGGGCCCCAGGTGAAAGAAGTCCGCTGGAGGTGGCTCCCGCTTAAGAAACGAATTGACTTTTGTTTTCATGAAGAAACTATACCTGAAAGGATGTAGCACACTTGCGCGGAAAATGATACGCGACGGTCAATTGCCCCCGCTCCGATCTAAGCTCAAGCAGCCTCCCTCATTGCTGTGCATATTTTGATATCCCCCCAGGTATGAAACCTCGTATTGTCCCTGCCGACCAAGCAAGAGTCAAAACGATCTTGGCTGATGGATTACTACTCATCTCTAGACAACAATCTTCTATTGGTGAAAGTCACCGGCCGTATTGTACCGAACCAGCTACTGTACCTTCCCACTCCAGAAAAGCGGAGGGTGCTGAGCAAGGAAGTGACGAGAGAACACGAACAATCTGTGTCCGTCCATTTTAGGGTTGCCGTTGACACTTCCACCGTGGCTGCCACTGCCATTAATGGCCTTCGCTATCTTGATCGGCTTGACTGTAACTGACACTTTCTCCGTCGTCAAGAACGATGACCTCAAAGTTGGTGTCAATGAAAACGTGGGAAATAACTGCACCTCTGAAAAGTGAAGTGAAAAGCACCCAAACTGTACGTCTATGACAACAGCGACTCATAGCCAACACTCGCCGTTTCTCCCCTTTCGCAATTCTTGGTGACCCTAAGCCCAGGGTCATTTTACATGGAAGCCACCATAACCTCGGGCTGGTGATGCAAACTCCAGCCGGTCCTTGTAGATGGGCAAGCCGGCCATGTAGTTCAATGGTTCTCGCTTCTTTCCCGGGATATTGGCCCCGTAATACCATCCATCAGCCTTGGGGAACAGGGTGCCGTCGCCGATCGCCAGGACTTCCTCTCTCCATTTCTTCTCCTGCTCCTCTGTGGCTTCGATGGTGGTCAAGCCGGTGCGTCTCATGTGGCGTAAGATGTCCGAGAGCCACTCGACCTGCACCTCCACTAAGGTCGCGGCGTTGACGAAGGCCGCCGGCGATTGAGGCCCGTAGATATAGAAGGCGTTGGGATATCCCGAACTTGCCATTCCGAGGTTGGTCCACACCCCCTGAGCCCATCGAGCCTTGATGTTGGTGGTCTTGTCGATTCCGCGATGATCGATGTTCGTGATGCAGCCCGTGTTGGAGTCGAACCCGGTCGCCAGGATCATCATGTCAAACTCGTATTCGGTGCCGTCGGAGAGCTTGACTCCCTTCTCGGTGACCTCGGCGATTGGGTTCGTCCGAACGTCGACCAGATCCACGTTGGGTTGGTTGAAGACCTCATAAAAGGTGCTTTCTAGACAGGGACGCCGCGTGCCCAAAGGATGTATCTGCGTCTTCGGGGCCAGTAGCTCCGCCGTTCGGGGGTCCTTGACTCTCTCGTGGACCTTTCGACGCCAGAACGCGTAGGCGTGGTCGTTGGCCTCCTGGTCAATGGCGATGTCTTTGTAGTTCCCAACCCAGAATTCAAAGCCACCTTTTTTCCACTGCTGTTCATAGAAGGCTTCCCGTTCTTCAGGCGTGGCGTCCCGGGTGAGTTGATCTTTCCACTCGTAGAGAAATCCTGACCATGTCGTGCGCGTTTTGGCAAAGAGGCTATGCAGACCATCCTTCATCGCGTTATTCTTGGTCTTGTCATAATACTCTTGATCCATGGGCAATGCGGTGTTAGGGGTGCGTTGGAAAACGATGAGCTTCTCAACCTGCGGGCCAAGCTCTTGAATGGTCTGCACACCAGAAGCTCCCGTTCCGATGATGCCAACCGTCTTGCCTTTGACATCCAGACCTTGCTGAGGCCACTTGGATGTATGGGTCTTGAAGCCTTTGAACTTGTCTAGACCTTTGAAGTCCGGCATCCATGGCTGGGCGTTCAGGCCGGTACAGTAGATGACGAAACGGGCGGTGGCTGTGTTGGTCGTCTCATTGTCAATCGTGCTGACCACTTTCACCTTCCAATGCTTATTGGCCTCATCCCATGATGCCTCCTGGACCTCGGTGTTGTACGACGTATCTTTGCTGATGTCCCAGACTTTATCGACGTGGTTGAAGTAGGCTTTGAGTTCCTTTTGTCCAGGGTATCGCTCCGACCAGTTCCATTCATCCCATGTGTCGTCGGGCGTGAACTGGTAGATGGGGACATTGGAATCCACCCGGGCTCCTGGGTAGCAGTTCCAATGCCAGGCCCCTCCTAGACCGCTGCCGCGCTCAAACAAACGACAGCTGAATTTGAATCTTCTTAACGTGTGCAGAGTGTAGATTCCGCCAAAGCCCGCACCTACGACGATGACATCGTAGTGAGGTATTGCTGCAATCGAGCCCATCCTGACGCTTTCTGATATCTTCCAAGTGCTAGTTTTCTCGAGAGGGTGAGGTTGAACAAATCGGTAAGCACTTGGTAGGAGGCTCGACGTCTTGCGACGCTTTTCGAAGATGCTTGAGGAGCAGTGTTTAATGTAATTGTACACTAGTGGATACTGAGGGTGTTACAGAAAGGTGGAAACATGCACGTTTCTCGGGACTCGGGATGGTCACGCCGGTTCAGCAGAGAGTCGGCTCAGACGTTTCCGCCCATCCCTATACTGTTGCTTGGAAAGGTTCGGTTCTTATCGGGAGACGGAATCGCCTTTTCCGTAGCAGCATGCCGATATATGGTTTCTGGTTATGCGGGACTCGCCATCATCGGCACGACGCTGAATGTTAGCTTTACTGAGCATGCGCGAGGACGCCCACCAACGCAACGCAAGACACATCGACTCTTGGGAGTAGAGACATCTGGGAGGAGTACTATTCACCATGTCCAGAAGTCACTCTCTCACAGTTCAACAATCATGACGAATCACCACATCGTAATCATGGCCCAGGGCGACGCCCAGATCAAAGAAGTGCCCGTGCCGCAGCTGAAGGATGACTACATACTGGTGACGACTCGTGCCGTCGCCCTCAATCCCACCGACTGGAAGCACATTGACTTCATGGCCAGTCCAGGGGCGCGCCTAGGCTGCGACTATGCGGGTATTGTCGAGGCCGTGGGGAAAGCTGTGACGAAGGGTTTTAAAAAGGGTGACCGCGTCGCCGGTCCCTGCTATGGTGCCAACGCCGCCAACCACAACACTGGCACCTTTGGTCAACACATTACCGTCAAAGGAGATCTCCAGATCAAAATCCCGGACAATCTGAGCTTCGAAGAAGCTGCCACGCTAGGCATCGGACTGACCACGGCCAGTCAGGCGCTTTATCAGAATCTTCGACTTCCCCTTCCGGACTCCAAGGCCAAAGCTGACTGCCCCATATTGATCTTCGGCGGCAGTACCGCGACGGGAGCGCTATCTATTCAACTCGCAAAGCTCTCGGGGGCTTTTGTCATCACGACCTGTTCGCCACGTAATTTCGAGTACGTCAAAGCCACCGGCGCCGACATCGTCCTCGACTATAACTCACCGACAGTCGTTGAGGATATCAAGGGAGCTGCGGATAACGATCTCAAATACGCCTTGGACTGCATTTCACTCGGACCCAGCGTCAGAATCTGTGCGGGTGCCATAAGAGAGTCCGGCGGCCAGCTGGCTCTGTTACAGCCGATTCCCGATGAGCTTGTCCACAGCATCAATAAGAATGTCTCTAGCAGAATGACCATTGCCTATACCGTCTTGGGAGAGAGCATCAAGGTGGGTCCTCACGAGGTCCCGGCCCAAGTAGAAGACCTCGAGTTCGGCAAGAGATTCTGGGAACTGGCGAGATCTCTCCTCGAGCAAAGGAAGCTTAAAGTCCATACGCCAAAGGTGAATCCGACGGGATCAGGATTGGAGGGAGTGCTCGAAGGCCTCCAACGTATGAGGCAAGGGGAGATTTCGGGCAATAAATGGGTGTACACTATCTCTTGAAGGTGTGTTTGCTCGATTGATGAATACGGAAGCGAGTGTGTTGGCCTTTCGACATCACGATCCCCAATTTCTGACAAGCAGTGGCAACCTGTAAAGCCATGTCAAGCTGAATCAATCCTTGTTCCACTGAAATTGTGGATATCTACTTCAGCTGGAAGGTACCATACCCTCTGTACACTCATTTTTATACCTGGGATAGCTATGTAAACCTCACTGTCCCTCGCACTGGCTGCAAGAGGACAGAGCCCTCAATAATATCGATTGGATATCACGGTCACAAACGGCTGCCAGTATATACTGATACCCCAAGAGGTAGATAGCTTTTCCAGCCAGCCAGATAAGCTCTAGAATCCTTCGCGAAATGGGATATGAAGAATCGCTTACTAGACTAAAAGTAGTGCTACGATAGGCGTAATATCAGCTACCTGTATGATGAACTACTGCCTGAACATTTTCTCGTGGCACCAACATTGCAAACTTGGTCGAAGAGCTAGCTAGTCGGTTCTTTCTTCATTCAAAATCGCAACTCCACCTGTTCGACGACTGGAGCCTCCTTTTCCATTTCCTGACCAGGTGCCTGATCATCCTCGCAGGCCTCGGCCTTGCCGTCTAGGATAGCCCCTTCGAAGCTGACGACGACTGTGTCGCCGAACAAGGTGCTGAGATCTTCAATGGACTTGCCAGTGCTTTCAGGATAGCAGAGGTAGATTGTGGCGATGAACAGAACAGTCCAGCATATGTTGACCAGGTAGAACTTCCAGTGGATCGCGGCGAGAGCGATTGGAGCGGCGACCAGAAGAATGACGTTAGACAGAGTTAGGCCCAATGTGCCGATCGCTTGCCCCGGGGCACGGATGTAGCTGGGGAAAATCTCTGAAATATACACAAATTGGGTCGAGTCAATGCAAGTAGACCAGAAGCAGATCATCAAAAAAGTCACGAAGACAGAGGCCTTCAATCCTGGCGCGTATTGGGGCTCGACGTACAAGCCCTGGAGGATGGCGTTGAGTACCACACAAACCAAGATGCCACAGGTTCCACAGAGGAGCAATGGGCGGCGACCAACGTGATCCACCAAGATGGCGTTGATGAAATTCCCGGGGATGCTGATGGAGACCCAGATTGCTTGCAGGATCAGCGGCATCGGCCCTGTCATGCCCAGCGACTCGTACACCAAAACTCCGTATATCCCCACCGCAGTGAGGCCGAGGAATTGCGTGCCCCAGAGCAAGTTGAAGGCCAGAAATACCCGCTTGCGATTCGACGCTGTCCGTACAATTGGGAAGCGGCCAATCTTCTCCGATACACTGCGGTCGAAAGCGATCTGCTTGCTCATTTGATTATATTGGCGCATAGCATAGTTGCCTGCCTCGTCTCCCAGGTGTCCATGCAGTCGACGTAAGATGGCTAGGGCTTCTTCATGTCGGTCCCGCTGGATCAGCCACCGTGGTGATGCGGGAAGAATGGGAGATCCTGCCAACAAGATCACGGCCGGCAACAATTGAATCGCCAACGGAAATCGCCACGCAAACTCCGACGTGGGATCACCCACACCCTTGAAGTACGTGCCCACATTGATCCAGGCCGCGAGAGCATTCCCAATTGCAAACATGACGCCCGTGGTGGACACCATGAAGCCACGCGACTCGGGCGTCGCGACCTCAGCTTGGTACATGGGCACAATGGCCAGAAAGGTACCCATACCGACGCCTGAGAGGAAACGTGCGGCCAGAAACATGGATGGGTCACGAGCACCACTTTGAAGGGATCCGCCTAAGATATATATCAAGCTGCTCAGTTGCAGAGCCAACTTTCGACCCAGTGCGTCTCCGATCCAGCCAGCTAAGATGGCACCCACCGAAGCGCCGCCAATGAAGATCCCCGCCGCGGCGCTCAGGAAATGTGATGTCCGTTGGTAGCCAGGATCATCAGGGTCGTCAGTATATCCCATGGTCAAGTAGAACGAGTGTTGCCCTATGGCGCCGCTAAGACATGACATGGCGTACCCGCAAGCCATAGGTCCAGTAGAAAGCAGTAGCACAACTCCCCAGTTATACGCCGTCAGCCGGGGGATAATTCGCGCCATGGTGACCGTGGTAAAGCGACAACGGGGATTTTCTTCAATCTTCCAGGGTGTAGGCGTGGTTTGAAGGTACACCCTCGTGCCTCTCTCGACCTAATTTGAGCGGAGGATCTGCGTCAAGCAAAATGGATAAAGGCGTCTATTAAGGAAGGACTTGTGTGGCGAACAACCGGTACACATTGATCATGGCCTTCCGCCGTCTGCATAATATACTTATATGAACCCGTTCTCTGACACGTCCTCCAATGACATATTACCTAGTCACGTTCCGCCGCCTCTGGAAACCGCTCAGACCCTCACACGTCGTGTTGACCAAGACCGTCCTCCTGAGCCGTGCAGCAATTAGCCGTCCATTCTCACGGCCGGCATCGGATAGCTAGAGATGGATCATTACATACCAAGAGCCATGTGCGCGCACATCCACCTTCGAGCAATCGCGGCAATTCCACGACCGAGATTTGCCCCTGATTGCGAGAATGCTGAGTACATTCGGGCTAGCACTGCCATCAGAACCGACGACGGCATCGATTTCGACTCGAAGTGTATCCAAAATGACAAGGAGAGGTGGAAATAGACTATAGAGACCCAGTGAGCCTTCGGCTGGCAGGGAATTACGCATCGCGCGCTTGGATTCCGCCGCTGCGGAGGTGGAACTCTCTTGGTTGGCCATCCTGTTCGGATCGAACTGGGTCACAGGCGGAACATCGGTCGAAATATCGCACGATCTTGTTGACTGCTATGATTCGTTGGCAGCAAGACGCGACTATGAGATTCCAAGTAGGCCCAACCCAGCGTTCTCCCACGTCACCATGAAGATTGGGGCCATGATTGATGCCTCTGGATCTTTCGAATGATGTGGAGGTGCCCTGGTCTCGGATGTTCGATCTTGGTTCCCAAAGTTGCACCAAGAGGCAGCAGAGATACTCCACCTTACGCTTTCCATCCCTTTGTCGCCAAAAGCTCCTTGACCCAGGCTGCCGCCGTCTTGTAGTACTTGGTGGAAGATTCCAGGTGCGGCAGGCTATAGAAGCCGTGGGGCAAACCCGGGTACGTGACCACCTCAACAGGGACACTGTATTCAAGTCAAGATGTATTCCAATCGGGTTATAAAGGTGTAGATCTGGGTGCCAGATCATATAGACGTAGAAAAGCGAGGAACTTACCCAGCCTCCTTGAGCCTATCCGCATAAGCAAAGCACTCATCTCGAATAACATCCATTCCTGTTATCTGTATGACTGCCATCCTCGAGTTAGATTCGTCCAAGATTGGAGGTTGGGATGGAGGCTGAGCACTTACGAGTGGGTGGTAGGCCAGCAGCAGACTCCACGAGAAAGGGATTTGCGTAGATGTCGGGGCCTGTGTCAGGATAGTATGCTTCCCAGCATCGCAACATGTGTTGCGCAGTCAAAATGGACGCATTTTTGTTCTGTTCCCAGCTCGTATACTCGTACTTGTCTTTGGGAAAGAATTTCGGGTGACACAAGACCGGCCCGTTCAGGAGCTGACCCACGATACCGCCTTCATTGTGGTCTCTGGCCATGATCGGAAGGGTCGCCGCCATGCCACCCCCAGCAGAACTGCCACAGGTAATGATCAGGGAAGCGTCGATGGCCAGATCAGCAGCGTTGTCTTTGCACTGACACTCAGATCAGTATACGACTGCACGATTTCATAGTAACGAACCCATTTAAACACGTCGTAGTAGTCGTTGATCGCATGTGGGTATTTGTGCTCGGGAGCCCTACGGATTCCAAGAGCTAAGATCCAAGTTTCTCTCATCATAGATGGAGTGTTAACGATAGGACTTACAGTCTAAAGTCAACATCAACGACAACCGCGCCAGTTTCGTGGGCAATCCAACGACAAACACCTTCTTCAACATCGTGATTGCCCAAAACCCAGCCACCTCCGTGGGCCACAACGACCAAAGGAGCCTTTCTCTTGGCCATCTCGCTTAATTTCGCGGTCTTCCGGTAGATCTTGATTCCGATTTGTGCCCCGTCGCGCGCAGGTACCTTCTTGTAAGATACTTCCAGGTCTACGGGGGTGCCATCTGGGAGAGGATGGGGCTGCGCCGCCCAGATGGACTGCTGTTGCTCCAGAGGCAAAGCAAAGAATGCATTGAACTGTGCATCAGAGACTTCTTTCACCGAGAGCCATTCCGGCGCCGGGTCAGCCAGCGAAGCGTATTTGAGATTGGTCATTGTCCACGGTTTCAGGAGCTCTATGCTTTGCTTTGTCATGTGCCTGCTTCCTGTCAAGGTATATAAGCTTACGAGTGCTGTTCGCATAGTTTGATTCAACGATTTTGATAATTGCGGAAGGAAGAGAGAGACCCCATTGTGAGCGGAAAGAGTCGGATGTTGCAGACCGAGTCCGACCATCCGCCCTTCCCTAGACTCTAGCACGGTTAAGTACTCAGGCTGGAGAAACGGGGAACAATGCCCGGTGTTATGCCCAGAATTATCACGGCCGTCCTCTTCTTGACGGAGAAGCTTCGACGCTAGGCAGCGGTGGTAAGAGGCCTCCTCCTAGTCAGTGTTCCCCTCCTGCTATACTGCCCGGGCTTGGACGGGAAACCACTGGCCGAACCGAAAGAGACAGCCGACAGATCTATGAGGACCCCATCTTTCAACGTAACATGCTAATTGAGACAGCTTGAAAGCCCTAAGGTGCTGTCTTCCCCAGAGTCCACCAAGAGACCCTGGTGACAACAAGATATCTGCCTCCCCGTTTTCAAGCACTGTCTCGCTGAGTCCTCGCTCCTAAGCCATCAAACCACGCAAAGCCATGGGAGATCTCAAGTATAGCTGGCTTTCAAAGGTTGATCCAGTATGGGCGCCGATAGAACAGGATTGTAAGGATCGCTTCAGCGTGTTTTGGGGGTTGCCACCGGAATCTCTGCAGGAAGTCTGGAAATCCAATCCTCTCGTGATGCCGGAAGGAACTCCCATGGACTTGGACATCAGGTATCAGAAAATCCCCATGAGGGATGGTCATCAAGCCGAAATCAAGATTTATAAGAACGCGAAAGTGTTGGAGGCCATGGGCGAGCGAGGGCAGAAAGCCCCGCTCATGCTGACCGCCCATGGAGGAGGTTGGATCATGGGCGATCATACTGTCGAGGAGGGGGTCAATCGTTTCACTGCAAAAGTGAGCGGAGCAGTGGTTGTCAGCGTGGACTATCGGTTGTAAGTCCACCTGTGAGTTCGCGACTCCAGGCGTCTATTCGATGGTCACGGAGCTTCTGACTGAACCTTTAGAGCTCCCAAGCATCGCTATCCTCAGCAGATTGACGATTACTACGACGCATACAAATGGGTAAGAACCAAATTTCTTTGAACCTTGGTGATTTGTATTCGCTTTCACCCCTAGAAAGGTCCACAGACCCAATGAAAGCTGCTACCAGATTTGGATCACGGTCGTCTTCGAGCACATTCAGACGAATTGCATGCAGCCCCATGGGGACATGTCACCATCAAGCTACTATGACGCTGATAAAGTGTTATCAGTGCCAAAACAACTCGTCCAGCCTTGGGATCGATCCCTTTATGATCATTACCTGTGGTAGCTCGGCCGGTGGCAACCTGGCGGCTGTTTTGCCTATCATGGCACGAGACCTTGGGAACCATGGGATTGTTGGACAGGTACTCAACAGCCCCGTCCTCTGCCATCCAAACTTCTTCCCCAAGGACAAAGGCTACGAGTATAACAGCTTTGAGCAAAACGCCAACAGCGCTGTGCTCGGGAAAGAAAACATGCTAGGCTGTTGGGAGCAATACTACCCACATCCGCAGCCTGACGTTTATGCGAATCCCTTGCTGGTGGAATCTGTCGAGAAGCTGCCAGCCACATGTGAGTCCATACATCGGTTCCATCCTTCAAAAAAGCATTTTGGATCTGGGAGGTCTTTGCAGTGGTGTCTGTGTCTGTGGAGAACTTCGACCACTCCCAACACTCTTTTTGTTTGAGGCTAACTCCTGACATCGTCAACAGTCCTACAGATCAGTGGTCAAGATCCTCTAAGGGATGAGCAATTTGCCTACGCCGACAAGCTAAAAGAAGGCGGGTATGTTACAAAGGTCCCCTGCCCTATCCTACCGTACCAGAATCTGACCTAGACTGACCTGCTTTTACCATCCTCCATTGGAGCCACGCCCGCACGAGAGCGTCAATGCTAACTGTTTGCCCAGGATTCCGGTCAATGTTGAAGTCTTTCCGGGACTGCCTCACGGGTTTTACACTTTCCCGCAGCTGGCGGCAACAACAAAGTATTTCGAGCAGTCTGCTGCCTGGGTGAAGAAATTGCTAGCAAGTAAGGGTTGGGATCCTCGAGATACTTGATGTTTGACACGCCCCAACTGAAGGAATACGTACGCAACCTCGACAAGTCTCATTTCCGAAATAACGAGAGAAATCTGGATGCTGTGTTTGCAACGAAAAGACTTGCGATGCAATATGTGACATAAAACTGCAGACGCTAGAAAGACACATATATACATACATATTTATATATCTAACAATCGGAATGGAAGACGACCTGCTTAAGCAGCGGGTTAGGATTCTCCTCTGTTCGATCTCCTGTGCACAGTCCTGGGCGATATCTTGCTATGGATCTCAGCATCACTGCAAGTCAAAGCCGATGTAGCCGCCTTCTTTTACCTCCTTACATGTCTCTCTGTACTTGGGCATCCCCATCATGTAGTTGTAGCACTCCCTCGGCTTCCCGGGAATGTTGGCGCCAAACCACCAACTCTTCGCGTATTTGAAAAGACCGAGCTCCCCTGCTGCTAGGATCTGTTCCCTCCATTCCTTTTCTGCAGTGGCCGTTGCCTCGATGGTCGTGATGCCGTCCCGACGCAAGTCGCGAAGCAGATCAGTCAACCAATCCCCTTGGAACTCGATGCAGTTAGGTCCAATCGAGAACGGGCCGGGCGACTGAGGACCATACACCCAGAAGAAGTTCGGAAACCCGTGACTGGAGAGACCCAGGTATGTATAGCATCCTTTCTTCCACTTGTCTCCGAGGGTGAACGAAGGGTCCGTCCCCCGGATGTCCACATGAGTCAGACCGCCCGTGATGGTGTCGAAGCCCGTGGCGAAGACGATGACGTCCAATTCAATCTCCTCTCCGCCCTGTAGCCGGATGCCCTTTTCGGTGATGTCCTCGATCGGGTTTTCATTCACGTCGATGAGATCCACTGTGTCTAGGTTCATCACGTCGTAGTATGTTCGGTAGAGGGAGATCCGTTTCGTGCCGAACGGGTTGGGGGGCACCTTAGGACAGAGCTTCTCCCTTTTCCAAGGGTCCTTGATCAAGGCACCGGTCTTCTTTCGCCAGAAGGCATACGCTGCCTCGGCAGCCTCGGGGGTGAAGGATGTGTCTTTGTAGTTTCCTACCCAGTACGCAAATCCTCCTCTTTGCCACAGCGCTTCGTAAAACCTTTCCCGTTCCTCTGGCGTGTCATCCATGGCGCTTTTGTCGTGCCACGAGAACAGGAAACCGGCCCAAGTGGCTTTCGCCAACTGCAGCGTCTGCGGCATGTCCTTCTTGACCTTGATGTTGTCCTCTTTACTCAGCGTAGCCTGGTCCATCGGCAGAGCCGTATTGGGGGTCCGCTGGAATACAGTCAGGCGTGAAGCCACCGGTCCCACCTCTTGGATGACCTGGACCCCCGTGGCCCCTGTGCCTATGACCGCGCAACGTTTACCCTCGAGACTGATCCCCTCGCGCGGCCATCTGGACGTGTGGTAGATGTCTCCCTTGAACGAGGCCACCCCGTGATATGGCGGTTTATATGGCACTGCGGACAGACCGGCGCAAAAGAGGACGGTTCGTGCTTTGGCTAGAATGGTGGTATTCTCCTCGTCGTTGGATATCTCACAACGCCACATCTTCTGCCCTTGGTCCCAGTGGGCACTCACCACGCGGGAATTGAAGCTGGCATTAGCGTGTAGATTCCACAGCTTGCTGACGTGTTGGAAATATGCCTCCAGTTCCTCTCGTTTCGGATAGGCCTCGGACCATGTCCATTGATCCCAAGTCTCATCGGACGAAAATTGATAAGTTGGTACAATGGAGTCGACGCGAGCGCCGGGATAGCAGTTCCAGTACCATGTGCCACCGAACGTTTTGGCGGCATCATAGAGATGCACATTGAACCCAAACTTGCGCAGCTTGTTCAAGAGATACATTCCTCCAAATCCACCCCCAACTATGATTACATCCCATTGCTTCTCTGCTCCGATGGAACCCATCTTGAGCTGGCCTGGTTTCTTGGCATAAGCTGAACTTGAGGCCGATTTGATGTGGACAACGGCGCGCGAGGACAGATAAATGATAGCAGCAGCGTCCCAGCTAGATCTGTTGTCTGTTGAGACATCTTTGTCAGAGCGCGCTGTCGGGACCAGACGATGATCGGAGATGATTAGCCGCCAACAGAAATGGTTTATCCGCGTCTTGCTCAGCCTTGATCGGGGACGTGTTCGTGGGCAACCATTGGGCGGAAGCAACTGACGTGGGAGTCTGTATTGCTCTTGCTAGCGGAACGCCCGGGGCGGGAGCATAATAACTCTGGGACCTTTTGGAAGATGACTTTGCCACGTAGCAATAGAGAGTAGTGATGCAATAGCCGGATCAGGAGGGCTCAGTAGAACATCGGAAAGCAATCAATCCGCATGAATCGTCGCTAAGATACCGAACAGCTCTCAGGCTGTCTCAGTGCTTTCTGTGCAGGAAGTGGCTACCTATACTGTACGGGAAGCTCTCAGGTCTCAGTTAGTCATTTCTACAACCTCGATCTGATAGATTCTCCTCCCAGCACGCCGTGACCTATACATTGCTCTAGTTCACGAGTATGGATCATATCTAGACCCAAGTCATCTAGGCTTGTCGCTCCTAAAAGTCGCATCGCTGTGTGGATTTCATCAGAGAGGACTTCCGCATATGTCAGTTGTAGACTATTGAGATGAAGGGATCGAGATAGAAGCAAATAAAACAAAGATGAAAAGATGTGGGAGGCGACTCACTTTCGATCGCCTTGTGAACCCCGTCCGTGCCATATGCCCCCATAGCGTACATGAACGGTCTTCCCAGGCCTACGGCCGTTGCGCCTAGACAGAGCGCTTGGATAACGTGGGCACCTCGTCGAACGCCGCCGTCCAGCAGAATCTCGCATCTTTCCAACACCTCAGGGTAGAAGAGTCGAATCTCCATAAGCGCAGCGAGCCCAGACGGTGCCGCATCCAGTTGTCGACCGCCATGATTGCTCAGATACACCGCGTCAACCCCGTGGTCGCAGGCAATTTTGGCATCGTCAGCAGTGAGAATCCCTTTCACGCAGATCGGTCCTGCATTCTGCCATGCCTCTTTGATCCAGGACAAGTCTGTCCAGTTCAAGGTCGAGGAATGAGGTGCTCGCAGCACAGACTCCGGGTTAGGGTTAGTCGACGCGGCCCTCCACGGGGAAATGTACTCTTGACCAGAAGCTAAAGTCTCCCGAATCTTGCGTCTGTCATCGTCTTCTCGTATGCCGACCGCATTCGCGTCTACGGTGATAACCAGCGCCTTATAGCCTAGTCTTCGTGCTCTGTCGATATTCTCAATGGTCTCGGCTTTGGACCTTTTGACATAGAGCTGGAAGAAGAGACAACCTCCTGACATCTCTGCGCTCAGACACTGGGCTAGGTCGTGGTGAGATACGGACGACGAGTTGCTTGGACAATATGGAATATTCGCTCGCGCCGCGCCGCGGGCGAGACACAACTCTCCGTCGTGATGACCCAGTCTTCCCAGAGCACATGGAGCAATAAAAAAAGGAATACTGCTCTGGAATCCTAGGATTGATCGACTTGTGTTGACTTTTTCCACATCCCTCATGACACGCGGTCTGAAACGCAGACGCGCCCAATCGTTGATGTTGTTGTCAAAACTTCTACCATCCTGCGCAGCTGATGAGTAGTAGACCCAGGCATGCGCCGATAGAAGTTCCTTGGCGGCCAGTTCGAAATCATGCAAATTCAGACAAGTTTCGATCCGCGTATATGGCAATGGCGACTCACTGGCTGCGAGATGCTGTTTATCTTGGAGCGGCTGGTTAGGTGTGGTTAATGGTTCAATCTCCCCCAGGTATTTATCTGTCTGTGTCAGCTCGACCGGCATTTCCAGACAGTGTTTGATCTTTATGATACCTGATGAGAGTTCATGCTCGAGGGTCCCTGGTGGGTGAATTGCGTCGTACTCCTCGGACGCATCCTGGCGTTGGTCAGTTCCCGTCCACGCCCTGATATGCAATCCCTCCTTTCAGACGTACCTGGCCTGCATAGCGTAGAACTGACGCCGCACCTCCAGGGTGTTTGTCCAAGAAATCCGACAGGTCATAGACTGATCCGTGGATTATTACCCAACAAGACTCCCGGGTGTTGTGTTGTCGTACCTCCTGAACGCTCACCATCTTCGCTACTCCCGTCATATCCTCCCGCTGAGCTGTCGAGCTGACTGTCTGCAACAAGATGCTACACACACACTGGCATGCATCCGACTGACCATATCTTACTACGTGGTGTGCTCTATCTTAGCCTGCATTCGGTTGCAAGCAGTTTCCACCGATGAGTTGGCGATTCCGTCGTCAGCAATTCCGCCGCCGAGCGTTTAACGCTACGCACTTCCGCCACCTATCTGAGGACACTCATTGCGAAGACCGAAGCTCTGTGTCTGTATGATGACCATGTTTCATATTTTGCCGCTAGCCAGGTTTTGTTCATGCCGTTCCAGTTCATCCTTGACTTTGAGAAGCAACGAGTACGAAGACAGAACCGGACTTATGCCGCCAACGGGACCTATCCTTGACTTACAACGCACTCCAAGCATTGTCCACGGGAAGAATGACACCACTGACATTTTTAGACGCATCCCCCGAGAGCCACAGGATGGCCTCTGCAATATCCTCTGGAGCAATGCCCGTAGCTCCGCTGTCGGTATGAGCCAACCGGTGAAACGGTCTATACAATTCAGAATTAATTTGCAGCCCGATGCATAAGGAGGAGAAGAAAGTGCAGGGCGAGTTGGATCTTACGCAATGCGGTCATAAGATTCCTGGTCATGATTGTCTTGTCGTATCGACTTTTTGATATTGGTAGCAACTCCTGCAAGGTACATGTCAGTACGAGGCCTTTTCGTGATGAGGACTAGCAATGTCTATACCTCCAGGGTTGACGCAATTCACACGTATGCCGCGGTCATGATAGATCCAGGCGGCGTTCCGAGTCATTCCGACCTGGACACAACCACCTGTCAGCACAATGCTGTGGTTCCATGCTGTGTCTGCATTGAAACATCATTTCCAGCTCACAGGCTTGCTGGCATGGACCTGGCAGGCTTACCAAAGCATGTTTGCTCGCGGTGTAGGCAAATCCAGCCGCCCCTCCGCTGGTGCCGGATTTCGAAGCCACGTTCACAATCCGGCCCGACTTTTGTGCTAGCATGCCTCCCTCGTTCAGCACTGCCCGCATCAATCTGAATGGCACGGTGGCATTGACACTCATCAATCTGTCCCATGTGTCATCTTTGGTCGTGTGAACAGCCTCAAAGGAATCCATAATGCCAGCCACGTTGGCCAGGATATCAACACTCGTCCTCCCCGTCTGGGATAGGCAGGCGGCAACGGCATCATCACAGGCATTGGGGGCAGTCAGATCAGCCTGATGGAAGTGGAATCTTTGGTAGAGATTGTCTGGAAATGGTAACGGGCTGGGGAAGCCTGAAATGTCCACGCCGAAGACTGTAGCACCTGCCTCGAGGTAGAGCCTTGTTGTTCCTAGACCAATACCCGAGGCACAGCCGGTAACGACGACGAGCTTGCCGTAGAGACTCCCAGCCATTGTGGTATTCACCTGAAGCTTTCACGATGGCGTCAATTGAGTTCAGTATTGTTTGATATGCCAGATCTAGAGCCCGTTTTATGCTTCCCAATAGAAGATCTACAGGAGGTTAATTTTGACCATTTCCGCACGGAGCGTAGCAAGTCCAAAAATGCCAGGTATCATTGCCTACTGGATGTTCACTAGATCGGTGCCGGGGTTCCCACTCGAAAAGGGTAGTTTTGGTTAGCAGAGTCCATAGAGACGTGATCCCGCAGCAACTCTACGTCCTCCGGGCGGGACATGCCTGGAGTCTAGGTGTAGTCCCCCCTAAATCTTAGGCGAATAATGCCTATAATTTAGGCACTTCCTCTTGCTCAGGGCTGCCCAGGTGTAATTTCGTGCGGATGGAGTCTACTAACGAAAATTACCCTTGTCGAGTGTAGGGTAGAGCACTGATATTTCGGGTTAGGATAGCCTCCTGGTCCTTAGCCGAGCCTATGAAAGGTG